>CM061540.1:103569012-104134012 GCA_030864215.1 Capsicum pubescens
ATTTCAATTAAATTGGTATCGGTGGAAATATTATTCAATTATCTACATGGAAAAAGTAGAAATTAGATAAATAAAACATGGTTTAAACATCAATCACTTTGGAAGTTATACATATCCACTCAAAAGACCGATTTAGGCTTAAGAAATAATTGGGGTATTACAATAAGTACCCCCAGGACTCGATAGCATAAAATTGAAAAGAAATGACATTTCTTGACATATGAACATAGTAAAAAAGTCATAGTATAATCATTGGGGATTTCCATAAAGTGTTTGCATATCATAAGCTTACACATGAATAGGAATTGCATGCTATCATAACGTAATTTCACGAATCCATACTTATGAGCATTCCATTAAATCATCAAAAGTCATAGATTTAGCATGGGAGTTAATTTGAACATGTGTTTTCACCATGAGTTCATCATATAAATCACAAATAGGTCTTAAAACACAACTCTCATTCACTTAGGCATTTTAACAAACACATAAAAGGCATAACCTTTTCTAGAGCATAAATTGACAACTAATACATGATGGCTATATCAAATACTTCAATTTTTAAAGATTTCAATCCACAAACTAACATGATGTCATGAGAATTCAATAAAGATTCAACCTTGGAAATCATATCACAACATAGACATCCGTACAATCAAACCCACAACATGAAATTCAAAATTTATATTTGAAAAAGGTTTCTTGAGCTTCATGGGTGATAGGAACCCATGAATCAACACTTTACATACCTTAGAACATAAATCCTTAAGGGTTATTGAAGAGATTCTTGAGCCTTTCCCTTGAATTTTTAAACTAGGGTTTCCTTGCTTTTGAGAGAGAATGATGAACTTTGAGGCAACTTGAGTAAAGAATGAGATATTTAGGTCATTTAGGGATAAATTTTGTGTTTGGGTCTGACATGGATTATGGGAAAATGACCTATTTACCCTTAAAGATGCATCCATTTAATGACTGAAAATTGGACATCGACGCTATAAGTGACGCGGTGCGTCAATGGCATCGATGTGATTTCCAACGCGTCGCGCCATGATCGCGCCAAGCCTCAATACTTTTGGCTCTTTCAACCTGCAACAATGTTAACCAACGCTATAGGCGATACGGTGCTCCAAGATCGCATTGGTCCACTATTTTGGACTTCTAAATGTAGTTTAAATGAGTTTTGAAATATCCAAAACTTGTTCGGAAATGCTAATTGACCTTCCTGATCATGAATTCAGCAAAATATAGAATATTTAAGAATATTAAGGTCACAAAATGAGATTGTGAACTTTTGAAGGCTAAAATAAACTAAGTTTGAAAACTTAGCTAGAATTTTCTAAGTATGGGACCCCCTTAACAAGCATAAATGGACTGAATTAATCTTAGGATTTTGCGGGGTCTTACATTAGCATAGTTAATTAGGTGAAGGATTTTTTCTCTTATTTTTCCTAAGACAGCACCCAAGGACACACCGTTCACATCACACATGATCTCAAATTGTAAAGACAAGTCAGGGGACACAATGATAGGGGATGACACCGACCGCTTCTCCAGGTACTCAAAGGACTTCAGACATGCCTCCTCAAAATCAAACTTCACCACTTTCTCAAGAATCTATCATAGAGGGTTTGCAATCTTTGAGAAATCCTTGGTGACACGTTTGTAATAAAAAGCATGGCATAAAAAACTCTGAATACCCTTCACTGAGACTGGTTGTTCAGCTTCTCAATAATCATAGGGTTCGAGAATATTGACATCATACATCTCTAAAAAGTAGGGGAGCATTGCATAGACCAAATAGCATTTTTTTGAACTCAAAATTCCCATAGGGTTAAGTAAAGTTCATCTTTTCTTGGTTTTGGGGAGCTATAGTGATTTGATTGTATCCATAATACGCATATAGAAAATAATACCAACCCCTACCTGCTAACTTATCTAGCATTTGATCCATAACTAGCATGGGAAAATGGTCCTTCTGAGTCTATGTATTCAGCTTTCTATATTCCATGCATACTCGCCATCCTTTAATCGATATCATGGGGACAAGTTCATTATTCTCATTGGGCACTATGGTGATTCCACCCTTTTTAGGAATGCACTAAACTGGATAACTCATTTTCTATAAGCAATAGGCTAAACCGCTCCAGTATCTAACCACTTAATAATTTCTTTCTTTATAACCTCCTACAAAGAGGATTCAATCTCCATTGATGATTAATGTTGGGAATACTATCCGACTCAAGATGTATTTTTTGGGTACAAATACCTGGTGGAATACCCACAATATAAGCAATGGTCCATTCGATAGATTTTTTGAATCTCTGGAAAAATTAATGTCAATGCCTCTACCTCAGTCTCCACTACGTCAGCTGCAATAATCACTGACAAGGAATTGTTGGCCCCCAAAAATGCATAGCACAAGTGAGATGGGAGAGACTTTTACACCAAGATCAATGGCTTCTCAATAAATGGTCGAATAGGAGGAGTGGTTCTATTTTTCAAACCAAGATCAAGCTTCTTTGGGGCTTAAGTTTAAGAACCTCTCCCACACAAAGATCACCATCTTATAATATTCTTCAATACCATCACTATCAAATTTCATAATCACCATTTCTAACACCTTGAATCTATGTCTCTCTTCAATGGGCATAGTAACAGAATCAACAATATCTTCATTGATGGTGTCTATTGAGACACTGTCAGTATATCATCAAGTTGCTTCATCGACTAGCACACATTAAAGATAACTTACTAATCATTAAATCAAAACTTTATTTGTCCCAATTCCATATCAACCAACACCCTTACTATAGCTAGGAAGGGTCTACCTAAAATAATAGGAAGTTGGAAGTCCACCTCACAGTCAAGAATAATGAAAGTGGTTGGAAATGTGAAGGAGGTTACTTTAACCAACATATCACAAAGGATATCGACTGGTTGATTCACTATATGATCACCCATAAATATTCCTATTGATGTGAATTTAGTTTCCCCCAGCCTCAACAAGTTATAACCCACTAGTAGAATCAGATTTTTGTTGGCTCCCAAGTCACATAAAGCCTGAGCAAAGTTTAAGGGACCAATAGTACATGGAATGGTGAAGGATCCTGGGTACTTTTTCTTCTCTACTAATGATCTGGAAGCAACAGCACAACAGTGGTTCACATTGTCAATGGGCTTAAAACTCACCGTTTGCTTTCTAGTGACAAAATCTTTCATGAACTTCACGTACCCAAGAATTTTCTCCAATGCCTCAACAAGGGGAATATTGACAATTTCTTTAACATTTATAGGAACTTTTGATATTTACCTTTTTCTTATTTCTTTTTCAACCTTTGAGGAAAAGGTAGGGGAGGTCTCAAAATAGTCCTCAATACTGGCTCACTAAACTTTTCCTTCCCTTTATTCTTATCACCAGTATGCTCAACATCTATCAATTTTTTATATTATGCTATAGGTGTCTCATCAACATCAATTCATTACCATCATTTCTTAGTTCTTCTGCAATAGGCATGGAGGGATCCATTGTGGTTTTAGCACTCTGAGTAGTAATGGCATAACAATGACTATAATTTTTTGGATTTTTCACTATATTGTTGAGAAGAGTGCTAGGTTGCCTCTAATTAAATGTGGCCAACATTTGTCCAAACTACTGCTCCAGTTGTTTTATCACAATGGCATGTGACTCAACCTTTTGGTTTAATCCTGATATATCCGCCTTAATCTCCTTAAGGCATCTCTCTTGACTCTCTTGTCCTTTCACCAGTTTGGATAGCATTGCTTTCATTCTTGACTCGGTATCCCAACCTCCCAGTGAAACATATCTATCACTCTTCTCTTTATAGTCATTTTTACGCCTCCAATCACCATCTATCTCTCTACTTTAGTCTTGGTATCTATCTCCATAGTAGTTTTGACCTTGGTTCCCTTGCCCTTTGAATAGAAAACCCACTACTTCTTGATCTATATACTTATCTTTCTCATCCACGTTAAACTCATATGCTTTGGAAGTAGACCCATGTGCCCCGACTACATTACCTTTTTTAAAATTCATTATTGCAAACTATTTTGTAAGCAACCCAATCTCTATTATGATCTATGCAATTTCTTATTCTATAAAATCATAACCATCTCTATAGTCACTAGTAGCTCCAATGGGATACGTAGAAGCACCCCTACCAGCCTCTTGAGTGTGTCATCGATTAATAAGATCTCATCTAGCATTTTCTGTGCTATCTCCCAACAAAGACACATAAATATGCCTTCAGATATTGTGTCTATCATCATTCTAGAACTAAAATTTAGAGATATATCTCCAGTAATTAGACCCTAGAATCCGGTGATTAGGTACCATGCTTATCTTCTTTTTAAACCAAAACCATGCCTTAAACATGGACTCGGCAGGAAACTACCTGAAGTTATAAATTTCATATTTTAGCTGTAGCATCCTAGAAGGAGGAAAAAATGGTTCAAAAACCATCTACACAACTCATTGCAAGACGTGATTTAGCCTCTAGGAAGTTCCCCTAACCACAATGATGCTTCATCGGTCAACGATAATGGAAACAACATCAATCTTAATACTTCCTGATCCACCCCCAAAATGGTACATAAAGTGAAGATCCTGGTAAAATTGTAAAGATGCATGTTTTCATCATCAGCCGACATCCCCAAGAACACACCCTTTAAATTTAGCAACTTGATCATTGCATTTATGATATCAAACTTAATATTTGGGCTTAAACTAGGAGGAATAATGGATCATGTCTTAGCAGGCTCAACATATTCCATATCCTAATCTTCATCATACGGTAGTAGATACTGATATGCTGGTATCACTAGAACTTTTCCATCTCTCATTCTATCTCAATTTTTTTTAGTATTGCTTGATGATCAAATACTAGTCTTGGCCGAGCTAGCTCTTTCTGTTGAACCAATCGGCCTCTTCGACCTCCCTTCTTTGGTTAGCAGCTTCTGCTAGCATCTTCTCTATTTGTCTATCAGCAATATTTTCTGATTCACTTGGAGTAAGGAGAGGTATTACGTATGGGTAATTTTGGAGGTTGATCAATTCACTGTTATATCTGCATAGATATCTTTATTACAAAACCAAATAAGTAGTCTAAAGTTGGGAGTAGCACAGCATGTAGCAACAGTTAATGCAATCCAATAAGCTGCAAGTTGGTGTGAAATTTACGATAATATTTGCCATTTATAAGCCATGTGTGCTTCAAATCCAGAATTAGTAATGTATGTGGGAAATTCTAAAAGGTCAAATTATGGTAATTCCTACAACATAAAGTGGCAGACTCAGACGTGGAATTCACAACAACTGCAAATTCAGCAACCATGAGTATAAGGAACCAGTCAACTAGCAACTTGGAAGTATTACAACCCAAATAACATCTAATTGATCCTAAGTTTAGCATTTTGATATTAGTGGAGTATTACACTAAGAATAGCCTATGGTTCATTATATGTAATTTGTGAATTCTTTATGAGAGAGAGCGCAACTTAATTCTTGTACCCATTTTGATAAATTATATTATTGTGAGTGATTATGGGTAACTCTCTTGTGGTGAGGGGCACATGTTTGATGAATATGGATGATTTTTGTGATATCTCTTATTGTGAAATTAGCATGATTTTGCCACGTATGGAGTCAATTCTTGAGGCTAGGATATTTTGAAGTAGGATTCTTGAGCTTTAAATTGTGTATAACATGCTTAGTGTAGAAACTTGCATTCCGTGTAGTCATTGTAGTACTAGTTTAAGTGTATTGTTTGTAGTATAAGTGTGGAGTATCTTCGGCTAATGATTCTTATAGTTAAGGGTTGTTTGAGGATGAACAAGGCTTCAAATGTGGGGTGGTGATATTGGGTGTGTTTATGCATTCTAGTGTTACTATTCTAACCTATTTAGCCTTGTTTTAAGGATAATTCAAGTTATTAATGTATTTATAATGATATAAATGTTAATTTAAGTGTCCATTTATGTTTTTACATTGTTTAATGGTGTTTTCACACAAGTTTTGATTCAAATTGATCATTTAGAATTCAACCAAGAAAACTAGTGTGACTAGCTTGAGCTAGGTTTTTGTCTAGTCTATCGTGTTGGGTTCTAACATGTTTAATAAGTTCATAAAGTTTTTATTGTGTATTTATGTTTTAAATAACTTGGTTATAATGTTCAAGGGTCAATTGTATCAATTCAAGAGTCAAAACAATAAGCTTAAGATTAATACGGACAAGCCTAGTCTTAGCTCGTATTTCTAGTTCACCGTCTTGAATGTTGTGTTGTTTTGAGCTCTAAATTGTTGTGTTTAATGCTATATAATTCTTGATGAGTGGATTATGATGATATATTAAGGATATACAAGCTTCTAATAAAATATAAACAACTCAAAAAGGTTTGGAATGGATCAACGAAAGCATAATACACAAACTTGATGCAATTTGGATAACTGCAATGTCCAGGGTGGGTGGGGGACCTTGGTAGTAGACTATTGGCAATTTCGACAGACCAAAGGATTCAGAAGGTATCCAAAATAGTTACCCACCATGATATGGTCCTAATAGTAATGAAGGAGGCACCGCATCACGCTAATGAGTGAATCTGCAATAGTTAATGTCCAGTAACTCAATGTGATTAAGTTGCTTTGTGAGTTAATAGAAATGGACACTCTAGCGTGATATGATGAATTTAAAAATAAGGATTTTTGTTCCCATCTATAAAAGGACGGCGTGAAAACCTAATCCTATTCGGTTTATGACTTGTCTACTATAAATATAATGTATTAAATTTTGTTTTGGACATTTGGGAAGATCTTGGAACATCTTGGGAGCATTAAATGGATGCTACAACTTCTTTTTATGTTATTATTCTTTAATTTAGCTTCTTTTATGGTTTTAATCATTCATATAATTATTTGAATGTTGATTATGGATATGAGTGGCTAAAAACTCCCTTTCCAGGATTAAAGCCATGAACATGAGTACTATTGTTTTGAATTGATTTTGTTTGATTTGCTTATCATTATTGTATTTTTTTTATATTTTTGATTTAACTATTTGATGGAATTATCACCCAAAAAATACATCTATTGTCGACCTTGTGATCTCGAGAGAGGGAATAGGGAGATAGATCACGGTAATGAATAAAGTATGGTTTGTATTCTTTTAAGAAATAAGGAATTCAAATTAGTGTCTAGAACAGGGATGTATAGATGCCTTAGTTGATTCACATGTAGGATAGTATCTTAAAGAACATAATTGGATTACTACATCCCTGCTCAATGATGTTGTTGTAATGTCCAAATTAGGTAAACGGTTAGAGATCAGGAGACCATGATCATGCAATTAACCCTATGAACCAATAACCAAGATAAGTAAGTTAAATGAAGTTCAATAACATAGTATGATTGCTCAAAGTACTTTAACCATGGGTTTTCTCTTATTGATTGTTTCACGACCTTTTTTTACACATTATTTCCTTTACTTTAGTTGACAATATTCCAAACTCTTTTTGGTTACCTTTGCATAAAATTAATCTTAGAAGTTAAACTAGAATTGAATAGTTGTTGAAACAATTCCCTGTGGGATCGATACTCGGCTTTCTTGAAGGCCACTCTACTACTTGGTAGACCACATACACTTGCGTGTGCACTTGGGTGTTGTCAAGTTTTTGGCGCCATTTTCGAGGACTTGTAATTCAAAAACTATTTATTTTAGATTTCTTTGGTGTTTTTATGCTTGGTCTTGGTTTTTTATTTGAAGGAAACAGGTTTTAGAAGTAGGAAGCTACCAAAGGCTCGAGATTGGTTGAACCAAGCCCCAAAACAGAGTAACTTTTCCATCAACAAAGGATAGAAGAAATCCGTCTCCCCTGAATTCCAAAAATCCATGAAGACAAAGATAATCCTGCTCAAATGGCTCAGGAACAACAAGCCCGCAAGACAGTTCGAGAAGTGCAGTCCCACTTCTGATAAACTTGACTTCCCCAAGTCAAAGACCATATGCTGGGGGTATTTGAGTTAAATCACAACATGGTGAAGCTTCTAATCAGCAATGGACAATTCACAGGGCTTTCACATAAAGATCCACAGGTCCACTTACGGAATTTCCTTGAAATCAGTGACACATTCATCCCCATGGGTGTGAATACAAACTAGTGAGGATGACGTTATTCCCTTTTTCATTGTTGGAGGAAGTAATAAAGTGGTTGAATGTGGAACTAGAAAACTCAATCACATCATGGGATGACATGTCATAAAAGTTCCTTATCCAGTTTTTCCCATCTGGCAAGAATGTGAAACTTTGTAGTGAGATAGTATGCTTCAAACCGAAGCCAGTTGAGAATCTATATCATGCTTGGGAATTCTTCAAGGATATTCTTCTAGACTATCCACATCACCAACTGTCCAATGAGGTACTTGATCATACTTTTGTAGAAGCACTTAATCACAATACAAAGGTTTTCCTAGATTCAGCCGTAGGTGGTCAAGTATTAGAGTTGACTTATGATGAGTTATACAAATTATTGAACCGCATAGCTTAAGGAAATTGTGAGTGGCATTTATATTCTAGAAGTGCCATGAAAAGTATTATAGGTGTATTGGAGGTTGACCAATTCACTGCCATAGCTGCTCAGATCTCTGCATTGTAAAACTAAATAAGCAGTCTGAAGTTAGGAGTAGCATAGCCTGCAACCACAGTCAATGCAATCCACCAAGATGCAGGTTGGTGTGAAATTTACAGTAATAGTGTCCAGTTTGAAGCCATGTGTGCTTCAAATCCAGAATTGGTAATGTATGTAGGCAATGTTCAAAGGTGAAATTATAGTAATACCTACAACATGAAGTGGAAAACTCAACCATAGAACGTAAAACAATAGTAAATTAAAAACCACAAGCACAAAGAGATCAGTAAACTAGAAACTTGGAAGAGATGATGAAGCGGGTTCTAGCTAATCAGACCTAATTAACTGCAGAAGTAAAAAAATTAGCTAGAATCCAGAGAAGCTTAGATTTGAAGTTGGGCAGTTATAGCAAGCATTAAATACTAGGCCTCAAGGTGGTTTGCCTGTAGATATAGAAAATCTTAAACAAGTTAAGGCAATCACCTTCAGGAGTGGTAAAGAGCTTCAAGGAGAACCTTTCAACGCAACAAAGGAGGTAGGTGCAGATTTGACTTCCCCACAGGTATCCAAAAAAGTTGCTAAAAATGTGAGGATGTCTGAGTACTTGAAAGAAAAAATTGTTGCAGAAGAGTCAAAGAAGATCCCACAACTACTCTTCCCACAGAAGCACAGAAAAGCAAAGGAGGATGCATGTTTTAAGAAGTTCTTTGAAACGTTCAGAGAGCTTCACATTAACTTTCCTCTTTTAGATATTTTGAAGGGTATTCTCAAGTACGCTAAGTACTTGAGGAATGTGGTCTCTAATAAGGTAAAGTGGCAGGAAGTTGAAATGGTAGCCCTCTTTGAAGAGTATGGTTTTGTGGTTACTCAAAATATGCCACAAAAGCTTAAGGACCCTGGTAAGTTTACTCTCCCCATTTAGATTAGCAACAGCAAGATGGTTCAGGCACATAATGATTTAAGGGCAAGTATCAACTCGATGAACCTATATTTGTTCAACACATTGGGTTTAGGAAAGCCTAGATCGAGCTTTGTATTGTTGCAGCTGGTAAACAGGACCATAGCCCATATGGAAGGAGTGAAAGAGGATGTCCTCATAAAGGTTGGTAAATTTATTAATCTTGAAGACTTTATTATTCTAGATTTTCAGGAAGAAGAACAGGTACCAATTATCTTGTGGCATCTATTTTTAGTAATGGGTGGAGCTTTAATTGATGTGGGAGAGGGTACACTCACAATGAGGTTGGAGAATGAATAGGCGTTTTTTAAAGTTTACAAATCTCTTAACACATTATCCCACTATAAAGACTTGTGCATGATTACTATTATTAATGGGGATAAGTATGGGGTGGTTAGTCTGTCAAAGACCTCTTCAGACACCCTCACTGAGCACCCTTAGACACAACCACCCAAACCTATCATGATGCATGTAGATGAGCCTGAAAAGGTTAAAGTTAAAAAAATGGTTACCCTTGAGAGTTCAGACTCAAGAGGTCAGAAATAAAAGAAATATGGCCTCTAAGTGTGAGAAAAAGAATGAAGGAATTTGGTTAAGTTAAGTTGGGTCATGCCGCGACATGAAATCAGGCGCTTCTTGGGAGGCAACCCAAGTTAAGTAGGTATGTTTTCTTTTCAGTTTTAGTTTTCATTTTTTATTTCATGTAGTTTTTTGTTTTGTTGAGTCACAGGTTTATGGGAAGTCTGAGTATCAGAAACCAGAGCAAAGGAGCATGGCAAAGATTGAGTGCGGGGTCCCCAGACCCTCTTGATATTTAAATATGCTACTAGCTATGCCTAGAGGCCTCAGTAAGTTTCTATCTCTTACTTTAAAAGTATACTTTGATGACAAGGTAGGTTTTAAGTGTGGGGTGGGGAAATTCCCAATTTTAGGCTCAATCTAATAAAAAAATTGTGTAAGATTTTCTTTGATGTTCTATAAGTGATTGCATGATGCAAGTATTTTGTTTGTAAAAGCATGTTGATTTAGTGAATTGCTACTTTTGGGACTCTTAGGCAAATGATTATGACTCGTGTACTTGTTGGCTTAAATTTGAATTCATGCTATTATTTGGTAAAGATTTTATGATGATCCTATGTGAGTTGAGCATATTCCATGTACATGTAAGGTATTTGTATATTCCCTGTTGTATGTGATATCTAGAACTTTCCCAGTGTGTATATGTAAAGCAAAATAAAGAGTGTGGGTTTAGGAGATGATATAGACATCCATATTGAAGGGGATAAATATGGGGTGGTTAGTTCGTGAAAGACCTCTTCAGACACCCTCACTGAGAACCCTAAGCCACAACCACCTAAACCCAACATGATACAAGTGGATGAGCCTAAAAATGTTAAAGTTAAAAAATCGGTTACCCTTGAGATTTCACACTCAAGAGGTCAGAAATGAATAAGAAGATGGCCTCCAAGTGTAAGGAAAATGATGAAGGAATTTGGTTTATTTGGGTCATGCTGCGACACTAAATCAGGCGTTGCTTGGGAGGCAACCGAAGTTAAGTAGATATGTTTTCTTTTCAGTTTTAGTTTTCAATTTTTATTTCATGTAGTTTTTTGTTATGTTGAGTCATAGGTTTATGGGAAGTCTGAGTACTTGATACCTGAGCTAAGGATTATGGCAAAGTGTAATGCCCCAAAATCTCATCTCAAGATGTCCCACATTGCTCAAGGCTACAAGTTGCCCCAAGCTAACCCTTTGAGCCTGTTACTGAATCTGGAGCTTACTTTTAAATAAACTAGTCAAGCAACAATACTGTTAGTATAGAAAGTTTGAACAAAAGTAACTAAAAATAATATCTGAATAAAAAAATACTGCAAAGTCTGGTAAAAGCAATTGATAGTCTGACAAGCCTCTACTTCTAAAGAACTAGAGAGTCATTGGGACAGACCCCCAACTGACTCGGACTGAACTGAAAATAATAACTCAAATACTATGATAACTGAAAAGATGCAGAAGTAGGTCCTCGAACCATGAGGACTCACCAAATGTAGGGATGTAGATGAGATGCTCAAAAAACACTGTTGATGCTGAGACTGAGCACCTGAACCTACATTATGAGATAATGTAGCATATAGACGTATATGTAAATCAGCACTTTGAGGATGTACTGAGTATATAGGGGTGTATGTAATATGTAAAAAATACCATCACAGTTTATAAAATCATGCATGCTAAGAATAAATGACTCACATAGGTTGAGTAATCCAAAATTCTAAAGATCATCAATTATGAATAGTGAAGCATGTGGTATAAATCATGTGAGTCATTACACTTAGTTTTCTAAAAGATTTTTGATTCATCTCTTTTTTTAGGACTTAGGAACGTTGGGACTCAAGGACTTGGGATCTTTAGGCTTGGGAGTTTCTTATAACCGACATAAACCATGTGAGCTGACATGGAGTCCAACGTCTTGCCCATGTTGGGGAGAGCTGTTCTACCTTTGCCATTAGAATAGAACCTTAGCTTAAGTGATCACTATCTTAGCCCACTATGGGAAATTCAAAAACCTACGGTGGCACATAGTTCTTGGGCATGAGACCTTGGAATCATACCCAACTCGATGCTAAATACTACTCCCATACTTATTGCTCAGAACTTTTTAGGGAAAATCTACCTTAAAATAGCACAAAGGTCTATAATGAAAACCAATTATGCTTCTCTTTACTTTAAATCATGAACTATATGAACAATGTGGGTTCCCTATCTTAGATTAGGATCAAAAGATCAAATCTTTCTTAAAAATCATCTTTCTTGATTACAAAAAATGAAACTTATGGCTTACAACCCATACTTGGAAATTATGCCAAATCACAATAAACCTCATGCTCACAATAATAGAATTGAAAAACTTTAAAAATCTCAAAAATTCATCCTTGGATTTAAAGTGTATATATATACTTAAATAATCACGATTTCATAACGAAGATTAATTCTTGACAACTATCTTGGAAACACTTTAAAATAGCAATTCACAATAGGGATATGCAATTCATGGTATAAATCCTCAATTCAAAGAATAAATAGGTTGAATATACATGCACTTCAAATCTTAAATCACTTACAAGTTCATAAACTTAAAACAATATACTTTGGGTATAAACCCCAACTTGCAAATCATCAAAATCTTTAATAAAATGTAAGTTTTTTGGCAGTTTTTTGGCACAATAACGAAAGATTTGTTATTGTTTAAACCCCACATACCTCGGATAAAGAACTAGATGAACAAACTTATTTTTGAGATTCTATTTGTACTCTCGAAGGAGGGTTATTGGAATCCTTGAGTTGGGAATCTTTAATCTTGAACTTATTTAGAAAAAATACGGTGGAATTCTTGAGATTCTTAAAGATGAGTATTGAACTTAGGGTTTTCAATTGGGAGAAAGTTGATGAAATTTTGCCTAAAGTTCTTGTAATAGGCTTTAATTTGTGTTTAGACGGAATAAGGGTGGGGGAAATTGACTTAATTTCCCCATTGGATGTGGATCTTTAATGACTGAAATAAAATACGCCCAGCAACGCACAAGTCGACACACCGCGTCGATGGTACCGATGTGATATCTGACACGTCATGCCAAGTTAGTGTCGACTCACTGGAATTTAACGCTGGTAGATGGGGAAAATATTAACCAACGTGATAGTCGATGCGGCGTGCCAAGATTGCATTGGTTCACTATTTTGGGATTTCAAAGGAGCTTCAAACAAAGTCCAAAAAATCTAAACCTTGTCCGGGTTCACCTATTGACCTTCCTGATCATGAATTAACTTACATATCCACAATTAACGGATGTCTAGATCACGAAATGAGATTGCCACCTTTCGAAGGCTAAAAATAAAACTAAGTCTAAATACTTAGCGAGAATTTTCTAAGTCTGAGGCCCCTTAACAAGCTTAAAGGACTGAATTAAGCTAGAAATTTGTGAGGTCTTACAATATCTCCCCCTTGGGAAATATTCGTCCTCAAATATGACTAACAAAACTGAGATGCTGAAAACTGAGTCTATAACTGGAATGCATCACTTTACTGGAAGCATGACTAAATTAATTGCAAATGCATGAACTATCGAATGAATGGCTATATAAAGCTTGAAACTTAGAATCGAAAAGAGGTGATTTGAGAAAGCTTGTTACCTTAAGCTAAATTTGAATCTGCGGTGAAAAGAAAAGGGTACTTGGTCTGTATATCTACTTCTGCTTCCCAAGTAGTGACCTCAACAGACTGATTTCGCCAAAGGACTTTGACCAAGGGAACTTCTTTGTTCCTTAATCTACGAATCTGATGGTCTAAAATCTTGACTTGAATTTCTTTATAGGAAAGGTTGTTCTGAATTTCTGAGCTTTCTAAAGGAATTCCAACGATGGGGTCACCGATGTACTTCTTAAGCATAGAGACATGAAAGACATGATGGATGGCTGACAAGTCTGTGGGAAAATCCAGCTCGTAAGCTATTTACCCCATACGACTCAGAATTTTATAAGGGCCAACATACTGGGGACTAAGTTTTCCTTTCTTACCAAATCCCTTCACCTTTTTCATAGGTGAAATTTCAAATACAATAAATTACCCACCTCAAACTCGAGGTCGCTTCTTCTCACATCTGTATATGATTTTTGATGACTCTGTGCTATTTTTAATCTCTCTCTAATCAACTTAACCTTCTCTATAACTTCAAACACCGCTTCAAGCCCAAGTAGAGTGGCCTCACCCACTTCAAACCAACCTATGGCTGATCTATATCTCCTCCTACAAAGAGCTTCAAATGGGACCATCTGAATGCTAGAATGGTAACTTTTATTATAAGCGAATTCAATCAATGGAAAATGCTCATCCCAACTAACTTTGAAATCAAGATAACATGCCCTCAACATATATTCTAGAGTTTGGATGGTCCTCTCTGCCTGACCGTCTGTCTGTGGATTCAGCTGAACTAAGATGAACTTAGGTGCCAAGACCCTTCTGAAAGGCTTTTCAAAAATAGGAAGTAAATTGAGTACCCCTATCTGATATGATAGACAAGGGAACTCCATGCAGTCTAACTAGCTCTCATATGTACAACTTAGCATAATCATCCATTATAAAGGACGTATGGACTGGCAAGAAATGCGCTGACTTGGTCAATCTATCTATAATAACCCAAACCAAATCATGATGACAACGCGATCAGGGTAAACCACTCACAAAATCCATATTCACCTCTTCCCACTTCTAAGTGGGGATACTAAACTTTTTCAACATACCACCAAGTCTTTGGTGCTCTACCTTAACCTATTGGCAAGTTGCACAATTTTACATAAACTCCGCTATATCTTTCTTCATACCATTCCACCAATAAATTTCCCGCAAGTCGCAGTACATCTTGGTAGCACCTGGATGAATGGAATAACGTGCACCATACACTTCTGCCATAATTTGCTTCCTCAATTCATCAACACATAGTACACACAATCTACTTTGGTTTCTCAGCATACCATCTCCCCCTTGGGAGAAAACCGCTACCTTTTGGTCTTTAGCGGACTCCTTCAACTCAACTAGGGCAGGGTTCTGATCATGTTTCTTCTTCACATCCAAAACTAGGGAAGATTTTGCACTATTCTGCACCCAAACGCTACCCTCAGCCGAATCAACCAATCTAACACCCAACCTATCCAAATGATGAACTTCTCAAACTAACTCTTTCTTATCTTTCTCCACATAAGTAACACTACCCATAGACAATCTGCTAAGGGTATCTGTCACTACATTGTCCTTGCCCAAATGGTACAACACACTCATGTCATAATCATTCAGCAACTTTAACCATTTTCTTTGATGGAGATTTAACTCCCTCTGAGTAAATACATATTTCAAGATTTTATGGTCCATGAACACATCAACATGAACACCATACAGATAGTTTTTCCATATTTTCAAAGCAAACACCACAACAGCTAATTCCATATCATGAGTTGGATAATTCTTTTCATGAGGTTTTAACTGTCTGGAGGCATAGGCTATTACCTTACCTCTCTGCATTAACACAAAACCCAAACCAACTCTAGAGGTATCACAATAAACTACTAAACCTTTTATACTATCTGGTAATGCTAACACTGGGGCTGAAGTAAGTCGAGTCTTCAATTCCTGAAAACTCTTTTCGCAGGAGTCTAACCATTGGAACTTAACTTTCTTTTGGGTCAATCTATACATAGGAGACATAATAGATGAGAAACCTTCAACAAAACAATGGTAATAGCTAGCTAGGCCTAAGAAACTTCTAATGTCTGATGAAGAGATAGGTCTAGGCCAGTTTCTTACGGCTTCTATCTTTTAGGGATCAACTTTAATACCATCAACAGAAATAATATGACCAATAAAGGATACTGACCTTAGCCAAAATTCACACTTGCTGAATTTGGTGAACTATTGATGGTCTTTAAGAGTTTTCAAGACAATTTGAAGATGATCTGCATCGTCATCCTCACTACGGGAATACACAAGGATATCATCTATGAATACTATGACAAACATATCTATATATTATTTGAACACTCGATTCATGAGGTCTATGAAAGTTGTTGTAGCATTGGTTAGCCTGAAAGACATGACTAGAAACTCAAAATGACCATAACGGGTCCTGAAGGCTGTCTTCGGAATGTCGCATTCCCTTACCTTAAGTTGATGATACCCAGATCTAAGGTCTATCTTTGATAAATAACTGTCACCTTGTAATTGATCAAATAAGTCATCAATTCTTGGGAGAGGGTATTTATTCTTGATTGCGACCTTATTTAGCTGACAATAGTTAATGTACATACGCAAGGAACCATCTTTCATTTGCATAAATAGGATGGGAGTTCCCCATAAAGAAATACTGATCCTTATGAAACCTTTATCAAAAATATCCTTGAGTTTATCTTTCAACTCTTAAGCTTTGTGGGTGCCATACGATATGAAGGAATAGAAATGGGCTCAGTATCAAGAAGAAGGTCAATCTCAAATTCTATCTATCTATCGGGAGGTACCCCTGGGAGATCCTCTGGAAAAACATCAGGAAACTCATTTACTATTCTAACTGACTGAATTGGTGGGTTATCAGACTTAGTGTCTTTAACTCAAACTAAATGGTAAATGTAACCTTTGGATATCAATCTTCTGGCCTTAAGATAAGATATGAAATGACTCTTGAGAGATACTGAATTACCTGACCACTCAAAGACTGGCTCATATGGAAATTAAAAATTAACCATACAGGTGCGACAATCTATAGAAGCATAATAAGAGTGAAGCCAATTCATACCAAGAATAAGATCAAAATCAACCATATCTAATTCTATTAGATCAGTGAACTTGACCTTATAAAGGACAGTGATAGGGCACTTTTTGTAGATCTGTTTAGCACCAACTGACTCACCTACTTGGATAGAAACTAGAAAAGTCTCAGGGATCTTTTTAGAACATATCTAAAATTCATAGGAACTAATGGGGTCATATAAGAGAAACTCGAACCAGGGTCTAACAACACATATACATCAAAATAAAAGACACGAAGCACACCAGTAACAACATCTGGTGAATCTTCCTTCTCCTGACATAAAGGTAAAGCATAAAATTAGTTCTCGTGCTGACTTTATTGTTTTGGATTATGATGTAGATTATAGGTTATTGATCATTCTAGGACTTGTATTCTTAGCCACGGGAGAAGCATTGATAGATATGAAAAGGTTCACTCTCACAATGAGATTGGATGATAAAGAGGTAGTTGTTAGAGTTTATAAGCCATTTAATCCACCTTTCCACTACAAAGATTTATGTATGATTATAGTGATGAAAGTGGATAAGTGCAGGGTGGTAGAAAATGCACCCCCAAAAACATCTTTGGATAATCTTATTTAGTTGTCTGAGCTACCACCTAAGACCAAAGTAATGATGATGGATAGCCTAAAAAGTCTATTGTTGAGAAAGTATTGACCTTGAAGTACAAACTCAAAAGGCCAAAAATGAATAAGAAGATGGCCGCCAAGTAGGAGGAAGAGAATGAAGAAATTTGATTGAGAAGTAATGTAGGGTCGTGTTGCGACACTAAATCAAGCGCTTCTTGGGAGGAAACCCAAGTTAAGGTAGGTTTTGTTTTCATTAATTTAGTTTTTACTTTATGTAGTTTTTGTTTTTTTTGAGTCACGGGTTGATGAGAAGTCTGAGTATTGAAATTCGAATCTAAGGAGCATGGCGAACACTAAGTATGGGTTCCCCAGATCCTTTTGGTGTTTAAAGATACTAGGACTAGAGGCCTCAATGAATATTTTGATATATACTTTTAAATTTACTTCGAGGACAAAGTAAGTTTTAAGTGTGGGGTGGGAAAATTCCCACGATTTTGGGTAAAGTGTTGTAGTTTGGTCATGAGTCTTAGTTGTTTTATTAGTTTTGGGGGTTAGTTGTTTTCTTAGTTTTAGGGTTAAATTTAGAAATTTTTGAAAAATTACAAAAATATTTTGATTTTTAGTTTTTAGTTTATGGGTGTCAGTTTTTGTGCACACTTCACCCACCCCGTGGTTGTTGTTTTTTCATGGGGGTTCCCTTTGAATACAGTATCCATTTTCTTTTTAGGAGTAATTTTACAACAACAATAACAACAACAACAGACCCAGTGGATTCCCACATAGTGAGGTTTAGGAGTAATTTTAAATTTTTGTTATTAGGTAAGAGGGATATTCTGGTTGGTGTTATGTATGATTGCATTATGCAAGTGGTTTTTACATGTATAATCATGTTGATTGTATGAATGACTACTTTTGATACACCTAGTCTCTTGTTTATGATTCTTGTACATTGTTGGCTTAATGATGAATTCATTTGATTACTTAATTTGGAGTCTATGATGATCCTACTAGATTTGAGCATTTTTCGTGTGTGTGAGGTTTTTTGTATATTCCTCATAGCATTTGATGTCTAAAACTTACCTGGTGTGTGTGTAGAGCAAAATAAAAAGTTTGGTTTTAGGAGATTATATAGGAATTTCTTTGATAGCCTGATTTCGTACACTTTTTTCCCTACCCTTGTGCATAATCCTAGTTCTATTGAGCCTTCAACGTATTTTTTTAGTAGCCTCATATGCAGTCTATTCCCCTTCTTTGGTTGACCTTAATTTGATCCAAAGCTCCTAAGTACTTTATGTGAAAATTAATGAGTTAAGGAGTATGAAAAATAAGAATAAAAGAGGTGAAAGTGAGACCCCAAAAAGTAGCTATTTGTGTTGTACAATTGATACGTGTTATGGATGGGAGTTGTATAGTGAAAATATTTTCTAGTTTGTGCCAAAATTTGATCCTGCGCTGATGAATAATCTTCCTTTCATGTTATCTCTGAATGAGCTTAATAAGTTGGGGAAAAACAAAAGATGGGTGTCGAGAGAAGTGTTGAATTAGTTGTTAATAGAGTAATCTTAATGTTCACGTAATGTATTAAAGTGCTTAGGGAAGTTAGTCACTATTACTAGCCATAATAGTTCCTACTCGTCCCTTAGCCTATATTACAACCTTCAAAGACTATTTGATCCAAATCTTCAAAACTCTAATATTAGTGAAGTACTAAACTAAGGACAAGACTATGGTTCATCTTATGTAACTTATGAATTCTTTCTGAGAGTAAGCATAATTTGATTCTTATACCCATTTTGTAAAAAATTGCATCTATGTGAGGGATGATGGGTAACTCTCTTTGTGTGAGGGCATATGTTTGATGATAGTTAGATGACTTGAATTATCTTTGTGATTGATTAATGTTCATGCATTTTTCAACTTGGTGAGTCAATTCTTGAGGTTAGGATGTTTGTGGTATTCTTGAGTTCTCAATTGTATAGGACATGCTTGTGTATGGAACTTGCTATCTATGTAGTCATTTTAGTGCTATCTTTAATGTCTTTCTTATTGTATAAGTATGGATTCATCCCTGATTATGATGCTTAGATTAAAGAGTTGTTCGAAGACGAACAAGGCTTTAAGTGTGGGGTGATGATCTGAGGTGGATTTATACACCTCAGTGTTGTTATTTGGTCTTATTTAGCTTAGTTTAAATGACTTCTCTCATGATTAATGTGTAAATATTTTTATAAATGAGAATATAAGTTTTAAACTACTTGATTATAATATTTAAGGTGTGTTTCAAACAATTTTGGAATCAATTTGGTCATTTAAGAGTTTAGACGGGAAAACTCGTGTTATTAGATTGAGCTATGTGTTGCTCTAGTTCATATCGATGGATTATAGTGGGTATAATGAGTTAATAAGGGTATAAATGTGTAATAATGTGTGTAATAACTTGTTTATAGTGTTTATGATTCAATTTAATCAAGTCAAGAGACAAAACACTAAATTAAAGATCAAAATGACAAAACTAGTACTCTTAGCTTAGGTTACTAGTTCATCGTCTTGAATTGTACGTTGTTTTGAGATCTAATTTGTGGTTTTTCATTCTATAGTATTATTGTTTAGTTTTTAATGATGATATATGTATGATTAAAAAACTTTAAATCAAGTATAAACAACACCACAAGTCTTGGAAAGGATGGACAAACACATGGGACAAGACTTGACCAAAAATAGATATTTTGGAGTCATTGGTGTACCATGGACCTTAGGTACCCTGTTAGGTCCGTGAAACTTCATTGTGATCATAATAAATGACAAATTACAGTATATAACCTCTATTATGGCGTGACACAGACCCTAGGAACTGCAATAAGGGTATGGCACGGCCCTATGTCAAAATCGGCAGCTTGTACCAAAGTATAAATAGGACACTTAGTTGTTATGTTTCACACCTTGGACGACCTTGGGACTTTAATGGAGGCTTGATAACACTTAAATTAGGGTTTTCTTCCATTCCACTAATTTGTTTTGTTTATTGATTTTAACATATATTCATTCATTGTGATTAAGGTTACGTCCATGATCGGCTAAACACCCTTTTTCGGGGTTCAGACCAAGGACATGAGTATTGTTATTCTGAATTGACTTGGTTATTGTTGTTTATCATTATTGGTTGTTTATTTATCCTTTTTATAACTATTTTAAGAATTTTTTACCCTTAGAATACATGCATAATCATCTTGTGAACCTGGAAGGAGGAATAAGAGGATAAAATGTGGGATAGATAGAATAGAATTGTAATCTTCTAATAGAATGAAGTTATAATTTGCATTTAGTATAGGAATATATATATGTGATCTATTTGGTTCAAGTACAGGATGAAATATTAATGTATTTAACTTTGTTCTCGTATCCCTTCTCAACGATATATTTTTGGGGCTAAGTTAGATAATTGACTAGAGGTTCGGAAGGCCGTAGTCATAGTATGAATCCCATGAACCAACAACCTACATAATCAACCTAACCAATGAATTTTATAGCTTATTATGGTTGTTTGTAGATATCTAGCCCTGGGTTTCTCCCCTTTGGTTGTTCAAACCTTTAATTTATCACACTGTTTAGTTTATTCTTAGTTTTAACTCACAATTTCATTTTGGTTACGTTAGCACTGAGATAATCTTAATAGGTGTAATAGTCTAGGATAGTTGTTAACACAAGTCTCTAAGGATTTGATACTTGGCTTGTAAAAAGTCACTATATTACTTGGTGAGACCACGACACTTGCATGTGCACTTGGGCACCATCATGGTTCCTATTTTGTAATTGTCTATTTAAGGCCTTGGTGAGAAGTATGGAGTGAAACATAAGGTGGAAATACCTTGTCATTCGCATACTAGTAGGTAGGTTGAGGTATCTAATCGTAAGATCAAGTACATATTAGTGAAGACTATGAATTCTAATCAGACTTATTAGTCAAGAAAGGTAGACGATGCACATTGGGCTTACCATACTACTTTTAAAACTCCCATAGGTGCCTCTTCATTTCAGCTTGTGTATGCAAGGAAAGTTACTTATCAATTGAACTTGAGCACAAGGAACTATAGGCATTGAAAAGGCTAAATTTTGAGTGGTTTGATGCTGTAAATTTGAGGATGAGTAAGATGAATAGGTTGGATAAATTCTGACTCTGTTTTTATGAGAGTTCTACTTTGTACAAGTATAAGATGAAGTCCTACCATGAACGGAAGATTGAGAAAGAGGTACTCCAGCCCAGTAACATGGTCTTGTTGTATAATTCAAGGCTTCTCTTATTTCCTGGAAAGTTGAAGTCTTAGAGGTATGGACTATTCACTGTGGTTAGTGTATTTTTGTGTGGTTTAATGAGCATAAACAATAAGAAGAATCCCCATTCAAGGTGAACGGGAAGTGTGTTAAGCATTATATAGGGAGTTTAAAGAAGTTGAAGGTTTATTTTGATGTAAGCCTTTGCAAAGTCTGAGTATCCAAGGCAACTAAGTTAACTGCGATGTTAAAGCAAACACTTCTTCTGAGGCAACCCATGGGTTTGTTAGTGAAGTTTGAGTATCCAACATAACCATGTTGTGCCACAACGGTAAATCGAGCACTAATTGGGAGACATCCTAATGTCTTAATCTTCACTTTGTTTTTTGTTTTCTAGGTTAAAATATGGAGAAATACATAGAAACGGGTAAGAAATTGCAAAATTTTGACAATTCCAGGTAAGTGGACCTATGACCCTACTTACAAGGGTCATAGGTCCTACCTACGACAGGGAAGTGATGTTATAGATGTCAGAAAAATTGTAGGAAGTTTTTGGGTATCAGAAGTTGTACTTAGGAACCCACTTACGGGGGACATAAGTACAACCTATGACCCCTAGGGTCGTAGAAATTAGATAAAAATAGAATTGCAGGTCCTACTTATGAACCCACTTACAAGGGTCGTAAGTAGCACTTATGGCCTGTAAGTATCCCTGTACGTTGACCAAAAATTTTGGGGGCCCAATTTTGAAATCTGTATTAGACCCAAGTGGATTTGACTCGGCCTACCCTCGCCGTTAAAATCCCAAAACCTGATCCATTACCTACTACTCAAAAAATTTAAAACTCCTACTTGCACTCAAACTCCTTGAATTCCCTCTTCATCTATAAAAGAAAATAAATTCTCATTAACTCCCCACCTTGCACGTAAATTCATCAAAGAAGCACTAATTTCACATTATTCATCTTCTACTTCCAAGAATCATCAAATCCAGGTAATAGTTTTTGGCTCTGATTTGTTAAAAACATATTCTTGATTATTGAATTTGAGAACAATGCTTGATATAGCTTGAATTTGATGCCTAAAAATGGGTAAAAATCAACTTATTACATGATTTTCATTTGGGAAATTTGTGACCAATAATTAATGGAAGAAAAAGTTGAATAATGAGACAAAATCCCTAAAGCTATGTGTAATACCTGTTTAAATTGATTTGTTGCATGATGTAGTGTACGAATTTGGGTTAAAATTGAAAATAAAAACTATGTGGGATAAAAATCTTTGGGAAAAACTGACTTACCCTCAAAGGGGTACTTACAAAGTCACGTATGAGCATCATAAGTAATACCTACGAGGGCATAATTGGCCTTGTAAGTGTCATATATGAAGCCCTAAAGATTTAGGGATTTTTATGGTACTTATGAGTATACCTATGACCTCTGTAAGTACTATCTACAGCTCGTAGGTAGGGGTTATAGGTAGCCCCTTCCATGGGTCATCAAATTTTTTAAAATTTTTTGTTTCATTTTTGTGTTTCAAATACTGAAAACTACTTTTTCAGGTATGATGACACCAAAAGTTATGGAAAAGAAGGGATTCCAATCTAGGATACGTGATTAGTCTTCTAAATGAATGAAGTGGCTCTATTAAGGAGTACCTCGTGAGCCAGGATAGCACACCATTGGCCCCACGACAAACTTAGGACCAATCACAAAGATAGGTTGCATCTTTAGTAGTTATTCTGAGTTGGGAAATCATCCCACACCATCACAGCCTCCACAGGCCCCACCGACACCATAGGTAGGGCTACAGCCTATACTAATGACCGTTTGGACTAGGATCTAGATGAAAAACTCGATCCAATCAGAACTATACTTTTCCTAGTATGAGAAGGAAGAAAATGATTCAACTGTTAGTTTAGAGGATGAGGTAGAGTCAGGATCAGGATACAAAGTAGAAGAGGTTGAGTTTGCAGTCGTCTCCTAGTCTAAGGAGGGGTCGAAGGCTACATCCGATTCTGAGAGTGAGTCGGCATCATGCCCAGCTGCACCCCAGTTTGATAAGGATGTAGCTTAGTGTTGAATCCTTGGGGGTTTCACCACACAGTAAGAGGCCAGGTCCCTCAAAGTCAATCACAAGCAATCAAATAATATAGTGTAGGAAAACTAAAGGCAGTGTATTAAATAATGTTGTTTCCACCATTTACTTCATCAACATCACAAACTTCATGTTCTACACCATCAACTAAGTTTTCTATGTTTTCACAAGCAAGCATAGTAGGTTCTCAGTTACCCAGTTCTCACTGGAGGAAAGATCAACTTTTTTCACGGGAATTTCTTCTCCAAACAACTGAACAAAGATGTTGTTTGAGTCTGAGTGTGGAGGAAAATTTGGTGTTTATTGTGTTTCAGCTTTTTCAGACTTTTCAGATTACAAAGAAAATTGGTTTTTTTGGTCGAGAAATGTCTTGTTCTATTGATTCCCTAGACCTTTGGTTTGAATTATCTGTCATGATTTCCTGAGCATGAACTTCTAAGGTTAAGGATAGCTCAGTGGATTCTAACTCAACTAAGGGTTTTGGATTTCTTGTAATGTTTAAGGAGATAATAAAATCATCCATTTAATTTGAAAAAGAGTGATGAACCAATTTAGTTTAGGGATGATTTCTAATTTAGTAAAAAGATATGAATTAGTTGAGGTACATTTTACAAGAAGGTCTGATTTAGCACTTGTAATGATGACCAATATCCTTAAAGAATGTTTCTTTTGAACTGACATGTCTGAATCTAATAAGTACGACTCTTCATTTTACAAAATATTTGACAGTTTAGAGAAGATAAAGATAAATGGCTTTCCAGATAGCATTTAGTGATTACTTAGGCATCTTTTAGGTACTAACCTCAGAGATAGGACAAGGCCTCTCTCTGTTTCAATGACTTATGTACTTGTGCAAATTCTGTTGTTCTTCTTCTAAGCTGTTCCCATGGGTGTATACCTGCAATGATATGGAGCTGAGTTAGATTAATCATGCACCTACATTACTATAGATACCTGTCTCTTAATCATAGCCAAATTTTGAGGAGTTATATTGACTCAATGATGTTGGGCGTATTTATACCCCTAAGAACCATAATTTACCCATATTTTAGCTAAGTTTGGAGGATAAAATATATAATTCCTGCACTTTTAGTCCATTTTCCTTTAAGTGAGCTAACCTATGTGATTAGCATGTTTTTCAGGTATTAATGATGAAGATTTCAGCACTTTGTGGACCTTTGGGCAGCAAAGGGAAACTTCACATAAGAGGGAAGGCAGCTTTTGGAAGCTTGTGGACTGAATGTGATGCATGGAGAACTTGTCCCGGGAAAAATCAATATTTCTAAATACTTAGGGATGCAGCAGTAACTTAGTAGGACAAGGATGTTATAAAAACCTTATTTGCTGAATTTTTCAGCATTCATTCGATCATTATTATTCAACACTTTTCATTTTTTTTTAGTTTACAGATTCTGTAAGTTTTAGACGGAGAAAAACGCTAAGGCTACACGAACGGCTAAAGGGAAGAAAAACGTCAACCTCTTGTTTGACGCCAACTTCATCCCCATCGTGAGATTATTCTAACTTTGGTATGATGGTGATGTCTTCTTTGATTTCCATTGTACTCATGAGTAGCTAAACTTCTCTGTTAGGGTTATGGAAACCTTGTAAGATACTATCTATTACTATGAGTTTGTGAATTCTTGATGTGTTATGCTACTTATATCATTACTCTCTTCATTTTGATTGAATTCTTATGGTTGCAAACATAGAGAATACGCCATTATAGCATTAACTTTTTCGAGAGAAAAGTTACATGTTTGGAAAAGAGAGTGTGACAAGGAAATAGGGTTTCCAACCTCTATTTACACGTTAATCCCTTAACCGGATTAACTTCTTGGAGAATTTGTACCATTTGTTATACACTTTAGGCTCGGGAGAGCTAAAGTGAAACAAATCCTTGATGGTTAGGAAACACTTGGATTTAGAATTAGAATATGATTCTCTATAAGTGCATGCATGTCTAAATTCCGCGTTACTCATAGTTAATAGAGAAGTAGAAACTACAAGGTGGACATAACCCTAACTTATCAATCTCTGTGAATAAATCTTACTACACAAATCGTTCCATCGTTACTTTGATAATAATAATTCACGCCTAAAACCAAACCCTCTTTTTGTCCTTGGAATTTTTGACCAACAGTCTACTAATAATTGCAACACTTAGTGACCAGAGTATTCCCTGTGGGATTCGACACCCAACCCAGTTGGGTTCTATATTTGACAGCGACCGCTTACACTTTCTAACGAGATTTGTAGTTTGGGCGTTATCAAATTTTGGTGCCATTGTCGGGGAATACAGTTGTAAACTAAGTTTGTGATAGTTAATAGACCCTTTGATCAAAGATTCTTGAATTTTACTTTTTGTTTGTTGTTTTTGTTTTGTTCAGGTTTATTGGAGTGCATGCCAAATACACGAAGTTCTGGTCAACCGTTATTACCTATAAATCCTGAACCATATCTTATTGGCAGAATGGATGTGCAATGAAACCTTGAATGGATGGCTGCTCAACAGGAGCAGGAAAGATTAGCTGCATTGGCAGCTGCTCAAGTGCATCAATAGAATATTGATAACCCAGGTCGGGCAACAAATCTTGATGAAGAGGACCTGGGTGATGATGAGTTATTAAATCCAAGGAGTGCTGGTGAGGTGGCAGCACCTATCAATAGAGATCGTCAAGCTAGAATGAGACCTGAACGCCGAGCTGTGCAGGCTCCTTTTGATGATGATGATGACGATCTGGATGGGGATGGTGCCACAGGGGCTATTATTCCTCCGCTCTTGGCACCCGGAGCCAAGTTCAATATTACTAGCACCATGATTCAGCTATTGCAACTTAAGGGGTTATTTGGTGGACTTGCAGGCGATGATTCGAATATGCATCTGATCAACTTTATCTCAATATGCAAGTCATTTGACTATCCAGGAGTTGGACAGAATGCAATTCGACTGCGCTTATTTCCATTGTCTCTATCTGGAGAGGCAACTCTATGGTTGAACGGACTAACTCCTGATTCTATTACTAATTAGAGGCAACTGAAAGACGCTTTCCTAGAAAGATTCTTTCCGCCATCCAAAAGAGTACAATTAAGAGATGAGATCAGCAATTTTCGACAGCTTCCAACTGAAGCTCTCCATGAAATATGGGAGAGGTTCAAGAAGAAGCTTATGCGGTGCCCAAACCATCAGATGACCAATATCCACTTGATGGAGATATTATACAGGTCTTTGAATTCGATGACTAAGCCAGTGGTTGATAATGCTGCAGGTGGTTCATTCATGGACCTTACTTTTATTGAGGCAAGTGATATGCTAGATCGTATGACAAAGCAGAGTAGAGCTTGGAATACCAGGGATTCTGAGGTAGCAAGCTCTACTATATCTATTGGCTTGACGGCAAAACAAAGGCGAAGAGAAGAGAAACGTGACCAGGATATGGCTCACATGAAAACGCAGATGGATCTTCTTACCAAGCATTTATTATCAGGGAAAACTGAAAAGGTTAAGGCCGTTGTATCACAGGGAAGAGATGAATCCAATTCTGAGGAGGAAGAAAATTATTTGAATAATCAGGGGGGTTTCCGAGGCAATGCCCAAGGAAACCAAGGTCGGAACTATTATGATAAATCCGGATACAAGAATAAGACTGACAGGAGTGGTTTGTATGTTCCTCCTGGAAATTGTGAGGTTGCGGCATCTGGCTCTGGGAAGATGTCCATGGAAGATATGATGGCTAAGCTGTTGAAAGGAGTGGAGGCAACCAACAGGGGAGTAACGGAGGTAAAAAATGATTTTTCCTCAATAAATCAATTGGTTGATTCGTATTCTACTTCAATAAAATAGTTGGAACAACAATTGAGTCAACTATCAGCGGCACTCTATCAAAGAAAAGCTGGCACCCTACCTAGCGACACCGTGCAAAATCCAAGGAATGATGGATCATGTATGGCTATTACTACCAGGAGTGGTAAGGTGTTGGAAAATCCATCCAAAGGCAAGCAGGTGGTTGATAATACAGAAGAGAATGTGATTGAAGTAGATTGTGATGATTCTGTAGAAGCTGAAAGTCAGAACGTTCATGACACTACACTTAGACGTCACCAGCCTAAAAAGATTGATAATCTGAAGCAAGATAAAAAGGAAGTGGTGGAGAAAACTATTCCCCTTCCACCACCACCTTTTCCTCAGAGACTGAAGAAGAAAGCTGATGACACCAGGTTCAGTAAATTCATGACTATGTTGAAGCAGCTGACTATTAATGTTCCTTTGGTGGAGGCGCTGGAACAGATGCCTGGGTACGCTAAATTCATGAAGGACCTTTTGAAAAAGAAGCGGGCAGCAAGCTATGAGCTGGCAGATAATGTTCATCATTGCAGTTCAATCGCTACAAGATCGTTTGTTCAGAAGAAGGCAGATCCTGGTGCTTTCACTATTCCTTGTACGGTTGGATCTTTGGATTTTGCTAAGGCATTGTGCGATTTGGGAGCTAGCATCAATTTGATGCCGCTATCTATTTACAGAAAGTTGGGGTTGGGTGATCCTACACCAACTAATATGCGGCTCGTGATGGCAGATAGGTCGGTAAAACGACCTGTTGGTATCTTATATGATGTATTGGTGAAGGTTTCCACCTTTATTTTTCCTGCAGACTTTGTTATTTTGGATTGTGAGGTGGATTCTGAAGTTCCCATAATCTTGGGGCGTCGTTTCCCTGCAACAGGAAGTGTGCTTATTGATTTAAGAGCTAATGAGCTTTTATTTTGGATGAATGACGAAGTGGTCCATTTTGATGTATGCAAATCAATGAAGCAACCCAAATATATGAATGTGTTCTCTGTAGCTGATGTTTATTATGAAGATGAGAAAGAATTATCTGTAGAGAAGCAGCTTATTGTTGATCCATTGGCTGTTGTGCTTATAAATTTTGAGCGTAAGGATGTTGAAGAGTATGAAGAAACTATTTGTGCTCTAACAGGAATAGGGTCATATTCTCATGTTCCTAAGAAGCTGGACCTTGATCTTATGAATCGACTTTCACCACCAGCAAAGCCATCCATTGAAGAACCACCAGTGCTAGAATCGAAAGAGCTGCCCAGCCACCTGAAGTATTCATTTTTGGGAAGTGGTGATACACTTCTGGTTATTGTTGCGGTTGATTTAAGTGAACAGCAAGTAGCAGCTCTCATCTCTGTTCTAAAAAAATACAAGAAAGCCATCGGTTGGACTATTGATGATATAATTGGTATCCCTCCTGGGATATGTATGCACAAGATTCAGCTCGAAGAAGATTGCATGCCCACAATTGAGAATCAACGTCATTTGAATCCACCTATGCAAGAGGTGGTGAAGAAAGAAATTATTAAGTGGTTAGATTCTGGGGTGGTGTATCCAATCTTCGACAGTAAATGGGTGAGTCTGGTACAATGTGTGCCCAAGAAAGGGGGCATGACGGTAGTCGCAAATGAAAAGAATGAGCTAATTCCACTCAGACCTATCACAGGGTGGAGAGTGTGCATGGACTACCGGAAGCTGAATTTGTGGACGCTAAAGAATCACTTCCCAATGCTATTCATGGACCAAATGCTTGATCAATTGGCATGGAAGGGATGGTTTTGTTTCTTAGATGGTTATTCCGGCTATAATCAGATCTGCATTGCTCCTAAATATCAAGAGAAGACAAGTTTTACATGCCTGTATGGTACGTTTGCTTTCAAACATATGCCATTTGGGTTATGTAACGCACCTGCCACTTTTCAGTGTTGTATGATGTCCATTTTTTCTGATATGGTTAAAGACACCTTGGAGGTGTTCATGGATGATTTTTCAGTAGTAGGTGAGTCGTTTGAATCATGCTTGGCAAATCTGAGTATGGTGTTGCAGAGATGTGTTGAATTCAACTTGGTGCTAAACTGGGAGAAGTGTCATTTTATGGTGAAGGAAGGCATTGTTCTTGGGCATAAAGTCTCTGAAATACGAATTGAGGTGGATCGAGCCAAGATTGAAGTTATCGAGAAACTACCACCTCCAATTTCTGTAAAGGGAGTTCGTAGTTTCCTCGCTCATGCAGGTTTTTATCGGAGGTTTATTAAAGACTTCTCCAAGATTGCTAGTCCATTATGCAAACTTTTGGAGAAGGATGCAAAGTTTGACTTCGGTGAAGATTGCTTAAAGGCATTTGAATGCCTCAAAGGGAAGCTAGTTGAAGCTCCTATTATTGTAGCACTGGATTGGTCTCTACCGTTTGAAGTTATGTGTGATGCAAGTGGGGTAGCTTTGGGTGCTGTACTTGGTCATAAAAGAGAAACGATATTTCATCCAATATATTATGCGATCAAGGCCTTGAATGGATACCAGAAGAACTATACCGTCACGGAATAAGAGCTTCTAGCAGTTGTTTATGCTTTTGAAAAGTTTCATGCTTACTTGTTGGGAACCAAAGTGGTGGTTCATACAGATCATGCGGATCTGAGATATTTAATGGCAAAGAAGGATGCTAAGCCAAGGCTAATTCGGTGGGTGTTATTGCTTCAAGAATTTGATTTCAAGGTAAAGGATAGAAATGGTTGCGAAAACCAAGTAGCTGATCATCTATCTAGACTTGAGAGTGAGAACATAGCCCAACCCAACCTTGAGATTGATGATGCATTTCCCGACGAAGAGATCCTAGCCACTATAGTGGAAGACTTACAGTGGAATGCAGACTTTGCGAACTACGTGGTAAGTAAAGTGATGCCTGAGAATCTCTCCTTTCATCAAAAGAGAAAGTTCATGCATGATGTGAAACACTACGTCTAGGATGAACCGTATCTTTTTCGACGATGTGCTTATGGTGTTATTAGGCGATGCATCTCTGATATGGAGGTGCCTAGCATCTTGGAAGAAAGTCATGCTTCCCAAGTTGGGGGTCACCATGCAGGTGATCGGACAGCCAGGAAGGTATTGCAAAGCGGCTATTATTGGCCTTCATTATTCAAGGATGCCTATGATTTTGTGAGAAGATGTGATCAGTGTCAGAGGCAAGGCGCGATTTCAAAGCACCATGAGATGCCCATGTCTAAAATTCTTAAAGTAGAGCTATTTGATGTATGGGTTATTGATTTCATGGGCCCATTTGTGAATTCGTTTGGGATAAAATATATCTTAGTTGCTGTGGATTATGTATCCAATGGGTCGAAGCGGTAGCGCTGGCTGATAATGAAGGTAAGCGTGTTGTAGCATTCTTAAAGAGAAATATCTTCTCTCATTTTGGGGTACCACGTACCATCATAAGCGATGGAGGATCACACTTTTGCAACAAGTTGTTCAGAGCCGTGTTGGTGAAATATGGGGTCAAGCAACATAAGGTAGCTACACCTTACCACCCACAAACTAGTGGGCAAGTAGAGGTTTCTAATCGGGAGATCAAGCTGATCCTTGCTAAGACTATAAATGCTAGTAGGAAGGATTGGTCCCGAAAGATGGATGATGCCTTATGGGCTTATAGGACTGCGTTCAAGACACCAATTGGTATGTCACCTTACCAACTAGTTTATGGGAAGGCTTGTCACTTGCCAATCGAGCTCGAACATAAAGCATTGTGGGCGTTTAAGCGGATTAACCTGAATTGGGATGATGCTATTAATCTGAGATTGGAACAGCTGAATGAGATGGATGAATTCCGTCTACACGCGTATGAAAGAGCATACCTCTACAAGGAATGGATGAAAAAGTACCATGATCGGAGGATTATCCAACGAAACTTACAGAAGGGTGATTTGGTACTTCTTTTCAACTCCAGACTGAAGCTATTTCCAGGTAAGTTAAAGTCTAGATGGTCTGGTCCATTTAAAATTAGCCAAGTCTACTCGTCTTGAGTAGTAGAGTTAGAAAACAATTATGGTGGTGTCTTTAAGGTGAATGGACAATGAATGAAGCCATATATCGGTCCACTTGACTCGATAAAATATATATCTACCGTCTATCTCGATGAAGTCTAAAGTAATCGAGATAACTATGTCGTGCCGCGACAATAAATCAAGCGCTACATGGGAGGCAACCCATCGTTTTTAATAGTTTTGTTTTACTAGGAGTTTGTTTTTGTTAAATAAAAATCCAAAAAGAAGAGTCGAGCCACGACCAAAACTAAGGCACTTGGTGGGAGGCAACCCATCCATCTAATCATTTTTTGTTGTTTTTGATTAAGTGTAGGTGAAAGATGTATAAAGGAGGAGATTGGTCCCAAATTTTGAGTTGAAAGTGAGCCATGCTGACGGTGGTAAAGTAGGAATGATGGAGCAAATGCTATCACCTAGGCATTGCCTATGCTAATCTAGGCAATAGACAAGGAAATGCCTATACTAATCTAGGCAATGGACAAGGCAAGGCCTATGCAAATCTAGGCAATGGACAAGGCAAGGCCTATACCATTTCCTATTCTTACTGCCTCACATAGGCAACGGACAAGGCATTGCCTATGCAAATCTAGTCAATACCATAGGCGCCGCCTATGTAAATCTAGGTAATACAATAGGCGCCGCATATGCCATTGCCTATGCTCACTGTTTCAATAAGGCGTCGGCTATGCCCAACAAGGCATTGACAAAGGCGCCGCCTATGTCCAACTAGGCATTGACAAAGGCGCCACCTATTCTAAGCATAGGCAAAGCATTAGGCACCGCCTACTTATGCCTTTTTGTCTCCTAACCCGATTTTACATGGATCAAACCCGACCCATGGCTTAGTCTATAAATAGATCTTCAACCTTAAAACAAAATGCACTTGTTTGCTCAACCTAGGCGCCGCCTAAGCTTCCCAAATCTCTCAAAAATTTTCTTTTTGCTCATCTAATCTTGCAAGATCATCTTCCTAAACAATCGCTAAGTAAGTTATTCTTTATATCCCGTAGTTGTTGCAATACTACGCTTATAATGGTATTTTAGATTTTGGAGTGGTGTTTGGTGATAAGAATATGATTGGTTTGTTATGATACATCTAGATTGAGTGAAAGAATACGTGTGGGCGTTCTTGACTTTGTTCCAACTTGTACTTGATTGTTATACACTGTCATATTTTTATGGAGTCAAAATTGTGAAGGTAATGCGTAATCTTGAACGTTGTAAGCTTGAATGTTTGAATGACTCATTCATCGAGGCATGGATTATGTTTGACCACAAGTATACGATGGTGTGATTATTTCTATGCAATAACCTGATAAGAACTCTATGTGGTAGTCTTTTTCAAAAAGTGCATAAATCCATTGAAATAAAGTTGGAAAGGATAGTCAAGATTACATGAAAATATGACTGTGCTAAACAAGTTGTTGGAACATATCGCCTAAATGTATGTCGACGAAGTCTGAGTAATCGACATCACTCACTTAATTAGTCTGTGCCAACAAATTAAGTGTGGGGTGGTGCCATCACTGGTTGTTGTTCGATTATAGTGAATCTTCTGAGATGAAACTAACATGACTTTATTTTGATCTCAGGTAGAATGGCTCTAAAAGGACGACAAGGAAAAGAAAAAGTGTTCACCTCACAGAAAGGTCAGAAACGGTCAAGAAAAGAGCAAGATGAGTCCTCCTCTTTGCAAGTGCCTCGACGCACTTTCGGGATAAAATGGGTCCTAGAGGAGGAAGGAAAGGAGTTGTACAAGAACAACAAAGTAAAAAAATATGTTCACGTGGATTTGATGCAGAAAGAGAGTCTATCAAAGAGAGAGCCCCGCATTTTGGCTAAAATCGTGGCACTAAATCTTGATTTCATTTTCTGAGATATGGGGGAATGCAATCTTGATCTAACGCGAGAGTTTTATGCCAATTGGTCCCCAAAGACTACCGGAAGTGAAGTAAAGATTCGGGGCCAAGTCTTGCAATTGAATGCGGAGTTCTTCAACTCTTTTCTGGGCCTTCCATCTGTGGATCCATCACCGCTTAAGGATCTTTATCACAGACCTCCCTATAGGGTAATCAGACACACACTGTGCGGAATAAGGTCCATGGCCCGGTGGATTCGTCACACGGATAACGGTTAGCACAATACCTTCCTGTATGCTTCCTTGAACAGAGAAGCTCGTATATGGTTGAGGATAGTCAACTCTTGCCTGATTCCTGGGACACAGTACACAAAGATCACACGTGATAGAGTATGCTTGGTGTACGCTCTGATGACTAATATTCCCATCAACATTGGTGCGGTTATACGATCGTCAATGCGTAAGTCTAGGCTGCACAAAAAGTCCCATTTTAGCTTTGGCAATTTGTTGACTGTGATCTTAAGGAAGGAGCACATTGAAGAGGAACCTGCAGATCATAACCTTCCACACAACCCGAAGAAGGTTGATCTTACGAAAGTTAAAGAGCCTAAAACTGGTCATGGCATCAACCTTACCACTGCAGAAAGATATGCTCGGGATGAAAGTTTCTTTCGCCATTTATATGGCATGACTCGGTTTACCATGATGAGTGGGGGTCGGGTTCCGACTGATGCAAAGCTTTAGCAGTTGGATTATGACTACCCGATGAATGAGCATGCACGGGCTATGTGTGGAGTAGGAGTACATTTTGAGGAACCTCTCAATGATGACGTGCTGACTGACGATAATCGCCGACTGCCAGACTCAAACGTGGAGGACAACTCTGATGACGATGACTCTGATGATGAATCCGACGCAGGGGGTATGACCCCAGACATAGAGGAAGAGTCCGACTAATCAGGTTCTCCTTATTTATTTCCCACTGAGGGCAGTGTGTCATGTCTAAGTATGGAGTGCTGGTATTTGTATATTGTATGGTACTTCTTTGCCTACATTTATTCTTGTTTTTGCTAATTAGTCGTAATTAGTTAGTTAAATTTTTGAATTTTTTTCATATTTTGCATGAAATTGTTCTGATAGACGGCATGGTATTATAACAAGAGTTTGTGCTAATTCATTACTATTGAGACATTTAGGCTCTAAGTGTGACTCACTGTGTGATAATTGTGTGGTTTAATTCATTCATCTGTTGGGTCAAGAGTCTATACTGCTCCCAATAAAGTTGACCATGTGCCTTGTGTGTGTGAGGTTATAGTATATTCTGTGTTGTGACTGATGCTAGAACTTGTCTGGTGTGTGTGTAAAGCGAAATAAAGAGTGTGAGTTTAGGAGATGATTTAGGCATTTCTTTGGCAGCCTGTAATTGTTTACCTTCTTTTTACCTACCTTTGTACATTATCCTAGTTAACCCCCTTTGAGCCTTTAGCTATTTTCTTTGACAGCCTCATATATAGCCTAATCTAATTTTTTTTCAAGACCATAATTTGATCCAAATTCCTAAGCGCTTTAAATTGTAGAGTCATGTGACAAAATAAGAGGAAATTAGGTGAGAGTGATGCCTCAGAGTGTATTGGTACTTGAAATAGTTATGAAAAAGAGTGGCTATCATAGAGGTGTTTTATAAAAAAAAAGAGAAAAGAAAAAAAAAATAGAAAAATAAAAAGATAGTTATGTTTATAATTGAATAACAAAATAGGTGAAAAGGGGTGGTAGATGAAAGAAAAGTAGAGGGGCTGTTTAAAAGAGAGTGTTAATGACATAACGTAGTGTATTAAAGCGCTTAGGGAACATAGTCACTATTTCTGGCCAAAATAGTCCTACTTGTCCCTTAGCCTACATTACAACCTGTAAAGACCTATTTGATCCTAAGCTTAGCATTCCGATATTAGTAGAGAATTACACTAAGGTCAAGCCTATGGTCATCAGTTGCAACATAAGAATTCTTTGTGAGAAGTGAGAGCAAGGAGAGACTTATACCCATGTTTCGAAAATTGCAAAACTGTGAGTGATCATGGGTAATATCTTGTGTGAGACACACATGGTTGATGATTTTTGGGTAGTGTTATATGATTCTTTGTGGATTAACTTGTGGATACGAAGTAACCATCCTCACGAGTCTATGTTGGAGGTTGAATTGTTTCTAGTAGTGATCAAGAAACCTACTCTCTGTTAATAATTGTCGTGCATGTCTTGTTGAACATTTTGTGTTGCTATTGTGAAATTCTAGTTAGGTGTTTGCATGGACGTAATATTTTGTTCGAGGACGAACAAAGCTTTAAGTGTGGGGTGGTGATGTTGGGCGTATTTATACCCCTAAGAACCATAATTTACCCATATTTTAGCTAAGTTTGGAGGATAAAATATATAATTCCTGCACTTTTAGTCCATTTTCCTTTAAGTGAGCTAACCTATGTGATTAGCATGTTTTTCAGGTATTAATGATGAAGATTTCAGCACATTGTGGACCTTTGGGCAACAAAGGGAAACTTCACATAAGAGGGAAGGCAGCTTTTGGAAGCTTGTGGACTGAATGTGAAGCATGGAGAACTTGTCCCGGGCAAAATCAGTATTTCTAAATACTTAGGGATGCAGCAGTAACTTAGTAGGACAAGGATGTTATAAAAACCTCATTTGCTGAATTTTTCAGCATTCATTCGATCATTATTATTCAGCACTTTTCATTTTTTTTAGTTTACAGATTCTGTAAGTTTGAGACGGAGAAAAACGCTAAGGCTACACGAACGGCTAAAGGGAAGAAAAACGTCAACCTCTTGTTTGACGCCAACTTCATCCCCATCGTGAGATTATTCTAACTTTGGTATGATGGTGATGTCTTCTTTGATTTCCATTGTACTCATGAGTAGCTAAACTTCTCTGTTAGGGTTACGGAAACCTTGTAAGATACTATCTATTACTATGAGTTTGTGAATTCTTGATGTGTTATGCTACTTATATCATTACTCTCTTCGTTTTGATTGAATTCTTATGGTTGCAAACATAGAGAATACGCCAATATAGCATTAACTTTTTCGAGAGAAAAGTTACATGTTTGGAAAAGAGAGTGTGACAAGGAAATAGGGTTTCCAACCTCTATTTACACGTTAATTCCTTAACCGAATTAACTTCTTGGAGAATTTGTACCATTTGTTATACATTTTAGGCTCGGGAGAGCTAAAGTGAAACAAATCCTTGATGGTTGGGAAACACTTGGATTTAGAATTAGAATACGATTCTCTATAAGTGCATGCATGTCTAAATTCCGCGTTACTCATAGTTAATAGAGAAGTAGAAACTACAAGGTGGACATAACCCTAACTTATCAATCTCTGTGATTAAATCTTACTACACAAATTGTTCCATCGTTACTTTGATAATAATAGTTCACGCCTAAAACCAAACCCCCCTTTTGTCCTTGGAATTTTCGACCAACAGTCTACTAATAATTGCAACACTTTGTGACTAGAGTATTCTCTGTGGGATTCGACACCCAACCCAGTTGGGTTCTATATTTGAAAGCGATCGCTTACACTTTCTAACGAGAGCTGTATTTTGGGCGTTATCACTCAACTGCTAGTTCAGAGCATTTTGAACAAGCTCAATTTCAATTTGTCCTAGAATTTTACTTCACTCATACTACCTCAGTTTCATTTTCTAAGATGAGTTTCTTTGGGACCAGGTCCCTTGAAATCTTTTTTTCCAAGATGAAACACCTCCATTTTTAAGTTTCTTAAAAGAGAGAACACAGTGAGTCCTTTCATTATTAATCATTGAATCTTTTCAATCAATGAGCTATTCTTTACTACAATACTCTTTCTTAACCTAAACCATGATCACTTGTTTGATTTAGGAACCCACTTGAGTTTGAGCTCTCAATAAGAAGACAATAAAGTTATCGAATCCTTCTTGGTCAATCAAGGTAGAGACCTTTTCTTCATATATTTCAATGACATAAAATTCTTTGGGTCTTGCTAAATGTATATAGTATTCTTCAATATAGCCTTAAGCCAGTACTGACATCTTTCTTTTAAATGTCCATTTCTTCCACAGTGAGTACACAGAAGTTTTCTTTCTATGCTTTTAAAATCATTGACAATCTTTCTTCGAGACACATTAGTATTGAATTCTCCTTGATACCCCAGGTCTCTGCCATCATATACACTATGACTAGTCAAGTTAGGAAGAATCGGTAAGAAAGTAGTCCATTTAAGATAATTATTGAATTCTTCTTTCAAGCAGACCAGATCTCTCTCTAACTTTTTGTTTTTGTGAAGTTTAGACATAAGGTGTTTTTGAGAATCCCACAGTCTTTCTTCCAGGTCAGTTTGAAGACATGAAGTTTTTTCCTTCCCTTTTTTCATCTCTATCAAATACTTTATTCAAATTACTCATTAAACTCTGATTTTCAGATTTAATCTTTGTGTACAATCTTCAGTTTTAGAGATTTGGAGAGTGGAATATATCAAATCATGTTCTTGATTCTCTACTTTATCCTCTAATACATTCTTCTCAGCAATTAGTTCACATACATAGTTTATCAACACACCACCAAGCTTTTTTATCTTCTTATCAGAGTAGTTATCTAAGTTATCCTTTAAGTCAAGAAGGGTTACCTCTTTTTATTCTTTATATTCTGAGTTTTCCATAAATGAACATAATGAATCATAGATACCTGGATTGTCTTCCACTACTAACCTAGATATATCTCCACTATTTCTATCTTCATCAGCCTCCCTGGAAAAATCACCCCATGTTTTAGGGCTTGCTTTGCTGCATACTCAGCTGCAATTTTTCTTTTTAACTTTTCAGGGATGTGATCATTCTTTTGTATTTGGTAATTTCTTATGAATGCTTCAGAGCTACCATTTTTGTGATCGTCTTCAATTTTATCATTTCATTTGCTAAGCTGACTACCCTTTTTATAGCTCTAACAATTTTGTTCCTAAAAGTACAGCATTGGAGTCTTCTTCACTTGGGTCAAGCTCTAAAGCCTTCAAGGTCAATAATCTCTCCTTTCTTCCTTCTTTTATTTACACCCCTATCTTAATTATAGCAGTCATGATGACCAGAACAATAGGTATAAACCTTTTAGAATGAACTAGCTTTGATACCAATTATTGAACCCTTGGGGGTTGCACTATATAGTTAGAGACAAGGTTCCTTAAAGTCATCTCACGCAATCAAACACTATAGTGTAGGAAAACTAAAGGCGGTGCAGGAAAGAATCAACACACAAGATTTAATGTGGAAACCTAGGAAGGGGAAAAACACAGCTCGCCTTCACAAGCACCAAAGAAATCCACTATAATCAACCTCCTGATTATAGTCTAGATTTTATCCTACCTCTAGGCTCTTCTCGCTTATAGAAACTCTACTATATGCTCATCTATGTAACTCTACCAAGGACCTCTCTACTAATTACCTCTAATCAGCAACTAACTTAGGTAACCCTACCTAAGTACTCACAAAAGAAGCACTACTCTTATAGCATGAGTAGTTTGATTAGAAATCAGTTCTAAAGAACACTTACTCACTCTTTAAGAATATTACAAAGATAAGAGCATGAGTAATGCTTGAGTAATCTTGGAATAGAGTTTTTGTTGCCTCTATTAACTCTTTATAATTGTTCAAAAACTCAGTTGATGAAGAGTCCTCTCTTTTTTTATAGCTAGGGATGATTAGGGATGAAAGATCATTGGATGAGCTATCCTAATCATTAGTTAATAGCACCTGCAAGTTTGTTACACAAGAGGACAAAACTGTACAGTAACGTGTGTATTCTGCCAGTTGTATTATACCTTGCATATCTAGGGACCTGGTCCTATGCAGTTTAGCTACTTATTATCAAAACTGCATATATCACTCAGGTCCCACAAGAGATATCCTTATCTTTAAAATAGGGTACTCAGTTGGTTGCATAGGGAACTCAGCACAAATTCTACCATCTATTACACTGGAGTTCGACTCCACACATATCTTTGTAGTGCCTATAGCTGATATTCCTTCGAGATAGTGTGTGAGGGGGATGTAACAGTTGTTTGAGAGAGAGAGTTTCATCATAGAACAAGGGCTACCAAAATATAGTTTAGTAGAAGAGGTCAGGATAAAGTTGACTAGGCTATAAGGGGCACTAGACCTACAGTCCTATTTTGAGATTTATCGGTTGGGGTGGATGACCCAGCCCGAAGGTTCATACAACTTGGATTGGAATGACCCTTGAGGTCATTTTCTATAATTTCACTTATTTTAACTAGTAGAACTTCCTACAGTTTCCCCAAGTCATTGATAACTTGTTGTAATTGAGAATTTGGTTACCGATCAGTTCATTTAGTTTTTAGATCCAATTTCCTGTCTAGAAGTCTTTGTTGGTTCCAAATGGCCAACGAAATAAAACCTTAGTGAAACAACCTCGTATGCTAATTCTGACTATTCTAATAACTTTGAAATATTAATTTAGGCTAGGTGGACTCTTGGTTAGGTTCACAAAGAACCCAAGCTCATTTTCACCTATTGGTCAAAAAGTTTACAAAATGGAAATTGGGTATGGGACCCATTTTTTTGTCGAATCCACCTCGAATAGAAATTTAAATTGTGACATTGAGTTTGGAATGTTGAATTTAGTATGTCCATATCATTTGTTTGTATATATGGGATTTCAAATAAAAACCAAGGGTTTGACGGATCCAAGTCTCAACTTTAACTGGTGTATCACTATTAGTGAGACTTTGGGCCGCGATTGCCATTTCTTAGAGGAGGGTGACAGATTTTGAAATAGTAGGGATGAACTTCGCGATAGTAACGCCCTAGTTAAGCCCTAATATATAGCGATAGTGATACCTGTGTCATGATAGCTATCCCCGAGTACCTGGGTTGGATATAAATAGTCCCTTTTTAGCTCATTTTAGCCATTCTTCATCCATTTCTAAGAGATAAAACCCTAAATAGTGAGATAACTTGAAATTGAAGTTTGTGTATAATTTGGGAGCTTGGCTATCTCTTGCTAACGAGATTATCTTCCAGTTTCTGGTAAGATTTCACCCTTTTCATGGTAGATTTTTCTCATTTCCTGTTCAAAAATCCCAAAACCTTAGAGGCTTGATTTTAGTCCCAAATCAGCTCGAATTTCACCCATTTTTAGGATAATGACTCCTTGAGCATAAGGAAATGTTGGATTAGTTTCGAAAATGTAATTTTCATAAGTGGGACCCACATGAGATTTTAGTATAATTTTTAGACCCAAAGCATAATGATGTAATATGGGTGTCATTATTCTTATATTGATGAGTACAATGTGAGTTTGCTAGCTTTGCATCTTGCAGAAGCTTCTAGAAAGCAAAAGGCAATAATTTAGTGGATCTTTTAAGCTTTCTTCGGCATTGAGGTAGGCTAGGTTTTATCCCTTGTTTGATTAAGATACTTTATAGTATGTTTATGATATTGTATTATATTTGTGATGGGTTTAGGTTTTGGTGTGATAAATTGAAATATCCATGTTAGTTGAATCGTTTAAGATATTTTAGATGTTGAATTTTGGCATAATTAGCCTAGTTAATCATACCTTAAGTGAAGCTGACCTTGTAGGATCTTGTTTAGGATGCCAATCTTTAGTTACTCAACCAATGAAGAGATTGTCTTAGTCACTTGAGTTTAGGGTGGAACTTACCTTAGGTGAAATTGACTTAGTTGCTCCCTATTGCAAGGAATTGCTATCTCGTGCTAGTTATGGCTTATTCAACATCTAATAGTGTATTTAGATACCTTAGTCTAATCCAGGGTAGAAAATACTTGGTAATGGATTTTGGGGATCTAGAAGTGGGCTCTTAGATCCACCTTAGGCCAAGACTTGTGTTAGTTATTGAAGACCTTTTATACACGTGTGTACATCTAGGAATGTTTATTGAGGAAATTTTGAGATGCCTTGGTAATTGATGGTTATGATGGGTTGGCGCAAGGAGTAGTGTTTATTTATTATACCATGAATGATTTATTGATGAAGCTAATGATGAGTTATTGAATGTGCTATTGATTTAGCCATTGAATAAGCTAGTGACCATGCCTATTGGCTATGCTAGTGATCATGATATTGGTTATGTTAACGTTCATGCTTATTGATTATATTAATGATTATGTTATTGATTATTCTATAAATCATGCCTCTATTATGATTAGTGATTATGTTAAATAGCTATGCTTGTTGTTGTGCTATTGAATTCCAGAACGATTATACGAGTGTCCATGGTAACGATGATATGGTTATGGGAATAATTTTGGATATTATTTATGCTATGATTTATACAAATATCGGTTCAAGTCTGGATAATGATGATGAAATCGATTCTTTATATACCCTTTGCAAGTCTAGAGGAGTAGCCATGATATTAAAGGCGGCATTGATAGTATTGGTGATGATATGGAGAATGATATCGATGATGATATTTATGATGACATTATTGATTATACTTACCAGTTCGAGCCCAGATATACACACTACTATGATGATATACTTATTATGATATGACGATATCGGGGTGTGAGATTGATAATAGTGATTCTAGTTAAGCATGATAAATAAAGATTAGTTGATAAATAATGACTAGTTGTGTCATGAAAGTTGATAAATGAGGGTAGCGGGTTATACTATCTTGTTTATACCTTTTGGGCATATGGGGGCTTGTGATGGGTTATTTACTTTTCTACATTAATTGAATTATGGGGGCTAATTTTGTAGTTATTCTTGTATGCCTTGATGCTTTATATTATGTTATGTTATAGTTCAGGTTTACTTACTTATATATGCATAGCGATGTTGGAGTGGTTGTCAGGTTACCTCTATACTTTGACGTAGTTATATTATCTTGCATTTTATCATACTTATATTTTGATTTAGCTCAGTCGGCCGATGATGTCTGTTGAGTACCTATGTTTTGGTACTCATACTACACTGTTATACCTTTTTGGTATAGATCTTAGTATAATTTTTCATCGTTGACTAACATTTGTATTGTGTTAATTTCTGGAGATAGGGTGAACTCTCAGAGTTAGAGTCGCCCATTTTCTTCTATCTTATTTATGTCCAGTCTTTTGTTTTGAGATAGATTGTATTGACTATTTTAGATTCTTGGATTGTATTTATAGATGCTTTTGTACTAACTCTACAAAGTCATAGGATTGGTTCCTTATGATTATCTACCCTTGGACTATTTTTATTCTCTTATTTACTTATTAATTATGTTGTTGATTTTTGCTCTTATTGGTCACTACTACCAAGTTAACCCATTTTGTTTATCTCTAGTTTATGGTTTGGCTTACCTACTGGCGAGATTTAGTAGGTGCCATTATGACTCATAAATTGGGTCGTAACAAAAGGTATCAAAGCCTAAGCTACACTGATATTATTGGTACAAGAGCAAATGTCTAGTAGAGTCTCGCGGATCATAACGATGCGGTTTGTTTTCTATCTTTGGAAGGATATTGGACATTCTTAATAGTTCTTCACTTCTTTCACTCATTTCATGCTAAGAGTTTGAGTTGGTTTATATAATATTCATTTGACTTTACTCTTTTGCAGATAGCTAGGACGCATGCTACTGCTATACGACACGAGGGTCTTAAGACTTAGCATAGGAATCCTACTTCTATTCATGGATAATATAGGGGCTATGGTCAGCCTTGAGATGTGTCCCTAGTAAGGTTTAAGGATAGGGGACCTCCACTAGACCTTATTCTTGCTCCTGAGCTAGTTATTCTTTTGCCCCAGCAAGAAGTGGGCCAGGGATAATCCTAGACTCCACCAGGGTTTAATTTTTCTTCAGTGCTCAGAGATGCTTTGGTTTAGCTTCTAGGGTTGGTTGGTGGTGCCAGTATGATGGTGTACAACCTACATATTAGAGTGGTACTGAGGCTTTTAGAGTTAAGATTCTTCCTACTCTGATAGTTGATCGGCTGGTAGTCACTTAGCTAGTAGTTTCCTAGCTTTCTATGTATGCTAAGGAGCAGAAGATGTTGGGTAAATTCTTAAGATTGGCTCCACCTAGGTTTTTTGGTGCATTGGGTGAGGATACATATGACTTTCTAATTGTTTGTGAGAATAGGCTCTGTAATTTAGGCCTAGTTGAGACTCGTAGTATGGACTACACTACCTTTCAGTTAGACTTTGCCACTCGACATTGGTATAGGGGCTATCTTGATTCCAGACAAACTGGATCTACTTCTTTGACATGGAATGAGTTCTTTGAGATGTTCTTAGAGAAGTATATACCTTTCTGCCACAGGGATCGCCTGAAAGATCAATTTCCTAGATTGGAGAAGGGCTCAATAATAGTTGAGGAGTATGAGTCTCTTATTCACGAGTTGGCTAGGGATGCTACTTTTATTTTGCGTACTGGGTATGAGAGGGTTCGTTGCTTTATGCGAGGATTGAGACTTCCCTTTGTATGTCCACTTAGATTTTGGTTTCTATTGGTAGGTTTTTTGATGAGGCTTCTTATCATTCTCATGTGATAGAGGAGATACATCGTGAGGCCCTTGGGGAAAGTGATAACGCTCAACTCACTCCCATAATTTAAGGGTGAGGCGGTCGTTGTCAAGTAACCTAATTTGAATTGGGGTCGAATCTCAAGGAGTGAATTATAGACTTCAAACCCTTTGGATGCTCAAATTACTACAAGATTACCCGGAATGCTAATAAAAAGGACATGTAAAATAAAATGGGAGGAATTGTTTGGAAACTCATCGAAACAGACTTTAACAAGCACTTGGTAAATGATACTTTTACCTTGAATTCAAGATTTGAGGAGATCTTAGGATTATGTCTACCTAAAGGTAATGCATATGGGTTGATGTTGGTTTATCATGAAATTTAGTTGTTAACAAAAGGATAAGCTAGGTCGAAGATCATTGGGGTCAATCTTTCAACATAACCACAATGATTTCACCCGTTGGCTCTTTCGAACACCTAACAAGTGTGTAATTTTTCATAATCACCCAAACCTCAATCAAGCATCCGTATTTCTAAGATGATGCTCTTTACATGATTTACACTCCCAATACACTTATTTCTAAGAGTGCAAAAGGTAGTAAACCATAGTCTCAATTGTCCACCATTGACTTGTCCCCCTATAACCCTCTTTCGAGGATGTTATGGGTTACCGAATATTCACCTGCATCCCTATTTTGAGGATGATAAAGGGTTTCTAGAGTTTGGGGTTTTCACCCATCAAACCCATTTAGAGATTTAGGGTTATCAAATTCCAACCCATAAGCTCAATCAATGGTGGAATCCATACTCAACAACTAAATCCATGTAAACACAACAATATCCACACATAATTACACTCTAGTTCAACATAATCCCAAGACTAAATTACTTAACTACTCATTAAAAAAGTAAAGAGAGATATACCATAATGATTATCCAAAGCATTCATTCTTCACAAAGATCCTAAGAAATTTAACCTCCAAAGCTAGTTAAACACTTGCCCACTTAGGGATTTAAGCTTTGAATTTAAAGATATCTTATGAGGTAAGCCTCCTCCCAAGAAGAAAGGGTTTTTTCCTATATATGGTTTGGAATTCATCTATGTAATTTTACAAATCTGCCCTGGGCATATTCCTGCTGATCCGCGATTACGTAGCTTTGACCGTAACCGCGTTAGCATGATCGCGGTTATGTTCTGCGATTGCGTTAAGCTGAGTGTCTTAATTGACCGTGATCGTAGCCTGATGACCGTGATCTTGGTAACTGGGGATGACAGCTTCAGGTCTCCAACTATACTCTTTTTGCATCCATTTTCTCTCTTGCTAGCATCATTCCATATATGTTCACCTTCTCAACTGTATTCCTGCAAAATATGGATATCAGTGCATTTAAATCATGATTATGTCTTATTTTTTATACAACAGATGGTAGTGTGCATACATAGTTAGTGCGACTGAGTGGTTCAATCACCACTTATCAACACCCCAACTTAGAATCTGTCTTATCCTCAAGAAACACTACCCTTTACTATGAGACTTTCTCCATGTATGCCCCAATTTATCTCTCAATGCTCATGAAGACTCAAACTCGATTTCTATTATAAAAAGTTTTTCACACATGGATAAGAGAATTGTAATAATGCCCCTATGATAAAAATAGAATAGCGAAGGATAAGATAGACCTTAAGGAGCAACCGTGTAACATCTACCAACACTCTAGAAATGTCTCTCTTATTGACTACAATCATGTTATACCTTCGTTTATCTCATTGTGTGGAATATGCTAACATCACCTACCTCAACTAGTTCATATGCCTTCTCACAAGAAAGGAAAATTTACACACTTAGTTACCAATCATGCAATAAGGAATTTTAAGTGTAAACATTCACTCTCTCAACAAATTCTCAATGTTAACAAGTACCATGTCATAGGCTTACCCCTATTTTCAATCACCACTACAATGAACACACTTGGTTGGAAATACAAAAGGTTTTGTGAGCTTGTAATGTAGGTTTAGGGTAGGGTAGGATATTATCTTAGGAATATAAGGTTAAACCCTCCTTGAACTTCTACATCAAAATCCTTTTTTGGGCCACTTCTTTTTCCTTTACTAATTTGCCTACTTTTCCCCTTTATTTACTCCTATTCTCTTTTCCACTTTTTCTTCACACTTTGCATGCATTTAGAATTCATGAATTTTTTTCTTTTAATGGACTATCTCCTCCTTCAAAGAAAAATAATTACTTGTTTAAGCTCGTAGGCACTTTCTTATGAATTCATGTCTTGACTACACTTTCGTCTTCTTTCCACCACCCCCAACTTTGGCTTTTAGCCTCAATTCATATTCTTAAGTTCAAGGAGGATAGAGTTCAAGAGAGGATGAATAGAAGGGTCACGGCTTATATTGTGTCTGCCAAAGAAAAGTCCAAAGGCTCAAAGAGGATGACTAGGGGTAAATCCTATATATTGGTAGGCTTTTTAGGCTAAAGTGGGCTTCCAAAATCACACGAAGGACTATGATCATTTATCAACCAAGAACAATCAAAAAATAGATTTGAAAGACTAATGGGGAAAGTTCTAGATGGTACGAGTACACATGATATGTCAATAATTAAGCTCACACACATAGCATGCAAATGTTGTAAAGAGGGTTCAATTGTTCTACTCGCTCAAGACAAAAATGGAGTATTCACTATTTTTTCAAAGTCAATTTTTGGAGTCATAGAAAGAGAGAAAGTTTTGTTACAAGTTTGCTCACGTCCATACCTTTGAATTTTGCAAAATTTTTGGACGAGGCGAGGGGGTGGTTGTTTGCTTTAGTATTCGTACCACGCATAATTTGCTAATCATGGTAACAACCCAAGCTATAGTCTCACACTGTGATCTATAGTGCGGCGAACCATCAATATGGTTACTCAGTCTTCACCAATGGGTATAAATATGATCCCAAATCATTAATACCACAGTTACTCAGTATTTCCTTACATACATGGTTAAAACCTAATCGCGACTCGCCCATTAAAATTCAAAATAATGTAACAATCCTTAAAAAAGTACTTAATTCATGCAAGTGTGAGCATCGTCAGAGTGCCTGAATATTACAACCTGAATAAAAATAAGGATTATCTAAAAGAGCAGAAGAGTAAGCAGAAATAATACAAGCCCAAATGAAATGAACAAGGAAACACCCCCAACTGAAAAGGTAGCAGTGTCCCTACTTCATAAATAATCAAGGCTAACAAAGAGATAAGGGTGCTCTATGAAACCTCATCAAGGAACTCTATTATTCTCAATTTCTGCATTATCGCCATTTATCTCGAGATCATACTATTCCTGCATAAAAAAACTTGAACGAGGGTGTGAGGAAATTAGCAAAGGAGACAGTGGATCAACTAGTTGCAGTGTCTGCGATCGCAGTTAACTGGCTGCAATCACGGACATACAGGTAACTGTGATCGCACTTAAGGACCGCGATCGTGGTAACCGAGGGCGGTTCCACTCCCCTATTTTCCCCTGTACAGCTTTTCTCATTGATTTTTACCTATTTAATCTTTGTTCAATTTTCAAATTAAAGTTGCATACTTCCCCCTTTCTAAGCCTATCCCAAGAACTCCATAGTGTCTCACATCCATGAGTTATTCATATGCAAAAACTAAATCAATACTACATAAATATGATAAAAAAGATACGATCACTCATTATGGCATTTGTGGGTTACCTCCCACACAGCGCCTTAGTTATCATCGTGGAACGATGTTGGCATTCATTAATTTATTAAGAGGGATCCTCAAGTCCCCACGTATCAACCTCTCCTTCATTAATTAACCCTTTGGCAACTCTTTCCATGTTTTTCTTCTCTTTGTCGACTTGATTTTGGGATAACCCCTCTTTTGACTGACTGTTGGGATCTTTCCTCCCAAGTGATCTTCCTTTTTTTTTCACTCTCCGCTCATATTTCCAAGATTTGATCATTATTTTGGAGGTTGGTGATTGTGCCACTAGTGGAATTTCCCCTAGGTTCAGGATTAAGACGTGTAAAAATTAGTCCCATTTGGATCTCTAATTCTTTAATAGAGGCCAAATGGGAGACCACAGCTTTAGAGAGTGAAATGAAGTCCTCTTTTAATTCACATACCATTTTATCCATTCCTTTAACTCTATTCAAAATTCTTGCAAGGATATCCTCCGTTCTATATCTGACGGCATCAACGAAAATTGACTCCTTGTTAGAAGCATGATCATGGTGAGGCATAAAATGTCCATACTCATGTTCCCTATCTCTCTAAACTCGACTATCAACCTAATCTATCTAACCTTGATTCGGAATTTGCCTACGATAGGCCGGATGAGAACCCTCCGAATGGTTTGCTAAATACCAAATTTCTCCATCCATCTTCTTAGCTTCTTCATTTTCATCATGGGTTTTTGATGTTATGGGATTTTCCATTTTCACGGGTGCACCCATGACATACTTGGTTAGGAGCGCAAGTTGATTCCAGATCTTTTTCTTGGTTTCCTCTTATTTCTCGTCCCGCTTTCTTTGTTCTCTACAAACCATGGGCTTGGATGGAGAGCTATTAGAAATGTTGATTTCTTAGGTATACCATTCCTAATTGTGTTTATCTACCTCTCTCATTAATTTTTTAGCCATATTGAAGTACAATTTTAAGAGAGAACCTTTCGCCATTTTGTTTACCACCGTTTGGTTCAAAGGATCTAGTGCCCGATAGAATATTTGGAGAAGTGTCTTCCCTAAAATCTCATAGTTTGGGCATTTGTCTAACTTCCCATGAAATTTATCCCATACTTCACGAAATGGCTCCCCGTTCCTTTGTCTAAAGTTCCTGATTTCATCTCTCAGGTGACACCCATTGGAGGGAGGGGATTATTGATCTAAAAACACCTTTGTGAGCTCATTTCACAAAGTAGGTGAAGTCGTAGAGAGTTTGCAAAACCACAACAATGCTTCACCCATTAGTGAGAATGGAAAGAGACGGAGCCGAAAGGACTCTTGAGTAATATGAGGAATGTTGAATGGTGTACACACATCCAAAAAACTCCTTAAGTGAACATAAGGATCCTCATGATCTTGACCCCCGTGTAGCCCATTTACTTGCAACACATGAAGCATGATACTAGTCACATGAAATTTTATGTTCCTATAGTGAGGTGGGATACGGGTTTTACTCGCATGAATCACACTATTTAAGTGGCTTTATCCATGAGTGGATACATCAAATGACTCCACAGGATTAGTGGCTTCACTCATAGTTTCTTTCATGCTAGGATTACCTACAAAATATCCAAAAACAATAAAAAAAAAAAAATACGCCTCTCTGTATACTCCTAAGTAAGAATAACAGCATAGAAATAAAATATATATTTCACTCCCCAGCAACAGCGCCATTTTGATAATGCTTAACTCACTCCCATAATTTAAGGATGAGGTGGTCGTTGTCAAGTAACCTAATTTAAATTGGGGTCAAATCTCAAGGAGTGAATTATAGACTTCAAACCCTATGGATGCTCAAATTACTATGAGATCACCCGTAATGCTAACAAAAATGACATGTAATATAAAATAGTGGGATTTGTTTGGAAACTCTTCACAACAGACTTTAACAAGTACTTGGTAAATAAAACTTTTACCTTAAATTCAAGATTTGAGGAGATCTTTGGATTATGTCTACCTAAAGGTAATGTATGTGGGTTAATGTTTGTTCATCATGAAATTTAGTTGTTAACTAAAGGAAAGGCTAGGTCGAAGACATTGGGGTCAATCTTTTAACAAAACCACAATGATTTCACTTGTTGGCTCTTTTGAGCACCTAACAACTATGCAATTTTTCATAATCACCCAAACCTCAATCAAGCATCCATATTTCTAGGATGATGCTATTTACATGATTTACACTCCCAATACACTTGTTTCTAAGATTGTAAAAGGCAGTAAAGCATAGGATCAATTGCCTTGTCCCCAATAACCCTCTTTTGAGGATGTTATGGGTTACCTAATGTTCACCTTCATCCCCATTTTGATAATAATAAAGGGTTTCTAGAGCTTGGGGTTTTCACCCATCAAACCCATTTGAAGATTTGGGGTTTTCACCCATTGATGATAGGCGTATTTACACGCCTAAAGCACCATAATTTACCCATATTTTAGCTAAGTTTTAAGGACAAAATATATAATTCCTGTATTTTTAGTCCATTATCCTGTAAGTGAGCTAACCAACGTGATTAGCATGTTTTCAGGTATTAATGATGAAGATTTCAGCACTTTGTGGACCTTTTGGTAGCAAGGGAAACTTCACATAAGAGGGAAGGCAGCTTTTGAAAGCTTATGGACTGAAAGTGATGCATGGAGAATTTGTCCCGGGAAAAAATAGGATTTCTAAAGACTTGGGGATCAGCAGTAACTTAGTAGGAATAGGACAAGGATGCTATAAAAACCCTATTTTGCTGAATTTTTCAGCATGCATTCATTGATGCATTCATTCATGCTTTTCATTATTCACGAATTGATAGATACTTTTATTATTCATCCGACTTTCTAGTATTATTCACGTTACAGAATCTGTAAGTTTATACAAAGAAAAATGCTAACTTGTGAGCAACGAGGGGAGCAAAATCGTCAATCCCTTTTGACGCCAATCTCATCCCCACGATGAGATTATTCGAGCTTTGGTATGATGATGATGTCTATTGTGATCTCCGTTGTAATCATGAGTAGCTAAACTTCTCTGTTAGGGTTATGGAAGCCTTTTGATATACTATCTATTACTATGAGTTTGTGAATTCTTGATATGTATGCTACTTATATCATTACTCTCTTCATCTTAATTACATTCTTGTGGTTGCAAACATATAGAATACGCCATTATAGCATTAACTTGTTCAAGATAAAAGTTACATGTTTGGAAAAGAGAGTGTGACAAGGAAATAGGGCTACCAACCCCTATTTACACGTTAGTATCGTAACTGGGTTAACTTCTTGGAGAATTTGTACCGTTAGTTATACACTTTAATCTCGAGAGAGTTAAAGTGAAATAATCCTTGATGGTTGAGAAACACTAGGATTTACCATAAGAATACAAATCTCTATAAGTGCATGCATGTCTGAATTCCACATTACTCATAATTAATAGATACGTAGAACTCATAAGGTGGACATAACCCTAACTTATTTTTCTCAGTGATTAAATCTTACTAAATCAAGTATTCCGCTTTTACTTTGCTATTTTGATACTTTTAATTCACGCCTAAACCATCCCCCCTTTCTGTAGAACTTTCGACCAACAGTCTGCTAACAATTGCAACACTTAGTGACCAAGTATTCCCTGTGGGATTCTACACCCAACCCAGTTGGGTTCTATATTTGACAGCGACCGCTTACACTCTTACGAGAGCTGTATTTTGGGCGTTATCAAATTTTGGCGTCGTTGCCGGGGAGTACGGTTGTCAACTAAGTTTGTGATAGTTACTAGACCCTTTGGTCAATGATTCTCGAATTTTACTTTTAGTTTTTGTTTTTGTTTTATTCAGGTTCTATTGAGTGCATGCCAAATACTCGTATTTCTGGTCAGCCATTATTACCCATAAATCCTGAACCTCAACTTATTGGCAAAATGGATGCACAGCGTGACATTTACAGAAGGGCGGCTCAATAGGAGCAGGCTAGATTAGCTGCACTGGCAGCTGCTCAAGTACATCAACAGAATATTGATAACCTAGGGCGAGCAACAAATCCTAATGATGAGGACCTGGGTGATGTCGAGTTACTTATTCCACAGCGTGCAGATGAGGTGGCAGCGCCTGTGAGCAGGAGAGATCGTCAAGCTAGAATGAGACCTGAACACCAAGCTGTGCAGGCCCCTTTTGATGATGATGATGATGACGATCTTGATGGTGCTGGTGCCACAGGGGCTATTATTCCTCCACCCTTGGCTCCCGAAGCCAAGTTCAATATCACTAGCACCATGATTCATCTATTTCAGCTCAAAGGTTTATTTGGTGGACTTGCAGGAGATGATCCGAATATGCATCTGGTCAATTTTATATCAACATGCAAGTCGTTTGACAATCCAGGAGTTGGGCAGAATGTAATTCAGCTGCGCTTATTTCCATTGTCTCTGTCTGGGGAGGCAACTCTATGGTTGAACGGGCTAACTCCTGATTCTATTACTTATTGGAGGCAACTGAAAGACGCTTTCCTAGAAAGATTATTTCTGCCATCCAAGAGAGCCCAACTACGGGATGAGATCAGCAATTTTCGACAGCTTCCAACTGAAGCTCTCCACGAAACATGGGAGAGGTTCAAGAAAAAGCTTATGAGGTACCCAAATCATCAGATGACCAACATCCACTTGATGGAAATATTATACAGGTCTTTGAACTCAGTGACAAAGCCAGTGGTTGATAATGCTGCAGGTGGGTCATTCATGGACCTTACTTTTACTGAGGCGAGTAATATGCTGGATCGTATGACAAAGCAGAGTAGAGCTTGGCATACCAGGGATTCTGAGGTAGCAAACTCTACCGTATTTATTGGCTTGACTGCAGAGAAGAGACGAAGACAATAGAAATGTGACCAGGATATGGCTCACATGAAAATGCAGATGGATCTTCTTACCAAGCATTTATTATCAGGGAAGACCGAAAAAGTCAAGGCTGTGGTGGCACAGGGAAGAGATGAATCAAATTCTGAGGAGAAAGCAAATTATTTGAATAATCAGGGGGGTTTCCAAGGCAATGCCCAAGGAAACCAAGGTCAGAACTATTATGATAAATCTGGATACAAGGACCGCGATCAAGGTGGTTGGAAGAATAAGACTGACAGGAGTGGTTTGTATGTTCCTCCTGGAAACCGTGAGGCTGTGGCGTCTGGCTCTGGAAAGATGTCCATGGATGATATGATGGCTAAGCTGTTGAAAGGGGTGGAGGCAACCAATATAGGCGTTACTGAGGTAAAGAAGGATTTGTCATCCATAAATCAATTGGTTGACTCGCATTCTACTGCAATAAAATAGCTGGAGCAACAATTGAGTCAATTATCAGCGGTATTCAACCAAAGAAAGGCTAGCACGCTACCCAGTGACACTGTGCAAAACCCAAGGAATGACGGATCGTGTATGGATATTACTACCCAGAGTGGTAAAGTGTTGGAAAATCCATCCAAAGGCAAGCAGGTGGTTGATGATATAGCAGAGAATGTTGATGAAGCTGAGTTTGAAGATGTCGTCGAAGCTGAAGTGAGTGCTCATGATGTTACACCTAGACGTCACCAGCCTGAAAAGAGTGATAATCGAAAGCAAGATAAAAAGGAAGTGGTGGAGAAAACGATTCCTCTTCCACCACCACATTTTCCTCAGAGACTGAAAAAGAAGGTTGATGACACTCCTGAAAAGGTTGATAATCGGAAGCAATATAAAGAGGAAGTGGTGGAGAAAACGATTCCTCTTCCACCACCACCTTTTCCACAGAGACTGAAGAAGAAAGCTGAGGACACCAGGTTCAGTAAATTCATGACCATATTGAAGCAACTGACTATTAATGTTCCATTGGTGGAGGCGCTGGAACAGATGCCTGGGTATGCTAAATTCATGAAAGACCTGTTGACAAAGAAGCGGGCAGCAAGTTATGAACTGGCGAATAATGTTCATCATTGTAGTGCAATCGCTACAAGATCTTTAGTACAGAAGAAGGCAAATCCTGGTGCTTTCACTATTCCTTACACGGTTGGATCTATGAATTTTTCTAAGGCATTATGCGATTTGGGGGCTAGCATCAATTTTATGCCATTATCCGTTTACAGAAAGTTGGGGTTGGGCGATCTTACACCAACCAATATGCGGCTCGTGATGGAAGATAGGTCGGTAAAACGGCCTGTTGGTATCTTATATGATGTGTTGGTGAAGGTTTCCACCTTCATCTTTCCTGCAGACTTTATTATTTTGGATTGCGAGGTCGATTCTGAAGTTCCCATAATCTTGAGGCATCCTTTCCTCGCAACTGGAAGTGTGCTGATTGATTTAAGAGCTAATGAGTTTTTATTTCGATTGAATGACGAAGTGGTCCATTTTGATGTATGTAAATCGATGAAGCAGCCTAGAGATATGGATGTGTTCTCTGTAGCTGATATTTACTATGAGGATGAGAAAGGATTATCTGTAGAGAAGCAGCTTACTGTTGAGCCATTGTCTGCTGTGCTGTTGAATTTTGAGCGTGAGGAGGTTGAAGAATATGAAGAAACCATTTGTGCTCTAACAGGAATAAGGTCCTATTCTCATGCTCCTAAGAAGCTGGACCTTGATCTTAAGAATCGACTGTCACCAACAACGAAGACTTCCATTGAAGAGACACTAGTGCTAGAATCGAAAGAGCTCCCCAGTCACCTAAGGTATGCGTTCTTGGAAAGTGGAAATACACTTCCGGTGAGTGTTGCGGCTGATTTAGGTGAACATCACATAGAGGCTCTCATCTCTAATCTGAAGAGGTACAACAGAGCTATGGGTTGGACTATTTATGATATAATTGGTATCCCTCCTGGGATATGTATGCACAAGAGTCATCTCGAAGAAGATTGCATGCCTACAAGTAAGCATCAGTGTCGTCTAAATCCATTCAGAAAATGATCCACCATCTATCTCGATGAAGTCTATGTAATCGAGGTAACTATGTCGTACCACGACAATAAATCAAGCGCTAGATGGGAGGCAACCCATCGTTCTAATTGTTTTTGTTGTTTTTGAGTAAATGTAGGTGTAAGACGTATAAAGGAGGAGATCTAGACCAAATTTTAATTTGGAATTGTGTCATGTTGAAGGTGGTAAGTTTGGAATGAAAAAACAAAGGCTATTGGTTAGGCATTGCCTATGCAAATCTAGGCAACGAACAAGGCAAGGCCTATGTAAATCTAGGCAACGAACAAGGCAAGGCCTATACTATGGCCTAAGCTTTCTGAATCTACAATGCCATAGCATAGGCGCCGCCTATGCTCAACTAGGCTTTGCAAAAGGCGTCGCCTATGCTAAGCATAGGCAAAGCATTAGGCGCCGCCTATGCTTACTTTTTGGTCTCCTAATCCGATTTTAAATGGGTCAAACCCAACCCAAGCCTTGTCCTATAAATAAACCTTCAACATTAGAACAAAACACACTTATTTGCTCAACCTAGGCGCCGTCTTTACTCTCCAAATCTCTCAAAAATTTTCTTTTTGCTCTTCTAACCTTGTAAGTTCATCTTCCGAATCCATCACCAAGTAAGTACTTCTTTTATATTCCGTAGTTATTACAATACTACACCTATAATGATTTGTTAAATCTTGAAGTGGTGTTGGTGATTTGAATGAGGTTGGTTTGTTATGATACATCTAGTTGAGTGAAAGAATATGTATGGGTGTTCTTGACTTTGTTCTGACTTGTATTTGATTGTTATACACTGTCATAGTTTTATGAAGTCGAAATTGTGAAGTTAATACATACTCTTGTAAGTTGAAAGCTTGAATGTTTAAATGACTCGTTCATCGAGATACCGATTATGATTAACCACAAGCATAAGATGGTGTGATTATGCCTATGCAATAACTTGTTTCTATTCGTGGTACGATCCTTATGTGGTAGTTTGGTTCAAACAGTGCATTCATCCAAACATGAAAGTATAGACAAGATTACATGAAATAGAATTGGAAAGGATAATTAAGATGACATGAACGTATGACGGTGCTGAACATGTTGTTGGAACATATCGCCTAAATGTATGTCGATGAAGTCTGAGTAATCGACATCACTCACTTAATTAGTCTGTGCCAACAAATTAAGTGTGGGGTGGCACCACTACTGTTTGTTTTTCGATTGAATCTTCTGAGATGAAGCTAACATGACTCTATTTTAATCTCAGGTAGAATGGCCCCAAAAGGACGACAAGGAAAAGAAAAAGTGATCACCTCACAGAAGGGACAGAAAAGGTCAAGAAAGGAGCAAGCTGAGTCTTCCTCTCTACAAATACCTCGACGCACTTTTGGGATCAAGTGGGGTATATTTTGAGGAAACTCTGAGGATGACGACTTTGATGATGATTCCGACGCAGGGGGTATGACCCCAGACATAGAAGAGGAGTCCGACTAATCAGGTTTTTCTTATTTGTTTTCCACTGAGGGCAGTGTGTCCCGTCTAAGTGTGGGGTGCTGGTATTTGTATGCAGCTTGTACTCCTTTGCCTACATTTATTCTAGTTCTTGTTTATTTTAATTAGTCGTAATTAGTTAGTTTAATTTTAGATCTTTTAGATTTTGCATGAAATTTTTCTGATAGGCGGCATGGTATTATGACAAGAGTTTGTGTCAAAATCATTACTATTGAGACGTTTAGGCTCTAAGTGTGACTCACTGTGTGATAAGTAAGTGGTTTAATTCATTCATCTGTTGGGTCAAGAGTCTATACTGCTCCCAATAAAGTTGACCATGTTCCTTGTGTGTGTGAGGTTATAGTATATTCTGTGTTGTGACTGATACTAGAACTTGCCTGGTGTGTGTGTAAAGCGAAATAAAGAGTGTGAGTTTAGGAGATGATTTAGGCATTTCTTTGGCTGCCTATGATTGTTTACCTTCTTTTTACCTACCCGTGGACATTATCCTAGTTAACCCCCTTTGAGCCTTTAGCTATTTTCTTTGACAGCCTAATCCATTTTTTTCAAGACCATAATTTGATCCAAATTCCTAAGCGCTTTAAATTGTAGAGTCATGTGACAAAATAAGAGGAAATTAGGTGAGAGTGATGCCTCAGAGTGTATTGGTACTTGAAATTGATGTGAAAAGGAGTGGCTATCATAGAGGTGTTTTATAAAAAAAAAAAAAAACAGAAATAGAAAAAAAAAATTGTATATTCTCATCTTTGTGTTTATAATTGAATAAGAAAATAGGTGAAAAGGGGTGTTAGATGAAAAGAAAGGTAGAAGGGTTGTTTAAAAGAGAGTGTTAATGGCATAATGTAGTGTATTAAAGCGCTTAGGGAACATAGTCACTATTTCTGGCAGAAATAGTCCTACCTGTCCCTTACCCTACATTACAACCTGTAAAGACCTACTTCATCCTAAGCTTAGCATTCTGATATTAGTGGAGCATTACACTAAGGGAAAGCCTATGGTCATCAGATGCAACATAGGAATTCTTTGTGAGAGTGAGAGCAAGGAGAATCTAATACCCATGTTCCAAAAAATGCAAAACTTATGAGTGATTATGGGTGATATCTTGTGTGAGACACACATGGTTGATGAGTTTTGGGTAGTTTTGTATGATTCTTTGTGCCTTAACTTGTGGATACGAATTAACCATCATCACGAGTCTATGTTGGAGGTTGAATTGTTTCTAGTAGTGAACAAGAAAACTACTCTTTGTTAATAATTGACGTGCCTGTCTTGTTGAATATTTTATGTTGTTGCTGTGATATTCTAAGTAGATGATTGCATAGACGTAATATTTTGTTCGAGGACGAACAAAGCTTTAAGTGTGGGGTGCTGATGATAGGCGTATTTACACGCCTAAAGCACCATAATTTACCCATATTTTAGCTAAGTTTTAAGGACAAAATATATAATTCCTGTATTTTTAGTCCATTATCCTGTAAGTGAGCTAACCAACGTGATTAGCATGTTTTCAGGTATTAATGATGAAGATTTCAGCACTTTGTGGACCTTTTGGTAGCAAGGGAAACTTCACATAAGAGGGAAGGCAGCTTTTGGAAGCTTATGGACTGAAAGTGATGCATGGAGAACTTGTCCCGGGCAAAAATAGGATTTCTAAAGACTTGGGGATCAGCAGTAACTTAGTAGGAATAGGACAAGGATGTTATAAAAACCCTATTTTGCTGAATTTTTCAGCATGCATTCATTGATGCATTCATTCATGCTTTTCATTATTCACGAATTGATAGATACTTTTATTATTCATCCGACTTTCTAGTATTATTCACGTTACAGAATCTGTAAGTTTATACAAAGAAAAATGCTAACTTGTGAGCAACGAGGGGAGCAAAATCGTCAATCCCTTTTGACGCCAATCTCATCCCCACGGTGAGATTATTCGAGCTTTGGTATGATGATGATGTCTATTGTGATCTCTGTTGTAATCATGAGTAGCTAAACTTCTTTGTTAGGGTTATGGAAGTCTTATGATATACAATCTGTTACTATGAGTTTGTGAATTCTTGATACGTATGCTACTTATATCATTACTCTCTTCATCTTAATTACATTCTTTTGGTTGCAAACATATAGAATACGCCATTATAGCATTAACTTGTTCGAGAGAAAAGTTATATGTTTGGAAAAGAGAGTGTGACAAGGAAATAGGGGTACCAACCCCTATTTACACGTTAGTGCCGTAACTGGGTTAACTTCTTGGAGAACTTGTACCGTTAGTTATACACTTTAAGCTCGAGAGAGTTAAAGTAAAATAATCCTTGATGGTTGAGAAACACTAGGATTTACCATTAGAATACAAATCTCTATAAGTGCATGCATGTCTGAATTCCACATTACTCATAATTAATAGATACGTAGAACTCATAAGGTGGACATAACCCTAACTTATTTTTCGCAGTGATTAAATCTTACTAAATCAAGCATTCCGCTTTTACTTTGCTATTTTGATACTTTTAATTCACGCCTAAACCATCCCCCCTTTCTGAAGAACTTTCGACCAACAGTCTGCTAACAATTGCAACACTTAGTGACCAAGTATTCCCTGTGGGATTTGACACCCAACCCAGTTGGGTTCTATATTTGACAGCGACCGCTTACACTCTTACGAGAGCAGTAGTTTGGGCATTATCACCCATCAAATTCCAACCCATAAGCTCAAGTAATGGTGGAATCCATACTCAATAACTAAAATCCATGCAAACACAACAATACCCACACATAATTACACTCTAGTTCAACATAATCCCAAGACTAAATTACTTAGCTACTCATTAAGAAAGTAAGAGAGATATACCATAAGGATTATCCAAAGCATTCATTCTTCACAAAGATCCTAAGAAATTTAACATCCAAAGTTAGTTTCATATTTGACCACTTAGGGTTTCAATCTTTGAATTCAAAGATATCTTATGAGGTAAGCCTCTTCCCAAGAATAAAGGGTTTTTGCCTATATATAGTTTGTAACTCGTCTATGTAATTTTACAAATTAGCCCTGGGCATATTCCTGCTGATCCACGATCACGTAACTTTGACCGCGACTGTGTTAGTACGACCATGGTTGTGTTCTGTGACCGCGTTATACTAACTATCTTTACTTAATGCGACTACAGCCTGATGACCGCGGTTGCGGTAACTAGGGCTGACAGATTTAGGTCTCCAATTGCACTCTTTTTGAATCTATTTGCTTTCTTATTATATCCATTCCATATATGTTCACCTTCTCAACTGTATACCTATAAAATATGGACATTAGTACATTTAAATCGTAATCATGTCTCATTTTTTATACAACACATGATAGTGTGTATACATAGTTAATGTGACTTAGTGGTAAAATCACTACTCATCAGGAAGCAATAAGAGGCCTAAGTATCTGGATGATTTTCGTGGGAGCCATAGTAGTTCGAGATTCAAAGGTAGTCGTTCTCATGTAATATGTCCTCTGCGTCCACTGTATCAACCTCAGTGTTAGCCTAGTAGACCTGTACAGGTAACTCTCTAGATTACTGATGGAGGTGAGTCTAGTGCTAGTGATTTCCCTAGTCAGGATGGTGTCCAGTCTTTGAGGGGTTCGTATTTTGGTTATTCTAGTTGAGGTGGTTATTCTAGGTTAGATGGATCTTTTGGTTCTGGTTCTTTTTCATCTCATGTGACCTTCTATAGTTATGGAGCTTGTGGTCACTATTCGCGAGAGTGCCCTAGTCATGGGGTGATTGTTGCTTCAGCTCAGAGTTCTCCCCTTTTAGAGTAGTTCATCCCTTGGATAGAGGTAGTTCTCAAGGTCGTAGGTGTGGTCCCCAAGCTACTTGAAGTAGTTCTCAAGTAGGTAGGATAGAATATCGATCAAGATCCTAGCCAGGTAGAGCACGTGGCTAATTATACTTAGTAATATAAGGCAATTTGAGATAGAGTATTCTCAGAGACAGGCTGGGTTATAGAGCTAGCAGTAGTATAAGTTTGTTGTTTCTACTGGTAGAGGTGTGGATTTAATGGTAATGGTAAGGGTCATCCACAGGGAAGATGGGGAAATAATTAGGGTGGTCATGGTGGAAACAGAGGTAATGGTAATACATGAAATGGTAGAGCACAACCTGCTAGGGAGGTTTCCCAACTTGATAATAGAACTCAATGTTATGCTTTCCTAGGAAAGATCGAGGCTGAGGCATTTGATGTCATCATTACAGGTACTATTCTTCTTTGTAACTGAATGGCTATTGTTTTGTTTTATCTGAGTTCCACGTAATCTTATGTATCTATTAGATTTGCCTTAAGGTTAACTTGATTTGTGATGTACGTGACTTTCTTATTTATGTGTCTACTCTGATTGGAGACTCTGTGGTAGTGACCCATGTTTATCATGCATGTTTTGTGTTGTTCATGGATTTCAAGACTTGGATAGATTTAATAATCTTGGATATGCTTTACTTTGACATTATCCTGGGTATGACTTTATTATCTTCGTATTATGTTATTTTAAATTTTAATGCTAAGATAGTGACCTTAGAGATGCTCAAAATTAATAAGTTATATATGGAAGGTGTGTATAATCCTAAGCCAATGAAAAATATATATTTTATTCAGGCAAATAAGATAATTGGGAAAGGGTATTTGACTCTTCTAGACCATCTCCAAGATGTTAGTGCAGAATCTTCTTCTACTAATTTAGTCCTTGTGGAGTTGGAATTTCAGGAGGTGTTTTCCATAGAATTGCCTAGTATGCCTTCGGATCGGGATATTAACTTCTGTATTAATTTAGAGTTAGGCACTCACCCTATTTTTGCCTCTATCGAATGGTTATGATGAGTAAAGAGAATTGAAGACTAAATTGTAGAAGTTTATTAATAAGGGATTTATCCATCCAAACGCCTCTCAATAGGAGTACTCCAGTGTTGTTTGTTAAGAAGAAGGATGGCAGCCTAAGAATGTGTATTGATTATAGGCAGTTGAATAAAGTTATCATCAAGAATAAGTATCCTTTGCTCTGGATAGATAATCTTTTTGACCAATTACAAGGTGCTACCATTTTCTCCAAGATAGACTTAAGATCGGGTTATCACCGGTTAAAGATTTGACCTGAGGATATACCTGGTACACCCTTCATCACTCAGTATAGGCATTATGAGGTTTTGGTAATGTCATTCGGGTTGACTAATATGTTGACAGCTTTAATGAGCTTGATGAACGGTATCTTTAAGAATTTTTTGGTCTCTTTGTGATTGTATTTATTGACGATATTCTGGTTTACTCCAAGAGTAAGGAGGAACATATTGGTAATCTTCGCACTATGTTGGGGATTTTGAACGAAAATCAGCTATATGTTAAGTTTTCAAAATACAAGTTTTAGTTGTCTTCAATTACCTAATTAAGGCATATGATTTCGGAAAAAGGGTGATGATAGATCCCCCAGAAGATTAAGGCAGCTAAAATTTGAGTTCAGCCTAGCTCTATGATTGAGGTTAGAAGTTTTATGGGTCTTTCTAGCTACTATCGCAAGTTTGTCAAGAATTTTTCATATATTGGTATGCACTTGATAAAGTTGACTTAGAAAGAGGTGCCTTTTGTTTGGTTAGGTAAGTGTGAGAAGAGCTTTCAAAGGCTCAAGACGCTCTTGATTACAATGTTATTCTTTCTCTGCCAGTTAAAGGTAAAGATTTCATTGTATTTTAAGATGCTTTACTCGTTGTTGGGTGTTGAAGTGATGTAGGACACGATGTGATTGCCTATGTTTTAAGGCAATTGAAGCCTCGTGAGAAGAATTACCCAACTCATGACTTGGAGTTGGCAGTGGTGGTTTTCACACTTAACATTTATAGGCATTATCTCTATAGTAGTGTGAGGTGTTTAGAGATCATCATAGTTTGCAGTATGTGTACTACAAAGGATCAAAATTTGAGAAAAAAGGTGGATGGAATTATTAAAAGACTATGATATGACCATCCATTATCATTCATGTAAGTCCAATGTGGTGAGAGATGCATTAAGCTGAAAAGCAATAAGTATGGCCAGTTTGGCCTGTCTGAAAGTGTCGAGACAACCTTTGGCTAGGGAGTTTCAAACTTTACCGTCTCATTTCATGTAGTTTGATTTGTCTAAAAAGGATGGATTTTTTGCTAGTGTTAAGGTAAGGTCGACATTCTTTGATCAAATTAGGGCCAAACAGTTTGAAGATGAAAATTTATGTAGCATGCTAATGGTGAGGGGACGCGTGTGCATGCCTCGAGTTGGTGATTTGATTCCTGGTCTGCTTGCAGAAGCTCATAGTTCTTGATACTCTATTCGTTTGGGTGTGACCAAGATGTATCATGACTTGACATAACTTTATTGGTGGTCTCTAGAAAAAAGGTATATACTGGAGTATATTTCTAAATTCCTTAATTGTCAGTAGGTGAAGTACGAGCATCAAAGTCCTATGAGTTTACTTTAAAGGATATTGAATCCTCAGTGGAAATGGGAAAGGATGGATATGGACTTCATGGGGTCTTCCTAAGATCTTTGGGTATCATGACTCGATTTGGGTCATAGTGGATAGGCTGACCAAGTCAGCTCACTTTATCCCAGTCATGGTGGGTTATAGTTCGAAGAAGTTAGCTAAGATTTATAAGGAGATATTAAGGATACATAGGGTGCCAATTTCCATTATTTTTTATAGAGGAATGGAGTTCACCTCAAAGGTTTAGGACAGGATATATGAAGAGCTGGGAACTAAGATTGGCATTACTTTCCATTCTTAGATTGATAGGCAGTCAGAGAGGTCTATTCAGATGCTTGAGGACATATTAAGGGCCTGTGTGATTAACTTTGGTGGTGTTTGAGATAATTTGTTTCCACTGTGTAAGTTTCCATACAATAATCACTTTTTCTATTGTGTATGTTTTCATACAACAATAGCTATCATTCAATCATTGATATAGCTCCATTCAAAGCACTCTATGGGAGAAGGTGTAGATCACCCATAGGATTTCTAAAATTAGTGATATGAAGCTTTTGGGCATGAATTTGGTAAAGAAAACTTAGGAAAATGTGAGGTTTATCCAAACAAACTTGTTGGCAGCCTAGAGTAGGCAAAAGGAGTACATAGACTGTATAGTAAGGTATATGTCATTCAAGGTTGGTTAACAAGTTTAGTTAAAATTATCTTCTATGAAGGTAGGCATGAGGTTTGGCAACAAGAACAAGCTTTGCCCTTAGTATATAGGTCTATTTGAGATTCTTAAGGATGTGGGTCCAGTAGTGTACAGGTTATCATAGTAACCAAACTTGTCAGAGGTTCATCCTGTGTTATATGTATCCATGCTTAAGAGATATCACATGGATGGAGATTATATTATCAAATGGGATTCGGTTCTCCTAGATAAGGATCTTTTTTTAGGATAAGTCAGTTGCTATTCTTGATTGGGAAATATGAAAGTTGAGGAAAAAGGATATTTGATTGGTAAAGGTCCAATGAAAGAACCATCTGATTGAGAAAGCTACTTGGGAAATTGAGAAGGACATACAAGACAAGTACTCGCACTTGTTTGAACTTGGGTCATTTTCCTAGTTTGATCATTTGGAGATGAATGATGGGAAAATTTATATTTGTTGTAATGACCCTTCCCATTTTTATAAGTAAGTCTAACATGCAAAAGTTTGTTTAGTTTGACCTAAATTAGGAGTTGGAAATTTCTGGAGAAATTTTTGGATAGGCTAGTCTTGAATAAAATCTGAGAGAGGTATGGCCTAGGGCAGTCTGAGAAATGATTCGGTAAATGTAGTAAAGTGTAGCATTTTTTTATGTTATCTAAGATGATAAGAAATTTGTAGGATTGTGTGAAAGTGTATTCGGATAAGTAGAACTCTCGTATCAAATTTGATGTAAATGGGTTAGTCTGAAATGTCATAGTTTAAGGGTGTGTCGTTAAAAAGGTATAATTGGGAGAAATCCTAAGTTTCTGCCTGCCACACCCATTATAGCTGGTGGCAATCTGCTATGATGATATCTCTATAATGGGAAAAATTTTGCTATAGCGGGAGTCAGCATTGGTCAATCCCATCATAGTTGGCATATTTTCCTATAGCGAGGCTGCTATAGTGGAATCTACGTGGATTTATGTAGAAAATTATCTCAAATGGTTTATTATTTCTAAGCTCATTTTGGGAAGATCTTAAGCAATTTTGGGTTTTTCGCCTAGTTTTCACCAAATTCTTTGTAAAGATAAGTTAATCGCTCTTAATAACTAGGTTTTCAATTTTTAAGCCTTAGAATCACTATTTATGGGTTTTAAGGAGGATTTAACTTAACCAAGCTAATTTTGCTAGTATAATGGGGTAAATTAGGTGTAAACCCTTTGGGTTTTGGTTAAAAATTGATAATTTACTCTTGCATGACTATAATTCGCTATTGTAACCATGAAATTGATAGGATTAAGGTGAAATTATGATAGAGAAACCCTTGAATAAGGGGAATGATTATGAAATTGACCTTGGGCTTAGAATTATCTTATAATCCTCGATATTGTGGGTCATTTGGTTAATTATATATTATATTCCTATTACTAGACAATCAAACTGAGGTTGCAAGAAAGGGGAAAGCTTAACTCATTAGAGAATTTCAGGCTTGGATTGAGTTAGGTGATGGTTTAATGTAGTTGAAACCCAACTTGTTTTATGTGTACATGATAATTATTCCTTCATATTACTTGTTACAATGCATTTTCAAGGAAAGTGCATGATTGTTTACTATCATATGTGTTAATCACATCCAATGAACTTATGTGAAAAGCTTGTTGGTTATTAAAAGTATTGTTTCTGTTATCATTATGGTTATGATTATTGTGCTATCTATCATTTTTGTGGGATGTACCAATATTTGGACATCTTCACAGGATTAATTTGATATAAGATTGGCAGACACTGGATGTTTAAATTTTGGTATATGGACAAAAACTCGTTCCTTACAAGTCATGGCTAGTAGGTAACCATAAGACCTTTAGCATGTATGTACTAGGTACAGATGAGTGTGATTGTTCCTTGAGGTGAATCAAAAATTATGTGTTTACTTGTTATATCGGTACCTTAAATGCATCGGGTTTAAGTGTTGACTTGTTATATTGGTTCCTTGAGTGAACCAAGTTTTTGTGCTTACTTGCTAAAAGTGGTTTCTTTATGTAATATTCATCATTGTTGTTGTTTTATGAATCCTTAAGTAGTTTGCATAACTCTATGTTGTCTATTTACTTGTATAATTGAGACATGGTTGATATAATTATTGGAGTCATGGTTGTTGACTTGGAGTCTTGTTAGTAGTCATGATTTTGACTTGACTTGTTATTCATGTTTACTTGTATTGACTTAACTCCATAATATTGTTGAATAAGTTTATGTGTTATGAACTTGAAGTAAGGTTACGTGGTAGGTGTTCGTGGTTATCTTGCTTTACTAAGTTATGGTTATGTGTTCATATTTCTCATTTTGAATTGACCGATGACCCTACCAGTACATCATTATTTCTTATGTACTGCTATTACACGTGCTCTTCTTTTGTTGAATATAGAGCATATTCCAGTGACTATTTCAAGACCTCAGTTGTGATATGGATAGTTTTCAAACTCAAGGGTGAGCTACAACTTCTGGGATGCCATGAGTTCTTCATTTAGTTTCTAGTCTGTTGTTTCATACATAGACATGTTTCAATTATTAGATCAAACCTATTTGTTGATATTTATTAGTATTTTGGTACATTGGTTTTCAGATTTTAGGAGAATGTTTAGTTCTGTATTTTTGCATTATATTTTGGCTTAGTTATCGAATTTCTTGGTTTCCTTAACGACAAAGAAATTAGTTGCCAAAATTTTGGCTAAGTGTTGGACTGAATATTTGAGTTAGATGGTACTCCCACCAGAGGTTAGTATGGGGGTGGGTTTGGATCATGACATCATCATCATCATCATTATTATTATTAAGGCTATGTATGGGCTCGCAATAAACTAGAAATATTATTATTAAGGTTATGATAACGCGTGAAGGTTCCTGTAGTATCATTGCAGTGATCCGGTTCTAATTATGGTATTAGAGCCATGTGATATTAGTAGTGATAGGTTTTATACGTTCGACACATTTATTATAATGAATATCATGAAAAAGCACACTAGTGTTAAAAACAGTTGAAAAGAAGAATATGATATGCCACAACATTTGGATCTTCTTAATAAATGGACAATTCCTAAAGTCCAACCTAAGATTATATATCAATTGGGGACTTTTGAAAAGTTGGGTCTTAAACGGGCTGTTAAAACAACTGAAGAGACTCTTACAATTGATGATGATCATATTACTTTTAGATTATTATCTTAAAATGATTTGGCTCCTTATAAGAAAACCCATAGATTCATGCATATTGGTTTAATACAAGTTGCTTTTAAACCACTTACTTTAAGAGGTTTACCATAAAGCTTTATAGCAGCTTTAAGAGATGGAAAAAAACAAGACTGGAAAAAGTCTCTTATAGGGACGGTTCAAACAAGTTCGCCTATGGCCCTGTTTATTTTACCGCTTATCCTAATTTGCAAATATCGTTGAGTGATGAAAATTCCTTAAATGCTTTTATATTAAGTATTAAATTATGTGGTTATAATTATATGTCAGGAACTGAAGTTATATGCATATGTTATAGGATTTATTATAAACCTTTATATACTTTAAATCCTATGTGTAAAATTATGGATTTTAAAAGTGAGACTATTCTAATAGAAAGTAATTTTGGTAGGTCATTACTAGGCTACCTATTAAATGGGATGAGATTGATTTTCCCAAAGAATGAATTCTTGAGGGAGCTGCTCCTCCTCAGAATAATATGAATAGTGAAATTATAGAGGTTGAATAGACCACTGATGGTACTGTTAATATCAGATTTACTGATTCCACACCTTTAATAAATAGAGCTGATAATCTTAGTGTTGTATCTAGATTAACTAGGTCAACATCTTCTTACATTTTTCCTATTGATTTTATTGTTAATTCTCCATCTAGAGCTTCTACTTCTCAAATAAGAGAAAGTACTAGAATAAATAATATTAAATTAGATAGAGATAATATAGCTAATGTTATTCCTGATATGGATCCTACTGAATCCAAAATGGATTTTTCCACAGGTTTGAAATGAATAAAAACAAATTTGATTTTAGTCTGGGATCACAGGCAAGAAAAAGAATCTCTAATGAGTTCTTTAAACCTAGATGGGAACTTTTTAGAAAATGGTTTTTTCAAAACTTTATAAAGAAGAAAATACTTCTTTCCAGGAAGAATTTTACAAAGATCTTTCTGCTCAACAAAATTATTGCTTTTGTTCCATGGTTTATGGCTAAATATATTGATAGTTATATTTCTATGTTAGAAAAAGATTATAATTAAGTAATGGTGAGATCACCAAATCAGTTTTTCCCCCTCAACAATCTTTTTAAATCGAAAAAGATAACAAGATAGTTTATTTTACTGCATTTTCTAAATTATTTGAAAATGATACTGCCTTTATTACTGCGCAGCATATTAATGTCACGATAAAACAACAAAATTATACTAATATTTATATAAGCACATTGGGTGAACAAATTATTTCTATTCATGATAGAATTGATAAGATATTCTCTAAATTAAAGAGAATAGATCATAGTGATACTAAGAAGAATAATCAGGTCTCTATTTCTACTACTAGTATATAGCCTCCCCCTGGTATTAGGGATTTTAAGTTAAATAACGACTTGGAGGGAATAGAAAAATTATTAGGAAAAAAAATTAGTGGATTAAAAATTAGTCCCATCAATAGTCATTACAATTTTGAGGACAATAATGAAGTGCTTAGCAAGATCCGTAAGACCTCAGAAAGGCATGCAAGGAAACCGATCTAAAGGATGTATTACTATCCTAGACCAACTCCCCAAGATGTTTTATTAGAGGAACAAGATATAGGTGTCTCTAATAGTTTTAATGGTAAAGAAATCTATGAATGAAATATAGATAGCTTTACTGAGAAAAAAATTTCTATAGTAGTACATCAAATATTGATGTACAGTACAATTTGCAAAATTCATGGGAATAATGATAAAACTATAGCAGAAATGATTACTGCAGGATTCACAGGTAAGTTAAAAGGTTGGTGGGATAATTATCTCACCCTAGATAAATGTTCTAGGATTCTTCAATCAATTAAGAGTGAAGATGGTTAGCCAGTTCATAATTTTGTCTATACTTTAGTCCTTAATATTATGGAACATTTTTCATGCAGATGGTCTGATAATAGTGAGACTATTAGAACGATGCTTCAGAATTTAAGATGTAAAACTCTCATATCTTTTAGATGGTATAAAGATGTGTTCCTATCAAGAGTTATGGAATTACTAGAGAGTAATAACTCTCACTGGAAGTCTAAATTTATAGATGGACTTCCAACACTTTTTGCAGAAAGAGTTCGGAAGACTCTTAGAGGTTCCGCAACTAGCATTAACTATGATGAGTACACATATAGAAAACTGATTTAAATTTGTATGCAAGAAAGGCTATCCTTATATAATGAGATTAGACTAAATCAGCAAATCAAGAGATATAATCTTAATGAAAGACAACAACTAGGCAAATTTTGTGAGCAATTTTCCATAGGAGCTCTAAAGAGCCTTATAGGAATAAGAAGAAAAAAGAGTCTCCTCGTCGAAAGACTAAGAGGATTGAGGAAAAAATATAGAATAAAAAAGGATTTTAATGCAAAAAAGGATTTTATTAAATCCAAAAAGCCTAATGCCTACTACAGATGTGGGAGGATAGGCCATTTTGCTAGAGATTGTAAGGTTAAGGAAAAGATTAAGAGTCTTAGTATAGATAATTATATGAAGCAATATTTATGCAAAATATTGCTCAATTCTTCTCTGGAGAATTCAAGTTCAGAACATAGTGATGCTGAGAAAGAATATACAGATGAAGATTTACTGGTTCTTTATGATGAGGATTATATGTCTTCTGAAGATGAATGTTCACCTTGTGAAATAGGACAACCTCATTTAAGATATCAATTAATAAGTCAAATGGAAAAAACCTCCACAAGTTCTTCTAAAGAACAAGTAGAATTTTCCTCCCCAAAGGGTCCTTATACCATGACGAAAATTCAAAGACTTCTCAAGGAAAAGGCAAAGGTTGTTAATACTCCTGCAACAACCTAAGACTTAAAATCAGAGATTAATAATCTCAAGAACAAAATTTCCATCCTCAAAGATAGTAATATAACTCTAGATAACTGAATATCTACTTTAGAAAATCAAGGACTAGTCACCGATGAGGTAGATAACAGTCCTAGCTTACCAGAAAAAGAATTTCTTCAGACTCTAGATGTTATAAATCAGCAAAAATTCCATGCTAAAATAACTCTTTTAATTGATTATAATTTAAAAAAGAGTTTACAACTCTCATTGATAGTGGGGAAGATTGTAATTGTATACAAGAAGGTTTGATACCTTAAAAATATTTTCATAAAACTACTCATATCTTAAGAAATGCTAGTGGTCATAGAATAGGAGTTGAATATAAAATTCTCGAAGCATATATTTGTCAAGTCAAATCATGCATGTCAAAAACCTTTGTTTTAGTAAAAGATATTAGTGATGAAATTATTTTAGGGGTGCCATGGTTTGTTCACATATATCCTATTACTTGGTGGTATGAAAATGGTGTAACTTGCACATTTAATAACAATGAAATTAAATTTGAATGGTGTTTGCCATCATATACACGATTTCTAAATTTAATAAAAGAAAAAATACTTTCCAAAAATAGGCAGGTTGAATTTTTAAAAAATGAAATTTGCAATTTAACAAAAGAAGAAACTTTGTAAAATCCTAAATTAAATGGAAAGATAGAATTTTTGAGAAATCAGTTTTCAGTAGAAATATGTGGAGACCATTCAAATGCTTTTTGGCAAAGAAAGAAACATGTGGTTAGTCTTCCATATGAAGACACTTGTAAAGAATATAATATTCCTACCAAGGCACATGCCAAATGAATTCTGAATATTTGGAATTATGGAAAAAAAGAAACTGATTCTCTTTTGCATAAAGGCCTTCTAAGATCTTCTAAATCACCATGTTCATGCACCATTTTTTATGTTAATAAACATGATGAACAAGAGAGAGGAGTTTCGAGATTAGTTATTAATTACAAGCCTCTCAACAAAGTTTTAAAATGGATCAGATATCCAATTCTAATAAAAGAAGATTTATTAGATAGATTATACGACGCTATAATATTTTCAAAATTCAAATTAAAATTGGGTTATTGGCAAATCTAAATTACTGAGGGAGATAAATACAAAACTTCTTTTAATATTCCCATGGGTTAATTCGAGTGGCATGTGATTCCTTTTGTATTGAAAAATGCTCCCTCTAAATTTCAAAATATTATGAATGATATTTTTATGCCTTATAGCAATTTTATTATTGTTTATATTGATGACATTCTAATATTCTCAAAAATATATACATTTTAAACACCTAGATTTATTCAATAAAGTTATTATACATAATGGATTAGTAATATCTAAACTCAAGATGTCCACACATAGCCTTAATAACAGTAATAATAATAATAATAATAATAATAATAATAATAATAATAATAATAATAATAATAATGTCATGATCCAAACCCACCCCCACACTAACCTTCGGTGTGAGCAATTTTTCATAGGAGCTCTAGAGAGCCATATAGGCATAAGAAGAAAAAAGAGTCTCATCATCAGAAGACTAAGAGGATTGAGAAAAAATATAGAAGAAAGAAGGATTTTAAAGCAAAAAAAGATTTTATTAAATCCAAAAAGCCTAATGTCTGCTACAGATGTTGGAGGATAGGCCATTTTGCTAAAGATTGTAAGGTTAAGGAAAATATTAAGAGTATTAGTATAGATTAGATGAAGCAATCTTTATGCAAAATATTGCTCAATTCTTCTCCGGAGAATTCAAGTCCGGAACATAGTGATGCTGAGGAAGAATCTACAAATGAAGATTTATAGGTTCTTCATGATGAGGATTATATGTCTTCTAAAGATAAATATTTACCTTGTCAAATAAGATAACCTTGTAATAACACTGGGGAAGATGGTGTTTTTTATAATATTTATTCTCAATTTCAAGAATTGGAAACAAATGTTCTAGAAAATGATAAGCTAAGCTGACAGCACTTCTAAAAAGTATAGAAGATCCTCATTTAAGATCTCAATTAATGAGTCAAATGGACAAACCCTCCACAAGTTATTCTAAAGAACAAGTGGAACTTTTCTCCCCAAAGGGTCCTTATACCATGACGGAAGTTCAAAGACTTCTCAAGGAAAAGGCAAAGGTTGTTAATTTTTCGGCAACAACTCAAGACTTAAAATCATAGATTGATAATCTCAAGAAGGAAATCGCCATCCTCAAAAATAGTAATATAACTCAAGATAAACGAATTTCTACTTTAAAGAATCAGGGACTAGTCACCGATGAGGTAGATAACAGTCCTAGATTACCAGAAGAAGGATTTCTTTAGACTCTAGCAGTTATAACTTAGAAAAAAACTCTATGCTAAAATAACTTTTATAATTGATTACAATTTTAAAAAAGAGTTTACAACTCTCATTGATAGTGGAGCAGATTGTAATTGCATACAAGAAGGTTTGATGCCTTCAAAATATTTTCATAAAACTACTCATATCTTAAGAAATGCTAGTGTTCATAGAATGGGAGTTGAATATAAAATTTTCAAAGCATATATTTGTCAAGGCAAATCATGCATGCCAGCAACCTTTGTTTTAGTAGAAGATATTAGTGATGAAATTATTTTAGGGGTGTCATAGTTTGTTTACATATATCCTATTACTTGTTGGGATGAAAATGGTGTAACTAGCACATTTAATAACAAGAAAATTAAATTTGAATGGTGTTCGCCACTATATACATGATTTCTAAATTTAATAAAAGAAAAATACTTTTCAAAAATAGACATCTTGAATTTTTAAAAAATAAAATTTGTAGTTTAACAATAGATGAAACTTTGCAAAATCCTAAATTAAATGAAAAGATATAATTTTGGAGAAACCAGTTTTCATTAGAAATATGTGGAGACCATCCAAATGCTTTTTGGCAAAGGAAGAAACATGTGGTTAGTCTTTCATATGAAGACACTTTAAAGAAGATAATTTTTCTACCAAGGCAAGACCATGCCAAATGAATTCTGAATATTTGGAATTATGCAAAAAAGAAATTGGTTCTCTTTTGCATAAAGGCCTTATAAGACCTTCTAAATCACCATGGTCATGCATCACTTTTTAAGTTAATAAATATTTTTAATAGGAGAGAGGAGTTCCAAGATTAGTTATTAATTATAAGCCTCTCAACAAAGATTTAAAATGGATCAGATATCCAATTTCTAATAAAAAAGATTTATTAGATAGACTATACGACGCTATAATATTTTCAAAGTTTGATTTAAAATCAGGTTATTGGTAAATCCAAATTACTGAGGCAGATAAATACAAAATTTCTTTTAATGTTTCCATGGGTCAATTCAAATGGAATGTGATTCCTTTTGAATTGAAAAATGCTCCCTTTGAATTTCAGAATATTATGAATGATATTTTTATGCCTTATAGCAATTATATAATTATTTATATTGATGACATTCTAGGATTCTCAAAAAATATAGAGATATATTTTAAACACCTAGATTTATTCAAGAAAGTTACCATACAGAATGGATTAGTAATATATAAACCCAAGATGTCTTTTTTTTAGACAAGAATAAGATTTTTGGGTCATAATATTGACAATGGAAAAATAATTTCTATAAATAGAAGCATAGAATTTGTTTTTAAGTTTGCAAATACTATTACCGATAAACTCAATTATAGAAATTTCTGGAAAGTCTCAATTATATTTCTCCTTTTATAAAGGAACTTGCTAAGGATACAGCTATCTTATATGATAGATTGAAAAAGAATCTGAAAGTATGGATAGAAGAACACACTTAAGCTATCAAAAATATCAAGGCAAAGGTTAATAACCTACCATGCCTTACATTGGACAATCCTAATTGGGAGAAAATAAAATAAACAGATGCTTCTGATATTGGTTATGGAGAAATTCTAAAGCATATTCCCCACAAAACCAGCAGGCATATATTATTCAATTTTATTTAGGAAAATGGAATGCTAGCCAAAGGAATTATGCTACTGTGGTAAAAGAAATTCCTGCAATAATAAAATGTGTTTTGAAGTTTCAAGGAGATTTGTACAATCAAAAGTTTTTAATTAAAAATGATTACCAAGCAACCAAATTTATTTTGTAATAAATATTGTAAACATGATATCTCTAAAAAAAAATTTGCGAGATGGCAAGCTTTATTGCCGTCATTTGATTTTTAAAAATAATATTTAAAGGAGTCTGATAATAGTCCTCCCGACTTTCTCACCAGAGAATATTTGAACTAATATTCGTTATTTTATTCAGGATGAAATCTCAATTTTCAACCTCCTCTCATAGAGGCAGGGGAAGAGGGTGATCAAGAATGGGCAGGGGCAATGTCCTCATCCAGATTGAAAATCAAAAATTGATTTGTACAAATATTGTAAGCACTTTAGATCCTAATAAGGATCAATAAATATATCAAGAATTCCTGGATTTTATAAAGTCCAAAAAAGGGGAAAATGATGTTCCCTCATATTCAAGTGTTCTTATAGATGATCATAATGAAAATATTAAGCTATATAAGCAAAATGATATAGATGAAGTAATACTCATCTTAGATTAGAATGATCTTAAATGAAAAGATGATTCATGGAAATTAATGCAAAGTCATTTGGATAATACTTCATATGCTACTACTGCATATAAATATAGAATGTATTTTGAGACAATATTATCTCAAACTGGCTCAGCTGAAATTCAGTATTTCTACCCAGCCAATAATATCAGAAAAAAATACTTATTAAAAAGATTTTTACTCCAGAAGAGTGAGCAATGAGTACTCTTAATGAAAAGGATTATTTGCATCCTGAATAAAAGATTTCAGTAAAATTCAATAACTGAGATTATGTTGAAGTCTTTACTAAAGCCCTGTTATATGAAAATCTTCATAGGAAGCATTCTTGGTTCATAAAAATTTGTGGAAATATTTTCAATCACAATATTCCTAATTGATTTGGACAATGGTGAGTTTATTATGGACCATCGGTAAAAATTTTACCAGAATCATTTAAAGATTTATATACTGAATGATTAGACGTATCTTCAAAATTAATAACATTGGAGAAGGATAATATCTATTTAAAGAAATTTCTACCATGTATTTCTTTATTAAGTTTTCTATTCCATGGATAATGAAATGGTCTATGAAAGTGAAGCCAAATATTAATAATTTTCAATTCCTCAAAAGAATTTTTTATACAAAATTCTGAAATAAATTAAATCAGAAGACAGCAGATGGACATATCCATGGAAAAGGAATAATCGATTCAACCAAAGCAGTCATTGTTAAATACAAAAAACAGCGAGATATGGAACCATTGAAAGAAAAAAATGATATTAGTCCTTTCAAAAGTATCACTTGGAGACTTCAGATGAAGAAAGAAATCATATCCAGGTCAGAGATAATAGCGCCATACCTGAAGGAAGTCAAGAAAGATTTAATGAGAAATCTGGATATGGAAAATGCATCAGATATTTTCATGGCATCTGCTGGTTATACCACTAACAAGGAAGAGGATTTCTTAGCAGGAGAATCACAAAGCATCCATAGTAATGATGAAATTGATCTTGATGAATACCTGTAAAAATTCAAAGAAAAATTGGAAGAATCTTCCACGTCAGCAAAAGACAAAGGCAAAAGGATAAGATTGTAATAAATACAAGACCCTATAATATGAATTATTAGGGATAATAGCATATGAAGATAACTTTAATTAAGCAGCTTTAATAAAGTAGCTTTTATAAAAGTAGATTTTATAAAGTGATAAATAGTCAGACCACGTTTTAAGTTCTTGTATTGTTATTTTGTAACGAGAATCCTCTATAAAAGGATTTCATCTTCAGTATTAGGAAGAAGGTTTTAGAAACCACCTTACATTATTACTCCTTCGCTCCCTTTATAAAATTTTCATTTTTTAAATAAAAGTTTGTATAGTTTCCAAAAGACACTTGTCACGCTCATTTATATTAAAGTGCTTTAAATTTTATGTTAATCATTTATTTTATTACCTTTACTTTAGATTAGCATAAATGATACGCTAAATACTTTGTGTTGAACTATAACATACTAAGTTACTAATATAATATGGCACTGAATACTTAATAAAAATCTTATCAACCAATGATACTAAGGTTGCACATCCTAATCTTGTAATAATAGTTTTGGTTCAGGCTATATGTCGAAGGTCCTGTAGTAAGGCCTATTAACGCCAAAAGTGGAATTTAAGGCTATGTGTGTATAATACCCTATATTTCTCAAGCTTAACTTAACTCTCAGTCCATAAGTCATCTAATATAAAAAATTTGAAATACTCAGTATTTTTTAGTTTAGAGCCTGCATTTGCGTAGGAAATTGAATTAGCTTTCCAACGATATAAAATTTGCCTAAATTCAATAACCGAGTATATGGCTATTATAAGTTTCAGTCATTAAACACCGTCAGTTAGGCCAGTAGCGCATCGTGGAGTATGTCAAAATGGAAATTGTCAGTTTCCAATGAAGCTCTGCGATACCACCACATCACGTCACCAGCCAAAATCCCAATTGTCCTTTTCTAGTGTCTCGTCGTGATAATAGCTCATCGCGCCAAGGGTGAATTTCAGAATCAAAAAGGCACTGCGATTTCTCCACGTCGCACCAAGCCTTCAGTTCCCAGTTGGCAATTTCCAGTGACACGACATGATAGCTCCACGTCACGCCAGGTGCCTATTTTGGAAAATTTTGATGCAAATTAAAAGCTTTGTCCAGGGTTAAATTGGTATTTTCCCATTATTTTAACACGTCCAGTTATGGGATTTAATCTCTAAAAACATTTTAAAGGTCATTCTTAATCAATTTTCCCCTAAATTAAAAGCATTCTCTCTCAAGAAAACAAACCCTAGCTCCAAAAAATCAAGGTCAATCTCAAGAATTTCTCCAAGAACCTTCAAGAACAATATTCCAAGGTATATTAGGTGTTTATCTATGAGTTTCTTTCACCCATAGAGTCCACGAATCCATTTTCAAACTACAAGATTGTTGAATTATGAACTTCCATGTTTGAATTGAATTGAATTCATGTTCATGTTATTTTTGGGTAGCTTTCATGCAATAAATCATTATATGTGTTGAATTACATGATCTTCATGACAAAATCTTCAATTTGCAAGTTGATTGATGTAGTCATGATAACTATATGTGTTGATTATTGTGTAACTCAAGCATGCTCCCCATGTGTTTGATAAAATGCCTAGGTGAATGAAATAGTACCATTATAATACGATAGCATGCATTCCCCATTCATGTATAAGTAGATGCCTTACAAGTGTTTGATAAAATATCACTATGGATGAATTATTAGCAAGTGAGCAATGTTATGTTATTCAAGATTATGCTATGCTTTACTTTTTATGCTATCGAGTTCTAGGGGTATTTAATACCGGATAATTTAGTTGTTTACCTAGAGCCAGTGTCAGTTATAAAATAGTCTCAGTCATGTCACGATCAATACTACTCTCAGTCAGTTATAGAACTCAGTCAGTTATGGAAGTCAGGAAAATTCAGTAATCTCAGTATTAGTCCATTTCAATTTAGTATATTCAGTTTAGTGTCTTTCAGTTGGGAGTAGGATACAGCACCGAGTGAACCCAAGGATGGGGGCTCACCTACCAGTAGAGGGTGTGATCCTTAGAAGCAATCCTTGCGTTCCAAAACTACGTAGCTAGCATAGGTTGAGACATCAAACTTGCTAATCAAGGGTAGATGGGGTGTTTTAACCTACCAGTTAAGGGTTCCACCATTCTCATTAGAGTACCTGCCAGAAGATGGTGTCTCTTTAGTTGTCCTTACCCATGGCACGGTATTGACACCGTTCCAATTGGGGTTACAGATTGGACCCCAACTCAGTTATCTTATCTTATTTGGGGCATGTCGGTTAGATGATTACCTCCCCCATAGTTTCATTTTTAGTTTCAGTCTCAGAATAGAACTCAGTTCAGTTCTACAGAATTAGGACTGTTAGATACAGTCAATCAGTATCAGTAACTCAATTATCAGTAATCTCAGATTATCAGTTACCCAGTATCAAAACTCCATACTTAGCTTTAGAAAAGCTTAGTTACAGTATATATATGTACAGTATTGCATATTCAGTATTTACAGCATTTATAGATTTTTAATATACTCTCATATTGAGTTATTTTTTATTATTCAGTCTGTTATAGTTTATGCGTATAAACCCTTGCATTCAGCCTTACCTCATCTGGCATACCAGTATATTTCACATACTGACGCATACTCTTTCTTTGTGCTATGATATCTCATATCATAGGTTTGAATGCTCAGGTTCCTAACCGCGCATAGACAAATTCAGATTCAACCAGCATAACAGATTTAGCAGTGAGTCCTCATCATTTGAGGATATTTATTTATTTCATTATTTTAGTAGACTCGGTATTTTAGTAGATTGAGTTAGTTGGGGGGATTGTCCCATCAACTCCACTTTCAGATAGTTTTAGTTAGAGACTTTTCAGACTAGTTTTCAGACAGTATTTATTTTTACAGATGGTTATTTCAGTTGATACACTTTATCAGTATTTATAGATTTTGAACCTTATGGTATTTCAGCTTATTTTCTGCATTTATTATAGTATATTATTCAGTGATCACAACAGATATCATTCATGGGTTAGCTTGTGGTCCGAGGTACAGAATCGGGGCGTTACAAACTTTGTATTAGAGTCTAAGGTTCAATAGAGTCCTAGGAGTATGAAAGTCGCATTGCATAGAGTCTTCTGCATGGGTGTGTAGCGTACCACACTTATGGACAGGAGGCTATGAGATATTTTATGAACAGTTTCCTTTCTTTCAGTATCTATGTCGTGCGAGTGAGCATGAGCTCCAGTTAAACTCTCAGTCTAATTCACTTCTTTCTTTTATTTACAGAACATGACTCTCAAAAAGACTAACAAAATAAGAACCAAAAATAAGTCAGCACCCCAGCCCGTTTAGGCAGATCTCCTGCACGAATATGTTTTCCATACAGAATTCAGAATTCCATTCACTACTCTAGCCAATTTAGTAGAAGCTCAAAATGAATGGCCAGCTGTTGTTCCAGCCAACCCAGTGACCAATATTGTTGCAGCCAGGATTCAGTACTTTACCCGAATAAATCCTCTCATATTCTTAGGATCTAAGTCAGAAGAGGATCTACAGGAGTTCCTCGATCAAGTTCAGAAAGTTACAGACATAATGGGAGTGACTTTCAGTGAGAATGCTAAGTTAGCCGCTTATCAGCTACAGGATGTGGCTCATACGTGGTTTAAGCAGTGAAAGATAGATAGGGGAACAAATACATAGCCCATAGAGTAGGAAAAGTTTGCTATTACCTTCCTAGATAGATTCTTTCCCTTAGAGCAGAGAGATGCCAAAGTGTTAGAGTTCATCAACCTCAGGCAAGGCAGTATGAGTGTAAAAGAGTATTCCCTCAAGTTTAATCAGTTAGCCAGATATGCTCCCCATGTAGTGGTAGACAGTAGGTCCAGAATGAGTAAGTTCATATTTGGGGTGTCAGATAGTATGGTTAAGGAGTGCAGAACAGCGATGTTGATTAAGAAGATGGATATATCGAGGCTCATGGTCCATGCTCAGTAGATAGAAGAGGCTAAAAATAGAGAGAGAGAGAGAGGCATAATAAGAGAGCTAGAATAGGTAGCTTCAATTTCAATCATCCTAAGTTAGAAGACGATAATCGCTCCCAATTTTGTCTAAAGTTTTCAGTTCCAACTCCATCCTCAGCCAGTGCTCAGTCCCTAAGTTCAAAAATGGTAACAAAGATAGGGCGCCAGGCTCTAAGTCTCAGGGTAGTGTCAGCAATTCTCGAATAAATCCTTTTTGTCAGATTTGTGGCAAGAACCATCAGGGTGTCTGCAGAGTTGGTAGTGATGTTTGTTTTGGATATGGAAAGTCAGGCCACAGAGTTAGAGATTGTCCTTAGTCAGGTTCCCAGGGTTAGTATAATCGTTCCCCAGCTTAGTCTGGTTGCCCGAATCAGCAGGGTGGCACTGAATGGGCAACGCCTAAATAGGCTCTAGGAACTTCAGTCCAGATAAGATCAGGAAAATTCTCCTGATGTGGTCACTGGTACATTATAGATCTTCTATTTACATATTTATGCCTTATTAGATCCAGGAGTTTCTCTATCTTTTGTAACTCCTTACATAGAAGTTGACTTCAAAGTCAAACCAGTAATCTTAATAGAACCATTCTTAGTCTCTACCCCAGTAGGTCAGTCTATCATAGCCCGACGGGTATACAGGAACTGTTCGATTATGATATCTCAAAAAGTCACTACAGCAGACTTAATAAAATTAGAGATGACAAATTTTGATGTCATTCTCGGCATGGATTGGCTTCATTCATGCTATACCTCAGTTGACTGTAGAAACATAATCTTTCTTTTTTAGTTTCCAAATAAACTAGTCCTTGAATGGAGGGGTAGTACTACAACACTTAAAGGTCAATTAATTTGATACCTTAGAGCGAGAAACATAATATCTAAGGGATGTGTCTATCATCTTGTGTGAGTCAAGAACTGTAGTTCAAAAACTAACATCAGTTAAACAAAGTCACAGTCAAGAATAAGTACCCACTTCCCAGAATCGACGACTTATTTGACCAACTTCATGGTGCTAGTTACTTTTCTAAGATAGACCTCATATCAGGCTATCATCAACTCAAAGCCAAAGAATGTGACATTCTAAAAACAGCTTTTCGAACCCGGTATGGTCACTTTGAGTTTCTAGTCATGTCCTTTGGTCTTACAAATGCCCCAGCAGCTTTCATGTACTTAATGAATCGCGTTTTCAAGCAGTACCTGGACATGTTTGTTATAGTCTTCATTGATAATATTATTGTCTATTCCCATCGCGAGAATAATCACATTGATTACCTTAGAATCATACTTAAGACTCTCAAAACTCGCCAGTTGTTCGCCAAATTCAGTAAGTGCAAATTTTGGCTAAGGTCAGTAGCGTTCCTTGGTCATATTGTTTCCGATGATGGCATTAGAGTTGATCCTCAAAAAATGAGGTGATGAGAAACTGGCCTAGACCCATCTTTCTATCAGATATCAGGAGTTTCTTGGGTTTAGCTGGCTATTACCATTAGTTTATTGAAGGTTTTTCTTCTATTGTATCCCCCATGTCCAGATTGACTCAAAAAAAAGTCAAATTTTAGTGGTCAGATTCCTGCGAGAAGAGTTTTTAGGAGTTGAAGACTCGACTCACCTCAGTCTAGTTTTAACTCTACCAGATGGGTTTATTGTGTACTGTGATATATGCAGAGTAGGTTTGGGTTGTGTCTTAATGCAGAGAGGTAAAGTCATAGCCTACGCCTCTAGACAGCTTAAACCCCATGAGAAGAATTACCCTACCTATGATCTTGAGTTAGTAGTTGTAGTGTTTACCTTATAGATTTGGAGGCATTACTTGTATGGGGTGCATGTTGATGTGTTCACAGATCACAAGAGCCTTCAATATGTCTTTTATCAGAAATATTTGAATTTGCGTCAAATAGGTGTAGAGTTATTAAAAGACTATGACATGAGTATTCTTTATCATCCGAGCAAGGCCAATGTAGTGGTTGATGCTCTTAGTAAACTGTCTATGGGTAGTGTTACTCATGTTGAGGATGGTAAGAAGAAGTTAGCTCAGCAAGTCCATCAGCTTGCCTGAATAGGTGTCCGCTTAGTCGATTCAGCAGAAGGTAGTGTATATGTTTGGAGTAGCTCAGAATCATCTCTAGTTTCCGAGGTGAAGGAAAAGTAAGATAGAGATCCCAGACTAGCTAAGAGAACAGAAAGTGGAGGTTTTCCCCAAGGGGGATATGGTGTGTTGCGTTGTCAGGGGCGGCTATGTGTGCTTGGTGTAGATGACTTAAGGCAATAAATTCTTGTAGAAGCGCATGGTGTGCGTTACTCTATTCATCTAGGGGCCACTAAAATGTACCGCGACTTGCGGGAGATCTATTTGTAGAGTGGGATAAAGAGAGATATTGCAGAGTTTGTAGCTAAGTGCTCTACATGTCAACAAGTTAAGATTGAGCACCAAAAGCCTAGTGGGTCCATGCAGGAGTTCAGTATTCCCATATGGAAATGGGAAAAAGTAAACATGGACTTTGTGACGGGTTTGCCTCGTACTCGTTGTCAGCATAATTCTATTTGGGTTATCGTAGACAGGATGACTAAATTAGCTTATTTCTTGCCAGTCTATACCTCTTAATCAGCCGAAGACTTTGCCAAACTCTATCTCAGAGAGTTGGTTAGGTTACATGGAGCCCCAGTGTCTATCATCTCAGATAGAGGTACCTAATTTACCTCTCATTTCTAAAAAGCATTCAAAAATGGTCTTGGTACCCAAGTTCATCTCAGTACAGCCTTCTACCCTTAGACAGATGGTCAATCAGAAAGGACCATTCAAACTCTAGAAGATATACTGAGAGCATGCGTTGTTGATTTTAAGGGTAGTTGGGATGACCACTTGCCTTTGATCAAGTTCGCATACAATAACAGCTATCATTCAAGTATTTAGATAGCTTCATTTGAAGCTCCCTATGGTAGGAGATGCAGATCTTTAATTAGTTGGATTGAGGTAGGTAAGGCTGCAGTAGTAAGGCCTGACTTAGTGTTTGATGCCTTAGAGAAGGTTCAGTTGTTCAGAGAAGGGCTTAGGGAAACCCAAAGCCGACAGAAATCATATGCAGATATAAGGAGAAAAGATCTCGAGTTTGAGATCGGTGATTTTGTGTTCTTAAAAATCTCTCCTATGAGAGGGGTGAAGCAATTTGGCAAGAAGGGAAAGCTCAGTCTCCAATATGTCGATCCTTACAAAATTCTCAGTCATTTTAGAAAGGTAGCTTATGAGCTCGATTTGCCTTCAGATCTAGCTTCAGTACATCCAGTATTCCATATCTCCTTGCTAAAAAAATACATTGGTGACCCAGCAGTCATAGTTTCTTTAGAGGACGTAAATATTCAGAATGATATTTCTTTTGAAGAGGTTCCAGTCTAGATCCTCGATTATCAGATTCATAGACCGAGGAACAAAGAAGTTCCCTTGGTCAAAGTTCTTTGGCGGAATCAGTCCGTTGAGGGAGCTACTTAAGAAGCAGAAGAAGATATACGGACCAAGTACCCTCACCTCTTCTCCGCAAACTCAGATCCAACCTAAGGTAACAGTCTTTCTTAGCTTTTCTCAATTCCATCTTCAGTTACAATTATAAACTTGGTACCCATTACCATTGCATATTCAGTCATGCATTCATGAATCAGTTCAGACATGTACTCATGCATCAGATATGCATATTCAGTATGAAAACTCAGCTTATCAGTAGTTTAGTCATATAGTCATGCATCAGATATGTATGTTCAGTGTGTCAGCTCAGTCTATCAGTATTTCTCAGCTTAATCAGTCTTATTCAAGGATAAATATTCCCAAGGAGGAGATATTGTATGTAATACCCGTACTTTTCCTAGCTTGAAATTTTTCCCCAAGAATGTTAGAAGCTTTCTTTGAAATATGAATCCACTTTTATAGATGTTGTATTTTCAAGATTTTCACTCTTTTTCATGTGGGAAATTCCATAAGCTTTCCATCGATACAAATTCGACCAAATCCGACACCCGGGCGAAGAGTTAGAGCCTTTTTAGTGAGATAGTGTATCACCTGAGCCATCAGTGCGTCGCAGAGCCAGCTTAAATAGAAATTGTCAATTTCCAGTGTTTCTCCGTGATAGTAACGCATCGCCCCAAACTTCTAGGTCTCAAACAAGGTGGCAACGCGACAGCTCCGCGTCGCGCCACCATGCAGATTCCCAATTGTCCAGTTTTAGTGAATTGGCGCGATAGTGGCGCGTCGCGCCAAGGATAAAAATTGGGAAATTTTCACAAGAATTAAAATATGTGTCCTAGGGTTAATAGTTTCAATTTCCCTACCCTATATAAGCTCAAAAACACGGATTTGAGCCTCTATTACACCAAAATATACTCTATTCTCTCAAAATCCTCTCAAGAACACATTTGGGTTTTCATAGAAGATTCAAGTTCAAGAATTTCCTCTGTCAATCTTCATGTATTTTCGAACCAAGGTATGCGTAGTGTTCACTCATGGACTCTTTCCATCCATGAAGCCCAAGAATCTCTTTTCCAACTTCAAGTTTATGGATTTCTTTATGAGTTTCATGTTGGATTTGTTGTTCATGTTGAGAATGATTAATTGAATTCTAATCCATGTTGGGTGATCAATTTTATATGGAATTTATTAGTATAGATGTATATTTATGTGAACTTACGATTAAACCCTATAATGATGAAATTAGAATTGAACCATGATGTCTAATTGTTGTACAATGTTGTTTACATATACTATACCTACCATATATTTGATTGAATGCCTATATGAAGGAAAAGTTCTCAACTAGCATGATATTATGAAATCCCCATTTATGTACAAGTTTATGCATATCACATGTTTGATGAAGTGCTTCAATATATGAATTATGAATTGTGTTGTTCATCATGTGTTAGAGTAAGTCATGTTATGTCAGTTTCTTTCCATTGAGTCCTAGGGGTACTTGTACTCGACAACTTAGTTGTGTGCCTAGAGTCATGTCATGTTTTCACGATCTCCTCAGTCAAGCTATGATCCATAGAACTCAATCAGTCATGTGACTCAGGAAATCTCAAAAATCGCAGTAGTTCAGTAATCTCGGTGATCTTAGTACTCAATAATCTCAGTAACCTCAGTATTCCCAGTCAATCTCAGTAACTTTAGTATTCTCAGTCAGTCCTCAGAACTCAGTATATTCTGTCAGTCAATGGAAATCAGTAAATTTAGTTTTATCTCCACTAAACAACACCATCAGTTAATCGGTTAAATCAGTTCAGTGTCTATTCAGTTGGGAGTAGGATTCAGCACCGAATGCACCCAAGGATGGGGACTCACCTATTATTCAGTGAAGGGTGTGATCCTTAGAAGCAATCCTTGTGTTCCAGAACTACGTAGCCAGAGTAGGTTGAGATGCACCCTACACGTTTAGGGATATATATATATATATATATCTCATTTGGGTTACCTACAAGGAGGGGTTGACAGAAGAGCTCCTTGTCAGCGAGGGTATACTCACAGCAGGTCGTTACCCGTGGCACGGTATTGACACCCTTTCAGCTGGGGTTACAGGTTGGACCCCACCAGTTCAATATCGGGGCATGTCGGTTAGATGATTACCTCTCATAGTCTCAGTCTCAGTCTCAGTCTCAGTCTCAATCTCAGTAAAAGTACTCAGATAGTTCTTCAGATTTTAGGACTATCAGATACAGTCAAATTGAGATATAGTGCGAAACTCAGCTAGTTCCATTAGATTCAGGACTGTCAGATACAGTCACTCATGTTATCAGTTATATCAGTTCTCAAAACTCATGTTATCAGTATTTGGCTTCAGGACTGTTAAAAACAGCCAACCAGACCAGTTCTTCATAATTAGAACTGTCAAAAATAGTTATTCATGTATCAGTAACATAGTATCAGTCCCTCAGTATTCAGTAACACACTGTTAGTCTTTCTCATTTATCAGTGACTCAGATGTCAATATCAGTAGACTCAGTTGTCAAAACTCAGTACTCAGTCCTATCATGATGTCAGTTACAGCTACGTATGCATGCATGTATTCTTACGTTCATGTTAGTCAGTCAGTTAGTATTGTTCATGCATATGAAGCTATTGCATTCATCCTACCTCACTTGTATACTAGTACATTTAAAGTACTGATGTATTTGTGTTATGGTGTCTAATACCATAGGTTTAGAAGTGCGAGCTCCAAAGCATCAGTAGCATCACAGTTCAGTAGTCAGAGTCAGTTGTAAGTCCTCATCCTTCGAGGACATAATGATAACATACTATTTCAGTTTTTAGTTTATTTCAGTAGTCAGAGTTAGTTTGGGACATGTCCCATCAACTCCTTATTCAGACAGTTTAGAGGCTTTCGGACTATAGTTTGCCAGACAGTTACTTCAGATTTGTTTTGGTATTTATTGTACCATTTTCAGACATTGTTTTATCAGATATTTATTCAGTTTTGAACCTTATGGCCTTATAACTTATACGTATTCCGCATAATTTTAGTATATTATTCAGTGCTTAGGTACAGATATCAGTCATGGGTTAGCTTGTGGTCCTTTGGGATCATGAGCACCGTGTAACATTCTGGTTCAGAAAATTGGGGCGTTACATTGTAATACCCCGTATTTCTCAAGATTAACTTACTCTATCTATGATTCATCTGATATAAAAAATTTGAAATACTTAGTATTTTTCAGTTTAGAGCATGCCATTGCGTAGGAAATTGAATTAGCTTTCCAATGATATAAAATTCACCTAAATTTGATAACCGAGTAAAAATTTATGGTTATTTTAAGTTTCAGTCGTTGAACACCATCATTTATGCCAATAGCATGGCGTGGAGCATGTCAAAATGGCAATTGTCAGTTTACAGTGAAGCTCTGCGATACCACCGCATCACGCCACCAGCCAAAATCCCAATTGTCCTTTTCCAGTGTCTCGTCGTGATAATGGCGCATCGCGCCAAGGGTGAATTTAAGAATCAAAGAGGCACCACGATTCCTCCACATCGCACCAAGACTTCATTTCCCAGTTGGAAATTTCCAGTGAAACGGCGCGATAGCTCTGCGTCGTGCTAGGTGCCTATTTCAGAAAATTTTAATGGAAATTAAAAGCTTCGTCCAGGGTTAAATTGGTCTTTTCCCGTGATTTTAACATGTACAAGTATGGGATTTAATCCCTAAAAATGTTTTAAAGGTCATTCTTAATCAATTTTTTCCTAAATTAAAAGCATTCTCTCTCAAGAAAACAAACTCTAGCTCCAAGAAATCAAGGTCAATCTCAAGAATTTCTCTAAGAACCTTCAAGAACAAATATTCCAAGGTATTTTAGGTGTTCATCTATTGGTTCGTTTCACCGATAGAGTCCAGAAATCCATTTTCAAACTACAAGATTATTGAATTATGAACTTTCATGTTTGAATTGAATTGAATTCATGTTCATGTTATTGTTGGGTCTTGGTCCATGATTAAATTACAAGCTTTTATGCAATAAATCATTATATGTGTTGAATTACATGATCTTCTTGACAAACCCTTCAATTTGCAAGTTGATTGATGTAGTCATAATAACTATATGTGTTGATTATTGTATAACTTAAGCATGCCCCCCATGTCTTTGATAAAATGCCTAGGTGAATGAAATAGTGCCATTATAATATGATAGCATGCATTCCCCGTTCATGTATAAGTAGATGCCTTACAAGTGTTTGATAAAATGTCACTATGGATGAATTATTAACAAGTAGGCAATGTTATGTTATTCAAGATTATGCTATGCTTTAATTTTTCATGCTATCAAGTCCTGGGGGTATTTAATACCCGACAATTTAGTTATTTACCTAGATCCAGTATCAGTTACAAAATAGTATCAGTCATGTCACGATCAGTACTACTCTCAGTTAGTTATAGAATTAAGTAGAACTCAGTCAGTTACGTTCTCAGGAAAATTTAGTAATCTCAGTAACAGTCCAGTTCAGGTCAGTATAATCAGCTCAGTGTCTTTCAGTTAGGAGTAGGATTCAACACTGAGTGAACCCAAGGATAGGGGCTTACCTGCCAGTAGAGGATGCGATCCTTAGAAGCAATCCTTGCATTCCAGAACTACATAGCCAACGTAGGTTGAGACATCAAACCTAGTAGTCGAGGGTTGATGAGGTGTTTTAACCTGCCAGTAGAGGGTTTCACCATTCTTATTAGAGTAACTGCCAGATGAGGGTATCTCTTCAGTTGTCCTTACCCATGGTATGGTACTGACACCCTTCCAATTGGGGTTACAGATTGGACCCCAATTCAGTCATCTTATTTGGGGTATGTCGTTTAGATGATTACCTCCCACAGTTTCAGTTTTAGTCTCAGAATAAAACTCAGTTCAGTTCTACAGAATTAGGACTGTCAGATACAGTCAATCAGTATCAGTAACTCAGTTATCAGTAATCTCAGATTATCAGTTACTCAGTATAAAAACTCCATACTTAGCTTTAGAAAAGCTTAGTTATAGTATATATATGCATAGTATTGCATATTTAGTATTTATAGCAGTTACAGATTTTCCATATACTCTCTTATTCAGTTACACTTTATCATTTAGTCAGTTATAGTTCATGCATATGAACCCTTGCATTCAGCCTTACCTTATCCAGCATACTACTACATTCCACGTTCTGACACATACTCTTTGTTTGTGCTATGATGTCTCATATCATAGGTTTGAACTCTTAAGTTCCTGACCGCACATAGACAGATTCAAATTCAGCCAGCATATCAGATTTAGCAATGAGTCCTCATCATTCGAGGATATTTATTTATTTCATTATTTTAGTAGACTCAGTATTTCAGTAGATGGAGTTAGTTGGGGGGATTGTCCCATCAACTCCACTTTCAGATAGTTTTAGTTAGAGGCTTTTCAGACTAGTTTTCAGATAGTATTCAGTTTTATAGACGGTTATTTCAGTTTATACACTTTATCAGTATTTACAAGTTTTGAACCTTATGGCATTTCAGCCTATTTTTCGCATTTATTTTAGTATATTATTTAGTTCTCACAGCAGATATTAGTCATGGGTTAGCTTGTGGTCCTTCGAGATCGTAAGCACCATGTAGCATCTGGGGTACAGACTCGAGGCGTTACAGTGTGGACTCGTAATGGACTAAAAATATTCTTATTAAGGTTATGATAATGCGTAAAGGTTCATGTAGTATCATTGAAGCGATTCAATTCTCATCAACGATGTTCCCTAATATTTAAGTATTCTTACAGATGAAAATAATGAAAATATTGAAAACCACCTTACATTATTACTCTTTCGGTCCCTTTGTAAAATTTCCATCCCTTTGTAAAATTTTTATCTTTTAAATAAAAGTTTGTGTAGTTCCCAGAAGACACTGGTCACACTCATTGTGCAACCTTAGTATCATTGGTTGATAAGATTCTTATTAAGTATTTAGTGTCATATTATATTAGAAACTTAGTATGTTATAGTTTAACACATAGCCTTAAATGTCACTCTTGGCATTAATAAGTCTTACTACAAGACCTCTGGCATATAGCCTGAACCGAAACTATTATTACAAGATTAGAATGTGAAACCAGTATTATTATTGTTGTTGTTTTTATTGTTGTTGTTGTTGTTGTTGTGGCGTTAAAAAACCTTACTATAGGACCTCCGGCATATAGCCTGAACCGGAACTATTATTACAAATTTAGGATGTGCAACCAATATTATTATTATTGTTGTTGTTATTGTTGTTATTCTTGTTGTTGTTGTTATTGTTGTTGTTGTTGTTGCTGTTGTTGTTGTTGTATTTGTTGTTGTTGCTATTATTGTTGCTGTTGTTGTTGTTGTTGCTGTTGTTGTTATTGTTGTTGTTGTTGTTGTTGTTGTTGTTGTTGTTGTTATGATCATGCTACGTTTAGATTATTATCTGAAAATATTTAGCTTCTTACAGAGAATCTTATAGATTCATGCATATTGGTTTAATACAAGTTTCTTTTAAACCATTAACTTTAAGAGGTCTACCTAAAAGCTTTATAGCAGCTGTACGAAATGGTAGAAACAAAGATTGGAAAAAGTCTCTTATAGGGACTGTTCAAACAAGCTTGGTTTATGGCCCTGTTTATTTTAATGCTTATCTTAATCTACAGATATCTCTGAATGATGAGAATTCTTTAAATGCTTTAATATTAAGCATTAAATTGCATGGTTATAATTATATGCCAGGAATCGAGGTTATATGTATTTGTTATAGAATTTACTATAAACCTCTTTATACTTTAAATCTGTGTAAAATGGTGGATTTTAAAAATTAAACTATTCTTATAAAAACTAATTTTGGTAGGTCTAAAGTTATCACTAGACGACCTATTAAATGGGATAAAATTGATTTCCCCAAAGAATGGATTCTTGGGGATGCAGCTCCTCCTCAGAATGAATTGAATAGTGAAATAACAAGGTTGAACAGATCGTTGACGGTACTGTTAAAATAAGATTTTTTGATTCCTTACCTCTAGTAAATACAACAACAACAACAAACCCAGTGTATTCCCACCAAGTAGGGTCTGGGGGTAGAATGTATGCAGTCCATACCGCTACCTCCGAAGAAGTAGAGAGGTTGTTTCCCATAGACCCCCGACTCAAGATAAAGAAAAATTTTCAAGGTCATAGTAATACATGAAACCGAAAGATTGGCATAATCGAAATAATAAATAAGAAATAGTAAAATATAGAAATAAGAAAGACACGAAAAAAATGAGCAATACAAAAATAAAAGGTAGGAAATAAGGAGTAAGAAAAGGACACCCACCTAGCAATAGCATACACTAGCGGCTCCTACCAAAGGTCACAGTCCTAGGGTTACTAACCCGATGACACCAGAAATCCCTAACTACAAGTTACAACCCACACACGCACTAGCCCTCTACCCTGATCTGTGACCTCCACACCTTCCTATCTAGGGTCATGTCCTCAGTAATCTATAACATCTCCAAGTCGTTTCTAATCACCTTTCTTCAGTACTTCTTCATCCTATCTCTACATCTCCTGAAACCATCCAAAGTTATCCTCTTATACCTACGAACTAGGTAATTCGTGCCCCTCCTCATCACATGCCCAAACCGTCTCAGTCTTCCTTCCCGTATCTTGTCTTCCACCAAAGCCACTCTCACCTTCTCCCGGATGATCTCATTCCTAACTTTATCCCTTCTAGTAATTCCACACATCCAACGCAACATTCTAATTTTTGTGACCTTTAATTTTTTAATGTGGGAGTTCTTGACTGGCCAACAGTCTGCACCATACAGCATGGCCGGACAAACTGTCACTCTGTAGAACTTGCCTTTAAGTTTTAAGGGCACCTTCTTATCACACAACACTCATAGGCGAGCCTCTATTTCATCTAACCTACTCCAATACGCTTAGATACATCCTCATCGATCTCACCAGTCCCATAAATTATAGACCCAAGATACTTGAAACTCTCCCTCTTACACACAACCTGGGAATCCAACCTCACCACCACTTCATCCTCCTGTTTCAAGAAACTAAACTTGCATTTCATATACTCCGTCTTTGACCTACTCAATTTGAGTGTTACATCTGCATTTATATTCACCAGGCCAACATCATCATATATTTCTCCTATTGATTATATTATTAATTCTTCATCTAGAGCATCAACGTCTCAAAGAAGAGAAAGTTCTAGGATGAATAATATCAGAATTGATAGGGATAATATTGCTAACATTCTTCCAGATATGGATCCTACTGAATCTGAAATGAATTTTCCCACAGGTTTAAAATGAATTAAAATAAAATTAATTTTAATCTGGGATCACCGACAAGAAAAAAGATCTTAGATGAGTTCTTTAATCCAAGACGAGAACTTTTCAGAAATTGGTGTTTTCAGGGCTTTAATAAAGAAGAGAAAATTGCTTTCTAAGAAGAATTTTATAAAGATCTTTCTGCTCATAATATAAGGATTGCTTTTGTTCCATGGTTTATGGTCAGATATGTGGATAACTATATTTCCATGCTAATAAAAAACTTTAAATCAAGTACTGGTGAAATAATCACATCGGTCTTTCCCCCATAACAATCTTTTCAAATTAAAAAGGATAACAAAGTAGTCTATTTTACTGCTTTTGCTAAATTGATTAAGAATGATACTGCTCTTATTACTTCTCAACATGTTAATATGAGCATATTGGGTGAGTAAATTTTTTCCATCCATGGACTCTAAGGTCTTCATCCGTAGATGAATGCTCTTCCTCATTATCGCTTTGGTCCAGGCTAGAATTTTCCGAAGAGGAATTAAGCAATATTTTGCACAAAGAGTCTGTTATTTCTTCATCAATTGTGAGACTCTTAATTTTTTCTTTAACTTTGCAATCTTTCGCAAAGTTGCCTACTCTACCACATCTGTAGAAAGCATTCGGCTTATTGGATTTAATAAAATCCTTTTTTCTTCTATATTTTTTCTCAATTATCTTATTCTTTATATTTTCAGAGAATTTCTTCTTCTTATACCTATAAGACTCTTTAGAACTTCTAGGAATATCTATGGAAAATTATTCACATAATTCTCCAAGTTGTTGTTTTTCATTAAGACGATACTTCTTAACTTGTTGATTCAGCCTAATTTCATTGCATATGGATCGACCTTCTTAAGTTCAAATATTGATTAATTTTCCATAAGTGCACTTCTCATAATTAATGCTTAAGGAAGGTCCTCGAAGGGCTTTTCTGATCCTCTCACCAAATAATATTGGAAGGCCCTCTATAAACTTAGACTTCCAGTGAGAGCTATTACTCTCTAGTAATTCCATAACTCTTGATAAAAAATACATCCTTATACCGTCTAAAATATGTAAGAGTCATGCATCTTAGATTTTGGAGCATAGTCCTGATAGTTTCACAATTATCAGACCATCTTCCTAAAAATGTTTCATAATATTTAGAACTAAAGTATAAATAGCATTAAGAAAAATTTGACCATTTTCAACCTTGACAGCCTGTAAGATTCTGCCACATTGGTCTAAAGTGAGAAAATTATCCCATCAGCCTTTCAGCTAACCACTGAATCCTACAGTAATCATTTCTACAATAGCTTTATCATTATTTTCCTTCTAAACTTTGCAAATTGTGTTGTACATAAACATTCGACACACTACAGTAGAAATTTTCCTTTCAGTAAAACCATCTATATTTCATTCATAGATTTCATTTCCTCTAGAACTATTAGGAATAAGCAATTCTTGTTCTTCTAAAAGAACATCTTCGGGAGTTGGTCTAGGACAGTAAAACATCCCTTAGACTGGCTTTCTCGCAAATTTTTTTGAGATTTTGTTAATCTTTTATCTTTTGAATTTTGATTAATTGAATCAAAGTAGATCGTGCACCTGTCGTGTGACCCGTTGGTCCTAAGCAATGTCTTGCGCAAACCTGATTTATTATCCTCTAATGTATCAGTACTGTGGATAGGATTAATCCTTAAACCACTAAATTTTTCTTCTAATATTTTTTCAATATTATCTAAGTCGCTACTTAACTTAAATCCTCTAATTTCAGGAGGAGGTTGAATACTAGTAGTAGCAATAACAACTTGATCTTTTTGCTTAGTACTACAAAATTCTACCTTTTTTAATTCAGATAAGATCTTATTATTGTTGTTGTTGTTGTTGTTGTTGTTGTTGCTATTATTATTGCTGTTGTTATTGTTGTTGCTGATGTTGTTATTGTTGTTATTGTTGTTGCTGCTATTATTGTTGGTGGTGGTAGTGTTATTGCTGCTGTTATTGTTGATATTGATATTGTTGTTATTATTGTTATTTGTAATGCCCTAAAATCGGGTTCCGAGACATCACACGATGCTTGTGACCCCAAGCTAACCCTTCTACTAGCATAACACATAAGAAACTGAATAAAAATACAAATCCATACAAATCAGCAGAAATTAACTCTTTTCTGAATCTGATCGATACAAAAATAAAATTTTACAGGATTATAATTCTGCCTTTACAACCAAAATTGAAACAAAATACATCAACTTCTACAGACTGTCAATGAAGCCTCTACTAGTACTGACTGTAGGTAGCCGGGTCATGACTCCCGACTACCCCAACTCAATACGACTGAATAAAGAAAATACAACACTATAAACTCTGCATAACTAACCCAAGCCTTGAATCAAAAGGACTCATCACCTGCTGACTGGATACCACGAACTGACTGGATCCGAAGGTGCAACTATACCTTGTACCTACATTCCGAGAAAATGCAACCCACATCCGAAGATGTGGGTCAGTACCATGGAAAGGAACCGAGTATATGGGGGTATATGCAGTTGTATAAACATCATCATCATAAATATTTATAAGAAATATGCAGGATGTATGAAAGACTCACATAGCCCGGAGAAAATCATCATAATCATGAGAGGATGAAATAAGTACAATAACACATGTGAGTCATCATATAATTTGGCAATCACTTTCAGTTCATCAAGAATATCAATTCTCAGAATGTAAATATCATTTAAATCTTTCGAAAGAATAACTTTCACAATTCCACTTTCAAATCACTTCACCATTCACCATAGACACAAGGAAACACACACACACTAGGAGATCCTATAACCGACATAAACCATGTGAGCTACATGGATTCCAACGTACAACCCACGTTGGGGAAAGCTGTCCTATCCTTGCCATCGGAGTAGGACTATCAATATCAAATCCACATAAACTAGTGATCACTGTATAAATCAGCCTCAGGCTCACTCCTATGGGGGCACGTAGTTCTAGAAAAGTAAGGTCACTTTATACCTCTCACTCGGTGCTAAATATTACTCCCGGACTTAGCTCAAAAATTTAAATCAGCCTCAGGCTCACATTAAAGAGAATCCATAATAAACACTTCAACAATTTTCATCGGGAGCCAATTTGCTACCCCTTTATCATAATCAATAAAAACGTGGATTTCTTTCACAGTCGAGTTCAAAATAACTCATTCACGACCAAAAGGTCAACTCATTCAAAATATCTCAAATACTCAACATCAACGTGCTTATAACACACACTTTCTCAAAAAAACACAATTTCCAATGGGGATTCACGATCCAAATATCAAAATCATGATAAATATCATTCAAGATTCATGTTTTATATCACCACACATGTAAATTCATCTTTCAAAATCATAAACATCAAGATTTCATAATAATCATCATAAGATATGGGTTCATGCTTCAAATTCATAAAAATCAAATAAAAATCATGCCTTTGAAAAGAAAATTACTTTTGGGCACAAGAACGAAAGAGAGTTCTTGTTGAAAAACCCCACATACCTTGAATGATGAACTTTATATCGATACTCATTTTTGAGATGTTAATCGTGCCTTTGAATGATGGTTCTTGGAGTTCTTGAACTAGCAACTTGGAATCTTGAATAAATTTGCAGAATTAATGGTGAACTTTGGAGGTTCTTGAAATTGGATGTAGGAGCTTAGGGTTTTCTTTTTGAGGGAATTTGATGAAATATAACATATAATGCTTATAATAGGCTTTGATATAGGGTTTGGACGGATTTTGGGGGAGGGGGAATGACCAAAACGCCCCTAAAAGATCAAATAATTCTCGAATCTGTCCGTTGGTGGACTATTTTGATAGTCTGAAGTAGATCAACCATAACGTTTTACTCCGATATCCAAATTGGATGAAACCAATTTCATTAGAAAGAAAACTCTCATATATTTCCTTTGATATATAGTATCTCACCCAGATCATTGTGTACGAGGAGTTATGATCATTTGAAGTTGACCCAAAAATTTACTTTTGATAGGCTGAAGTAGATCGACCATAACTTTTTTCTCCGATAGATAAATTGGATGAAACCAATTTCATCGGAAAGAGGACTCGCAGAGATTTCCATTGATATATAGTAGATCACCCAGATCATTATGTACAAGGAGTTATGATTATTTAAATTGGATCAAAAATACGCCAGGCCTCAGTACTTTTTTTCCTGCACGTTTTACTGTTTACTACTATTCACGGTTCGATCGGAATGTTCATAACTCGTCGCTCGGGTGTCCGTTTTGGATAATCCACTTATGGTTGGAAATCTTATTCGATACTATACGCAATAATGGGTCATAATCTAAGACATTCCACACGAAAAATTTATAATTCATTCTAGAAGATATAACCCAACACGTTTACGCACAAAATTTCAACGAAAAAATTTCTGGCGTATTACATCATCTCCCCCTTGGAAACATTCGTTCTCGAATGTTGATGAATAAGTAAAGAATACCATGGAAATGATGACAAAAGGCTGGGATAACGAAGTCAATCCACTTGCTTCACTCCAAACTTTCAAATACTTCATAGAACATGCGATTCATAATGAGAATGGTCACATAGTTGGATCTTAAACAAAGGAGACTGATTTTAAGGAATCGATATCTTTGGTTTATTCAGAGACTGAGAATCAAAGGTCTCGAAGGGGATCTCATCAAAATAAGGACCACTTGCGCCCAAATGAAACGTCCCTCAACACTCTCTCCAAAAGATTCAAATGACATTGTTCGGGGAGAAAATGAACCATAATTTGATACAATCCTATCGTATGGAAACAAGGACCCATATGGCATAAATTAAGATAGGAATTTCTAGGTCTTGGGAAACATAACTCCTTACTTCCAAACTTAGCAACACTTCCCAACTACTCCCTCGACTATGTTCAAGCCTAAGTCCAAGTACTCATGAGATACGCCACATAACACTATAATATTAATCTATATCATGAACCTCAATACACACTGAGCCTCACAACTCCTCACTTCAAACATAACTCTTATTGATACTCCAACAACCACATACAATCTTATACTAGGGATCCGCTAACTTGCGGTGCATTCTTTTAGATATACAACCATAACATTTAAGCCTATACTCATAACCACATATGCACTTCACACATGCACCTCTAAACGAACACTCATAAAGCATCTTCCTCGCTTTCTCTAAGATTCCATCAACTACATCATTCACACATACTGATCAATTCTTTAAATGGCACACATAATATTTTCTCAACCAATTGAACTATACACAAAAACTCTGTATTACTATTCCTATAACCTCATAGAAGTGCATAAAACCAACGCACAACAATCTTTCCAAATAAACATTTAAAACTTCAACTAACCACGGCATGTATAAAGGACTTAGCCTCAATCTAACTTCACTTCACCGTCGTGAGTATACCACCTTCTATCATAGATAAGGAAGTATCTTCTCTCCCTTTTAGATAACTGCTCAACACCATTAGCTTGACTTAATGAAAAGGTCACAAAATTTTAAAATATGAAGACCTGAAACATGAAGGGATAATGTAAATAACTTGACTCTCTCTATTGAGGCCTTAGGAATAAAATATCAAATACAATGGGTTCATTAAGGTATCAAAACTGAAGACACCCATAACGGAAACTGAATCTCACTGATCAATAAGAGTATTGCCTGAGTACTAGAACTGAACATACTGTAAAACTTGAGTATATGAGTCATGGGCGGCATTCCCTGAATTTAGAGCTTATAACTTATGGAATGTGATTCCAACTGCTAGAAGAACTGGAATTTCTCATTTTTGGAAACTAGAAGAGTATGTAATTCTCCATCACGTGTTGAACATGAATTAAGATCATGGAACTAAAATGTAAAGAATGAGTAGGTTTTGGGACAGCTGAAAATACTAAAATAACATTGGGTCAAGCACCGATCTTTCTCACAGCAAATTTACAACTTACTGGTACTTCTACTAAAATGTAAAAGCTTGACTTGACTACTTGTTCTATCATCTCCCCCTTAGGTTTAAGCCACCACTCAAATTCTCAAATGCTTACTAATTTCGAATCTCCACGAACATCTCTATTGCCGAAATGTACACCATCTAGTGCTTCAACTCTTATTTCTATTAGCTTAACTTGAATACTTTCTAACCTTTTGATAGACCATGCTACTTCTGTCTTCTCCCTCTAATACTATGCCTATGAATTTATGTTTCTAACCCATAAGAATCAAAATCACACTTAAGAGGCTCAACATTTCCAATCATACGCCTCGCCTTAACTTAGCCATAAAAACATCATCTATCATCTAACTAGTATTTATCCATCTAACAATCCCATGGAATGACTCACTACACCACATACACTAATCCTCGAAATTAAAGCAGACCCATAATATCTTGGGTGAACTTCCTCATCATAATATAATATTAAACTTAATTATAAGTCAACTACACTTAAACTCTTATGTACACTATTCAAGCCTATTAGGTCACTTCCAGCAACTAATACCATTAATCCGGAAACCATCACATTCGGCTTCATGATCACCAATCGTTCAAACTTAAGGTCTCACACTTCACATAATTTACAAATCCATCTCACGCATAACTCCCACGTGAAGATTATAAAACAACATATCCATGAACACTAGCCCACTTAAACTTCATAACAATAATAATTGGTCCTAAGCATATAGCCTATCTTATTCACAATCCACTAACACATCCTTCTTTCACCCGTCACTACTATCTATCCTTCATACACAACTTAACATAGTTCATAGCTCTCTACGTCTTAACTTAACTTTCTCTTGCAATCTGGAGAGCGCCTAGATTAACAACACTTACCCATCGAGTACTTCCATCACTAACCTATACTCTCTGTCATACAAATACCGTCAACACCCATTTCATACCTCGAACAAACTATATCACTTCCTATTAACCCAATTGCATGTAAAAAAGGATTTCCCTATACTTATGCTCAACAAATCACACTTACCATCCTTATTACTACTACACCTCCACGTCCCATATTTTCATCCAGTACAAGGAACAAGATGAACTACAAGTTGCTAGTGGATCGAAATAGGCCTCACACGGCTTCACTAGACTTTGGTTTTGTGTTTTGATCAAGAAAGTTATATGAATAACAAAGTAACTATGCTAGTGAATAGAAATAGGCCCCACACGGCTTCACTAGACTTTAATTTTTCACAAACATAATGATAACAAGATTACATAATACAAGAGATAGAAACTTGACACACAACATTCAACGATCTAAGAATACACCTTACTCTGTCTTAATTAAATAACTCATAAGAATAAGGGCATAACTTTCAACTTAAGGAACTTAACACACTAGAGAGCTCCTCTCAAGCCCTTTGTGTAACTTTTGAAATTTCTTCTAGAAAATATAGAAGCATTACCTGGGGAAGAACTGGAGCTATCGAATCATGTTATCTCAAAAATAATACATAGAGGGAGAAGTATAGATTAACATTGTAGATTCTAAGGAGGAATCTGAAAGCACATCTAACCTAGGCTTAGTTCACGACTTTTATGAATATGAATAAAGTACTTCAATCTTTGGAACTCAAAAAGCACTGACAAGATACTTTCTAGCTCTCTTACAATCCCATAACTATCTACAGAAAATTAAGCTTAACTGTTTCTGATACCTTGAAAATGAGGCAGAGTTGGCCAGAATAGAGTAAGATGAGAATCTATATAAGCTTCTTGGAGAACCTTTTTATAGCACGATCTTAGACTTGAAAGAAGGGAAATATTTTCTAAATGCCCTGTAGCCTTTCGAAGAAAAGTACAGATGTCTTCGTACCATTTCGCAAGAATCTACTAGACACGACTTCATAGACACTCTAGGACACTTGAACTTTGTACTCTGATACCAAGTTTGTAATGTCCCAAAATCGGGTCCCGAGATGTCACACGATGCTTAGGGTCACAAGTGACCCCAAGCTAACCCTTCTACTAGCATAACTCATAAGCAACTAACTAAAAATACATATCCATACAAAACAGCAGAAATTAACTCTTTTCTGAATCTGATCGATACAAAAATAGAATTTTACAGGATTATAATTCTGCCTTTACAACCAAAATTGAAACAAAAATACATCAACTTCTACTGACTATCTATGAAGCCTCAACTAGTACTGACTGTAGGTAGATGGGTCATGACTTCCGAATACCCCAACTCAATACGATTGAATAAAGAAAATACAACGCTATAAACTCTATATAACTAACCCAAGCCCTTGAATCAAAAGGACTCATCACCTGCTGACTGGATACCACGAACTGACTGGATTCGAAGGTGTAACTATACCTTGTACCTACATTCCGAGAAAATGCAGCCCACATCTGAAGATGTGGGTCAGTACCATGGAAAGAAACCGAGTATATGGGGGTATATGCAGTTGTATAAATATCATCATCATAAATATTTATAAGAAATATGCAGGATGTATGAAAGACTCACATAGCCCAAAGAAAATCATCATAATCATGAGAGGATGAAATAAGTATAATAACACATGTGAATTATCATATAGTTTGTCAATCACTTTCAGTTCATCAAGAATATCAATTCTCATAATGTAAATATCATTTAAATCTTTCGAAAGAATAACTTTCACAATTCCACTTTCAAATCACTTCACCATTCACCATAGACACAAGGAAACATACACACACTAGGAGATCCTATAACCGACATAAACCATGTGAGCTACATGGAGTCCAAAGTACAACCCATGTTGGGGAGAGTCGTCCTATCCTTGCCATCGAAGTAGGACTATCGATATCAAATCCATACAAACTAGTGATCACTATATAAATCAGCCTCAGGCTCACTCCTACGGGGGCACGTAGTTCTAGGGAAGTAAGGTCACTTTATACCTCCCACTCAGTGCTAAAGATTACTCCCGAACTTAGCTCAAAAATTTAAATCAGCCTCAGGCTCACATTAAAGAGAATCCACAATAAACATTTCAACAATTTTCATCGGGAGCCAATTTGCTACCCCTTTATCATAATCAATAAAAATGTGGATTTCTTTCACAGTCGATTTCAAAATAACTCATTCACAACCAAAAGGTCAACTCATTCAAAATATCTCAAATATTCAACATCAACGTGCTTATAACACACTTTCTCAAAAAACATAATTTCCAATGGGGATTCACGATCCAAATATCAAAATCATGATAAATATCGTTCAAGATTCATGCTTTATATCTCCACACATGTAAATTCATCTTTCAAAATCATAAATATCAAGATTTCATAATAATAATCATAAGATATGGGTTCATGCTTCAAATTCATAAAAATCATGCCTTTGTAAAGAAAATTTCTTTTTGGCACAAGAACGAAAGGGAGTTCTTGTTGAAAAACCCCACATACCTTGAATGATGAACTTTAGATCGATACTCATTTTTGAGATGTTAATCGTGACTTTGAATAATGGTTCTTGGAGTTCTTGAACTAGGAACTTGGAATCTTGAATAAATTTGCAGAATTAATGGTGAACTTTGGAGGTTCTTGAAGTTGGATGTAGGAGCTTAGGGTTTTCTTTTTGAGGGAATTTGATGAAATATAACACATAATGCTTCTAATAGGCTTTAATACAGGGTTTGGATGGATTTTAGGTGAGGGGAAATGACCAAAATGCCCCTAAAAAATCAAATAATTCTCGAATCTGTCCTTTGGTGGACTATTTTGATAGTCTGAAGTAGATCAACCATAACGTTTTACTTTGATGTCCAAATTGGATGAAACTAATTTCATTAGAAAGAGGACTCTTATATATTTCCTTTGATATATAGTATCTTACCCAGATCATTGTGTACGAGGAGTTATGATCATTTGAAGTTGACCCAAAAATTCACCTTTGATAGGCTGAAGTAGATCGACCATAACTTTTTTCTCCGATAGACAAATTGGATGAAACTAATTTCATTGGAAAGAGGACTCGCAGAGATTTCCGTTGATATATAGTAGATTACCCAGATCATTATGTACAAGGAGTTATGATCGTTTAAACTTAGAGAAAAAATATGTCAGGCCTCAGTACTTTTTTCCTGCACGTTTTACTGTTCACTACTATTCATGGTTCGATTGGAATATTCATAACTCGTCGCTCGGGTGTCCGTTTTGGATGATCCATATTTGATTGGAAAGCTTATTCGATACTATACGCAATGGTGGTTCATAATCTAAGACATTCCACATGGAAAATTTATAATTCATTCTAGAAGATAGAACCCAACACGTTTACGCACAAAATTTCAGCGAAAAATTTCTTGGGGTATTACATTATTGCTGTTGCTGGTGGTGGTAGTGGTGGTGGTGGTGGTGGTAGTGGTGGTAGTAGTAATAGTAGTAGAAGTAGGGGAGGAGGAGGAGAAAGAGCAGGAGTAGTAGTAGCAGCAGCAGGAATAGCAGTAGCAACAGCAGGAGGAGGAGTGGTAGTAGTAGCAGCAGTAGTAGTAGTAATAGCAGCGGCAGCATCAGTAGGGGAAGGAGCAGTAGCAGCAGCATCTAGTAGTAGGAGGAGGAGGAGGATCTGCATCCTCAAGAATCTATTCTTTGGGGAAATAAATTTCATCTAGCTTTATTAAAGTTTTCAACATAGTTTTAGTAATTGAATTTTACCAAGACTTCCTATTTTGGATGCATATAATCTTTCTCCTTAAGAGTACTTATTCCCCACTCTTCTGGAGTAAAAATCTTTTTGATGATAATTTTAGAAAAACTATGGTCTTTCTTTATATTGGTGGTTGTATAAAAATGTTGAATTCCAGCTGACCCTGTTTGAGATAATATTGTCTCATAATGCATACGATATTTGTATGTAGTTGTGGAATAGGATGTATTATCCAAATACCTTTGCATGAACTGCCATGGATTATCTCTCCATTTAAGATTATTATTTTCCAAGATGACTATAACTTCATCTACTTTATTTTGCTCATAATGTTCAATACTCTCATTATTATCATCAGTGAGAGCATTGGAATATGAAGGGACAACATTCTCCCCTTTCTTGGATTTTATAAATTCCAAGAAGTCCTTGTACATTTGTTGAGCCGTATTAGGATCAAATAAACTTGCAACATTTGTGTCTATTAGCCTTTGATTTCCTATATGGGTAAGGATATTTCCTCTGTCTCTGTTGGATCTTCCTCTGGCCCTGCCTCTATTAGAGGATGTTGAACCTTGAGATGTCATCCTATATAACATAAAAGGTATTAGGTTCGATATTCTCTAGTGAGAAAGTCAGGAAGACTATTGACAGATCCCTTCAAATATTGAATTTCAAAATCAAATGAAGCTAATAAAGCCTACCATCTAGCAAACATTTGTTTGAAAACATCATGCTTACAGTCTTTATTAAAGATGAATTTTGTTTCCTGACAATCAGTTTTTATTAAAAACCTTTTGATTGTATAAATCACCTTGAAATTTTAACACACATTTGACTATTGCAAGGATTTCTTTAGCCGCAGTTGCTTCATTTTTTGACTGTTATTCCATTTACCAGGATGAAATTGGATGATATAGGCATGTTTATCTTTCGAGGAATACTGTTTTAGAATTCCTCCATAACCAATGTCAGAAGCATCAGTTTCTATAACTTTTTCCTAATTTGCTAATATTGTTCCTAATATGGATCCAACTGAATCCGAAATGGATTTTCCCACAGATTTAAAATAATCAAAATAAAATTGACTTTAGCCCGGGTTCACCGGCAAGAAAAAAATCTCAGATGAGTTTTTTAAGCCTAGATGGAAACTATTTCGACAATGATTTTTCCAAAGTTTTAATAAGGAAGAAAAACTATTTTTAAGGAAGAATTTTATAAAGATCTTTCTGTTCACAATATTGTAATTGCTTTTGTTCCTTGGTTTATGGCCGAATATATGGATAATTATATTTCCATACTTATGAAAGATTTTAAATTAAGTACTGGTGAAATTACCACATCAGTCTTTCCCCTCAACAATCTTTTCAGATTGAAAAATAACAAACTAGTATATTTTACTGCATTTGTTAAATTGCTTGAGAATGATACTGTTCTTATTACTTCTCAACATGTCAATATGATGTTAAAATAGCATAATTATGCTAATATTTATATGAGCATATTGGGTGAACAAATTATTTCCCTACATGATGAGTTGATAAGATTCTATCTGAGTTAAGGAAAATAGAGCTTAGTAATACTAAGCAAAAAGACCAAAAAAACCAAGTTACTCTTGCTACTACTAGTATTCAGCCTCCCCCTGATATTAGAGATTTTAATTTAAGTAGCGACTTAGATAATATAAAAAAATTGTTAGAAGAAAAATTTAGTGGATTGAAAATTAATCCTATCCACGATGAGAAAAAAATAGAGAAAAAATTAGGTTCTAGTGAGACTAATAAAATCTCAAAAAAATTACAAGAAAACCTGTCCAAAGGATGTTTTATTATCCTAGACTGACTCCTCATGGTGTTCTATTAGAAGAGCAAGAATTGTTCATTCCTAATAGTTTTAGGGAAAACAAAATCTATGAATGGAACATAGATGGTTTCACTGATAGACAAATTTCTACTGTAGTGCATCGAATGTTGATGTACATTACGATTTGCAAGGTTCATAAGGATAACAATGATAAGACCATTGCATAAATAATTACTGCAGGATTCATTGGTCAGCTAAAAGGCTGGTGGTATAATTACCTCACTTTAGACCAACGCTCTAAAATTTTGCATGCGGTAGAGATAGAAGAGGGTCAACCTGTCCTAAATGTGGTTTATACCTTGATTCTTAATATTATAGAATATTTTTCTAGAAGATGTTCTAATAATAGTGAGACTATCAAGACTATTAGTCTATCATATAAGATAGTTGTATCTCGTGCAAGATCCTTTACAAAAGGAGGTATATAATTTAGACTACCCAAAAACCTTTGTAATTGAGTTTTATCAATTATAATATCCAAAAATTTAGAAGCAAATTCTATGCTTCTGTTAATAGGGACTATTTTCCCTTGGTCAATAGAATGACCCAAAAATCTAACTTTTGTTTAAAAGAGAAATATATTTATTTTAGATATAACCAAATCATTTTGTATTATGATTTTCTTGAAAAGATCCAGATGTTTAAAATGCGTTTCATTTTTGTTTGAGAACACTAAGATGTCATCAATGTAGACAATTATGAAGTTGCTAAAGGCATGAATATATCATTCATGATATTCTGAAATTTAGAAGGAGCATTTTCAATTCGAATGGCATAACATTCCACTCAAATTGTCCCATAGAAACATTAAAAGCATTCTTATATTTATCTACCTCTAATATTTGGATTTTCCAATAACCTGAGTTCAAATCAAATTTTAAAAATATTAGAGCATCATATAATCTGTTTAATAAGTCCTTTTTATTAGGAATCGGATACCTAGTCCATCTGAGAACTTTGTTGAGAGGTTTAAAGTTAATAATCAATCTTGGTATCCCTCTTTCCTGTTCAACATACTTAATAACATAGAAAGCAGTACATAACCATGGAGATTTAGAAGGTCGTATGAGACCTTTATGGAAAAGAGAATCAATTATTTTTACATAATTCTAAATATTCGAATTCATTTGGCAAGGTTTTGCCTTAGTGGGGATATTACCCTCTTTAAAGTTGTCTTCATATAGATGACTAACCACATACTTTTTCCTTTTCTAAAAAGTATTTGGGTGGTCTCCACATATTTCTAGAGAAAACTAGTTCTTCAGAAAATCTATTTTTTCTATTAATTTCGAATTTTGAAGATTTTGTTCTATTGTCAAACTACAAATTTCATTTTTAAAAAAATCTACTTGCCTATTTTTGGAGAGTATTTTTTCCTTAATCAAATTTATATATCTGGTATAAGGTGGTTCACACCATTCAAACTTGATTTTCTTATTATTAAAGGTGTCAATTAGCCTATTTTTGTCCCACCGAGTAATGGAATACAAATGAGATAAATCATGGTTTTCCCAGAACGATTTCATCGCTAATATTTTTTACTAGTACAAAAGTTTTTGACCTGCATATTTTATCATGAAAAATATATGCTTTGGAAATTTTGTATTTTACTTCCATCTTATGATCACTAGCATTTCTCAGGACATGAGTGGTTTATTCAAAATACTTTGAAGGTAATAGGCCTTCTTGGATGCAATTGCAACCTGCCCCACTATCAATTAGAGTAGTAAATTCTTTCTTATAATTATAATCAATTAAAAGAGTTACTTTAGCATAAAAATGTTGCTGAGTAATTGCTTCTAACATTTGAAGAAATTCTTCTTTAGGTAAGGTAGAATTATGACTTACCTTTGTAGGTATGACACTTGAGTTTTCTAAAACAAGAACCCTTTTGTCCAAAGTCATATTATGATTTTTAAGGAAAGATATTTTCTACTCGAGATTATCAATCTCAATTTTTAGATCTTGGGTTATTGTCGGGACAACAACTTTCTATCTTTCTTTGAGAAGTTTGTGGACTTCTATTATGGTATAGGAACCCTTTTAGGAGGGTATTTCCTCCTATTCTTTAGAAGAACTGGTAGAGGGTTGGTCATTTTTAGGGCTGAGATTTTTTATCATTTCTAAAAGAGTTGTTATTTTGTCTTCCTTTAATACATTAACTTCCAAATCTTAGAATTGAGAGTAGATGATGTAGAAAATATCATCTTCTTTCTTGTTATTACAAGGTTGTCTTTGTTGGCAAGAAAGACATTCGTCTTCTGAAGACATATAATCTTCATTATGAAGAACCCGTAGATCTTCATTCGTAAATGAATGTTCTTCCTCATTATTGCTATGGTCCGGGCTACAATTTTTCAAAGAGGAATTAAGTAGTATTTTGCACAAAGAGTCCTTAATTTCTTCATCTAATGTGAGACTCTTAATTTTTTGTTTTACTTTACAAACTTTTGTAAAGTGACCTACTCTACCATATCTGTAGCGAGCATTAGACTTCTTGGATTTCCTAAAATCCTTTTTATATTCTTTTTTTGTCCTATATTTTTTCTCAATTCTCTTAGCCTTTCTATCCTCGGAAAATTTTTTCCTCTTATGCCTATGAGGCTCTTTAGAAGTCTTAGGGATGTCTATGGCGAATTGCTCACAGAATTCACCTAGTTGTTGTCTTTCATTAAAACGATATTTCTTAACTTGTTGATTCAGTTTTATCTCATTACATAAGGATAAACCTTCTTGAGTACAAACATTGATCAACTTTCCATAAGTGTACTCATCATAATTAATACTTAAGGAAGATCCTCTAATAGTTTTTCTAACTCTTTCAGCAAATAACATTGGAAGACAATCTATAAATTTGGACTTCCAGTGAGAGTTATTACTCTCTGGTAATTCCATAACTCTTGATAGGAATACATCCCTGTACCATCTAAAATATGTGAGAGTTCGTTCAGAATCATTGCCTGGAAACTTCAGATAACGAAGGGGATAGTATCAAAATTTGAAATGATTACCTCATATATGGAGGAAGTCAAAAAAGACCTAATGAGAAACTTAGACAGAGAAAATGCTTCAGATATATCCATGGCATCTGCGGGTCATACCACAGATAACGAAGAAGACTGTTTAGCTGGGGAATCCCAAAGCATCCAAAGTAATAAAGAATTAAACCTGGATGAATATTTGAAAAAGTTTCAAGACACATTGGAAGAATCTTCCAATATAACAAAAGGCAACGAAAAGATATGAACTGATAGAGAAGACCCCACTATCAATTGCATTATTTTGGGACAACACCATGTGGACGACAGCTTTTATAAAGCATGAATAGTAAAGGTCACTTTCTTTTATAAAATAAAGGTCATTTGTAATAGTAAAGGCCATTTTTTGCTTTGAGTATCCTCTATATAAGGATGTCATTTTTTCATTTTTCAAGAACAGGTTTTAGACAACCACCTCTCTATACTACTCTCTAAGCTCCTCTTGTAATATATTTATCTTTGAATAAAAGCTTCTGGTTCTGATTACACCCATCCTTATTAAGGTATTTTTATTTTAAGTTATTTATCTTATTTTTATTACATGTCATATTAGCCTAATGATAGGCTAAATACTTAGTGTTGAAGTATAACATACTAAGTTATTAGTGTGATATGGCAAGAGTTACTTAAATAAGAATCAAATTACTCAATGATATTAAGGTCGTAAGACATAGATTTGCAGTTGTAGCATTGATTTAGGCTTCATGCCGGAGGTATATGTGAAAGGCCTATTAGCCAGGAGGGCATTGAAGGCTGTGTTTTGGACCCGTTCTGAATTAAAGCTATAACAACTTGTTTATGCTTTGCTTGTAAATGTTCTTGGAATATCATTGAAGCGATTCGGTCCTTACTTGGTATCGACAATGTATTTCTTTATTGAATTCTCTATCCCATGGATTATGAAATGGTACATGGAAGGAAAACCTAACCTAGAAAATTTTCAATGTTTGAAAAGAATTTTTTATACAAAATTTTGGAACAAACTAAATCAAAAAATAGTTGATGGACATATTGATGTTGAGTGTATTTATGCTTTCTAGCGCTACTATTCTAGCTTATTTAGCCTTATTTTGAGGATGATTCTTATGCTATATGTGTTAATAATGATATAAATAAGAATTATGTGTCCAAGAATGTGTTTACAATGTTTAATGGTGGATTCACATAAGTTTTGATTCAATTTGAGCATTTAGAGTTCAACCGAGCAAACTAGTGTAACTAGCTTGAGCTAGGTGTTTTTCTAGTCTATTGTGTTGGGTTATAATGTGTTTTAATGAGTTAATAAGGTTTTTATTATGTATTTATATGTGAAACAACATAGTTATAATTTTCAAGGGTCAATTGGATCAAGCAAAGAGTCAAAACAATAACTTAAAGTCAATGTGAATTTAGCCTATGCTTAGCTCGTGTTTCTAGTTCATCGTTGAGGATGTTGTGTTGTTTTGAGCTCTAAATTGTTGTGTTTAATGCAATATAATACTTTTTTAATGGACTATGATGATATATGAAGGATTTACAAGCTTCAAATTAAGTGGAAACAACTCAAAAAGGCTAGGAATGGATCACGGAAGCACAAAAGGCAGCTTGACGCCAATTTGGATACCTGAAAAGTATTGGACGAGTGCGGGAATGTGAGAAGAATTATTGGTGCGTGTGATACATGAATGAATTTATAAGGCACCCAAAACAGTGAACCAAGTGAATTCGAAGCGTCGCATCGATGTACACAATGTGATAATAGACGCGGCGCGTCACTGGGTTCGCAGACGACCAGAAACTATTTCCTTATTCAACAAGGCATGGTCTATTTCTTATACTATAAATAGGAAATTATTAATACGCCCAAATTACACCTCTCTTATGAGAGAGTAAGCGATCTCTGTCAAATATAGAACCCGACTGGGTTGGGTGGCGAATCTATAATACCCCGCATGTTTCTAAGCTAGGAAGTAAATAAGTTTTCCTTTGTATGAAACCTCCTATACTGTGAGTAGAATTTTAGTTCATGACTTACAATGAACATCTTAGCGATAGGATAGCTTGCGATGTCTTAAGCATGCTCATATGAGTCGCTTAGAGTGATGCAAGCTAAGAGTTTTTTTGAATCCATCAAGTCTTAGTGTTCGATTTTGCAAGGGTCATCTTTGAACAATAATAACATGATTGATATGTGACATTTTGTCAGATTTATACCCACTAAATTGTAGAAAATTGAATTAGCTTTCCAACGATACCAATTTCACCTTAATCCAATACCCGAGCAAAAAGTTATGCCCATTTTCGTGAGAGACAGTAAGGGTATACGATTGGTTAGGTGCCGCCCAACCAAACTTAGGCGATTGGTTAGGCGCTGCCCAACCTGGCTTGTGCGATTACTTGGGCGCCGCCTAAGTCAGTTCCAAGTGCCAAAAACACTCCGTTTTGAGTTATTTTGAGGGTAATTAAGTCTTTTAACACTCCTTACACGTCCCTAAACTTAACCCTACAAAATATGTAGCTCCTAATTACATTACAACCCTACTAACATCTTAGTTCATCATCCAAGAGCACTAAAAGATAAAAACAACTAGGGTTGCATAATTAAGCTTGAAGATCCAATTTCAAGGAAATTCCTCCGTTAATCATCAAGAATCTTCCTTCTAAGGTATGCGTGAGTTGATTCATGAACCCCTTCTGTCCATGAAGCTCAAGAACCATCTTCTAAATTATGTATTATGATGTTTATATTGTTGGTGGTTGATGTTCATGTGGTTGGAGTTTGATGATGCCTAAGATAGGATCTTTGTATGTTTTGTGTGAAGATATGGTGGTATTTAATGTATAAGTATGTGAAATTGGTGGTTGAATATTTGTAATCTTGATGAATCCACCTATGCCTAAGATGTGTATGTAAGGTGTTTGTGAAAATACCTAAGGAAATAGAAATCATGCTTTTATGACATAATAAGTCCTAAATGACTATTCCATGTTCTAAGTTTATGTTCAACGTGATCCCCATGCTATTGTCTTGAATTGAAGATGTTGTATGAGATGGTCATGATATTGTTGTGATATGGAATGACCATGTTATTGAAGCCATGCAAGTATATACATATTGTGTCCATTGCCGATCATGTGATAGTTTGTTGAGAATCATTCTTATTATGAAATCCTTACTTATGATATTGTGAATTGTGGACTCTACTCTTATGATCAAGTCAGTCATGTGTGTCAGTTTCCTTCCATCGAGTCCTGGGGGTATTCGTACCCGAAAACTATAGTTGTGTGCCTAGAGCCATGTCATGTTTCACGATATCCGAACTCAAGCTATGATTCTATAGACTTCAGTTAGTCAAGTGACTCAGGAAAACCTCATGATCTCAGTCAATTGTCAAATATCAGTAACATTCCGCCAATCAACAGAATTCTGTAAGGTTAAGTCAGGTATAGTCAGTTATTCATGTCCAGTCCCTCCAGATGGGAGTAGAGGTTAGCACCGAGTGAACCCAAGGATGGAAACTCACCCGTCGGTTCAGGGTGTGATTCTTAGAAGTAGTCCTTGTGTTCCAGAACTACGTAGCCACCGTAGGTTGAGATATCTAAACCTGTCGGATTAGGGTTGATGAGGTGGTTTAACCTGTCAGTTTAGGGTTCCCACCATTCTCATTGAGTACCTGTCAGATAAGGGCCACTCACAAGCTGTCCTTACCCGTGGCACAGTATTGACACCCCTCCAGTCGGGGCAGAGATTGGACCCCAGCTTAGCTATAACGGCATACATGGGGCATGTCGGTTAAACACTACCTCCCACAGTTTCAGTATCAGTCTCAATAAAAGAACTTAGGGCGTTCTTCAGATTTCAGTATATACAGGACTGTCAGATACAGTCGTCCATGTTATCAGCTTGCAGTATCAGTCATGACAGTTATCAGTAAACCATGTATTAGCTTACAGGTCTTGCTATCACGCATTCACGATCCCAATTTCTATATATGTATGTTTGCACTCCCACGTTCATATTAGTCAGTCAATGTTGTTCATGCATAAAACCTTTTGTGTTTAGACTACCTTTCTCGTATACTCAGTACTCCAGTTGTACTGACACATTTGTGTTATGGTGCTTTCTTTTCATGTTACACCATAGGTTCCGAGACACGAGCTCCAGCCCAGCAGTAGCGGTAGCATTCTAGTCGCAGAGACACAGTGAATCCTCATCTTTCGAGGACATGATCGTTACATTTATTATTCCAGTATTTTAGTTTATTTTCAGTTTAAAGAGTTAGTTGGAGACATGTTCCTTCAACTCCTTATTCAGATAGTTTAGAGGCTTTCAGACGATTATAGAGTTTTCAGATTTAGACTTTAGTATTTTCAGTTTTGTTTTGGTACTATGATACCACCTTCTTTCAGATATTTTATTTTTCAAGATTGAACCTTACGCCCTCTTTGTTCATGTTTCTGTATTTTATATGTATATTATGTAGTTACAAGTACAGATATCAATCATGGGTTAGCTTGTGGTCCTTTGGGGTCATGAGCACCGTGTAGCATTCCGGTTCAAAAAATTGGGGCGTTACAGAATCCCACAGGGAATACCGTGTTCACTAAGTATTATGAATATTATTAGACTGTTGATCTAAGGTTCCTGAGTAGAAGGGAGTTTGAAAGTCGTAACAGTGTTCTTTTGTATTTCTGTCACACAAAAGTTCAACTACTGAGAGTTAATGTAGATGTAATTTCAATGAGAATGAATTAACTAGAGTTATGCTCACCAAGATGTTCAAACAATTAGGGTTGTGAGTTTGTGTTCGAATTCTAACTTATGTATTCAATTGCAAGAATTATTGAATTCTAAGGATTACCCACGTGTTTCTCAACCTAATGAGTATTTCATCATTTACATCTCTCGAACTAAAAGGATTCATGCATTATTCAATAACACTCTCATGAGGATTGATCCTGTTAAGGAATCAACCCGTTAACCCAAAGGGTAAACCTATGGAGTTCATGTGAATCACTTCTTTTTCCAATATCCACTTTCTTGTCAGACAAGTGGATTTCATAGGCTCACTCCTTAAGTTTGCAACTAAGAGATGTCATTATAATCAAGAAAGATTTATGTAATTTCAATAGATATTAGAAATCAAACCAATTCACAACCCCAAAACAGTTCTCTAAATCAAGGCTCCCATAACCCCAGTTATGGGAGTTTAGCTACTCATCTCCATATAAGAAATCAAAGATATATTAATGTTCATAAATGGCTTCAAGAGGGCACTTACAAAAGTCACAATATTTTTCTTCTCAATCTTTAATGGAAAATATAAAAAGTAATAATCGAATCTCAATCTCTAGATTCAAATCTCAATGAAAAGTGTTACACAACTCTCAATAGAGGAGAAAGTATGAAAATAATGATAAAAGATGATTACTAAACCCTAATACTTGGTATTTATATGCTCCCAGCTAAAAGGGAATTAAAATTTGAAATCATAAAATCAGCGTCCAAAGTGACGGCCAAATTAGTGATCCGTCGCAGAGTTGACGGTCCACTATTTGGCCGGTCGCTGCTGATCTTGGAAGGTCACTATCGGTATAAAACTGATGGCCAACTTGGTGGTCCATCGTAAGACTGACGATCCACTATTTGGTCCGTCATTGAGTCCTTCAGAGGGCCAGGTTCTGGATAAAACTAACGGCCAACTTGGTGGTTCGTCGTAAGACTGACGGTCCGTTATTTGGTCCGTTGCAGTAAGACCTGAAGTCCTGGGTTCTGTCTAGGCCTGATGGTCAAGTTGGTGGTCCGTCGCAAGACTGAATATCCACCATTTCGATCGTCGCAGGGTTTTCTGAAAGTCTGAGTTTTGATTCGATCTGACGGTTAACTTGGTGGTTCGTCGCAAACTGATGGTCCACTATTTTGACCGTCAGAAGTGTTTTTCTGCCACTTTTCTGAGACTTTTTCTTCAACTAGTTCCTTACCCTGAAACATTAAAAACCAGCATTAAACTCAACCTTAGTTTCTTGAAAACATACAACTTTCCCAAGAAAAAAATGCTAAATATTCCGTCAAAAGTCGGAACATCAATACACTCAACTTAAGATCATTGCTTGTCCTTAACCAACTCAGTATCCAATTACAAACATGAACCATACCATGATAAGCAACCAACTAATGAACCACTTTGAGTCAACCATTCACTCATCATTTCACTCACATGAATTTCAACCAGCAGGATCTGTACCCAGCATTGATTATAATTCAGCACAAACAAACATGGATGTCATGTCCCATAGAGAACAATAGAACTAAGCAAACTTCAGTTGCCCTCACAACAATGAATTCCACCACTCTTTATACTATGTGGATACAATCTAAACTCTCACGCTCATCAAAGAAGTTACAAGCATAGTCCAGGTACCCATAGGCTTGCCTTTGCCATTTAACACACCCTCAAAGTTGACTCGCTAGGATCAAACAAGTCTTTTCTAGGCTTGTAATGAGGCTTCAGGCTAGGTGAGGGTACTCTTTTGGCTAAAGTGACTCATTAGGACTTAACTCTCCTTGCCCTAGTATCTTTTCAGCCCCAAGCTGCTATTTTCATCAACTTGCTTATAATCTCTTTTATTTTATTTTTTTGAATAAGCATCAGCCACCCTCAACTTATGCTGATGCAGTAAGCTAAGGTGAACAATATCTTTGGACAGATCAGGGCCAAATGCCTTTAACTATATTCTAAACCAACTTTTCACTAGGTACTTAAATTTTGACAATAGCCACTCTCAACTTAGGTGTTTTGCCTAAGTTAAAGTGCACAATGCCCAATATTGGGCCAAGTCCAGGGTTGAATGCTAATGCCCTAAGTAGAGTTAATTATAGTTATAGGAAATGATGAAAACTACTAAAAGCTCAAAATGGGTTCAAGTGAGGGAGAAATATTTTTTTTAGAAAGGTTAATTATTTAGTCTAAGTGGACAAAAAGTACAAGAAGGTCTGCCATCCTATCTTATTGAATTAGTTAGAAGACAGTATCAATGATTTGGGAAGGTTCTAGGCACTACACTATGCAAGAACTCAAGACAAAACCTCTCACACACAGAGGCAACTGAGTTAAACTTCTTCTGCTACTCTTAGGATTTCCATCACTGATTCATGCACCCCTTACATGTTAATGCCAAACGCAGATTCACTGAAGGTTATGCACATATGCTACATGATTAGAGTAAATAGTTACACATACATGCTCATAGTCTTATGCCAACATCATTCATTATTCATATCCACAAAGGGATACTAAAACAGGGAAGAAAAAATATTTTATAAATAACATTAAACACAGATATTTACATCACAAGTTTAGGAAATTAGAAATGCAAAAAAATAAGACACCCTAGACATGCTGATTCTACTAGATAGCACATAGAGGGAAAAGAGATTGGTAACACAACCCACCATGGTACAAGTACACCACCTCTACAGAAAAATAGATGCATTGTCCTCAAAGCATTGATTTAAAGTATAAGGAAATGGTCTTACTTGTTTTGCCTCTTATTCATCTGAGGCATCTGTGAAGTGTGGTGAGGCTCCTGCGTCCTCACCTGGTGCAATGTTGTCCCCAATGGTGGTAGGATCACTCACAACCTCACCCTCCAAGATTGGAGGAATCGTCTCTCGAACCGATCCTGCACTTTGTCCCCTTGCTAGGGCAGCACTAGTGGATACCCCTACTGCTTCGTCTTCTTCTTTCTTTCTCCTTTTTTCTTTATCTTTCAGTGACTTCTTTCAAACTCTCTTAATATTATGTCGTTCTTGTTGTTCTGGTGTCATTTCTGCTCTCTTTCTCTTCTTTACTTCTTTTCTTGCAGCTTTTTCATCCATTTATCTTTCACTGGTCTGCCCATCAAGTCCACAATACCCTCATCAACATCACTTTCCATCAAGGTTGGGTCAAAAATAGGCTACTGCGGCTGCCTACTCTTCAGCTCTGCAATATCCACTTTTGCTTGTTCAAATTCAGCTTGGCAAGTTCAGGAAGGGACAAGGAATCGAGCCTTTTGTTGATACAAAGTTCCATGGTGTCCATCCTAGTCTGAATGGTTTAGAATGGATGGATTGCATCATCCGCGATTTCATCAACAAAAGGCTTGAAGTCTGCAACCCACTTATCTAGTTGTCTCTGAAACCTCTTTTGTGTCTTCACTTAGCAAAGTTTTTTGGCATGAATCGATATTCAGCAAAATCTACTCCACCCAAAGACTCTGCAGAACCTAACCCTGTAGATGTATTTGGAGGCACATACTCGGGTGGCACATAAGTAGTGATTGGCAGAGGCATACCTGCAGGTATTTCGGTAGCATCAGGAGGTGGTGCGGATTGAGTCTGGTAAGCAGGTGGCTTGGAAACACGCATCTCAAACTTTGAGTCATCTTTCAACTTCTCAATGTCATGTTTATGTGTGGACAGGATTTCATTATCAACTCCACAAATTAGAGGCACACCTTCCTGTTTGCATAAGTCAGTAATTAAGAAGGGGAATGGCAATGCACTGGATGTCTTGTGTTCTCTTATAAATATCTCGTCCGCAATAATCTGGTTAAAGTCAACTGGCAGCCTCGTAAATAAGCTTGCCACCAATACAGCTCTATGTTTATCCAAATTTTTGTCACCTTTTGTTGGCATCAGCCTTAAGCGGACAACTGCCCACCAGAACTTAGCTTTGAAGCTAATGGAATACTTTGCAATATGCTCCCATGAATTTGTCAACCAAGAGGGGTTGCCATCATCAGTCAATAATGAAGCCACCTAAGGCCTCTGAGTAGATGTAGTCCTCAACCTAAACTCAGGATTTGGTATAGCAAGTGTAGCTTCGTATTCTGGCCCGAACAACATCCTATTAATTGTTCGGGCTAAAATATTGATAGTCACTCCTCGAACGGGCACAGACTCCCTATTTGGCAAACTAGTAACCAATGTCCCCTTTCAAAGGTCCTTTTCTATTAACACAAGATAATTGGCAAAGAACTCTCTTACCCAATTTGGTTGGTACACTCCAGGTGGTCTACTCATCCATGATAGTCCATACTCATTGAAATGGTGTTCCAACTTAGGGTATTCATGGAGATCCATTGTCACAATTTGATGTTCCTCTGCGAATGGTCTCTTTATCTCTCTTGTTTTAGGTGTCAATCCATCATAGAACTTCTCTCTTGCTCCATCCATCTACCATCTAATCGCGTCTCAAACCTAAGGATCCTTACGTTAGATTATATTAATATCCTCGGGTTCACTCTCTACCTCAGTCGCCTCATTTTTCTTCCCCATGTCAACAGCCTTAGTTTTACCTTCAACAGGCTCTGGTTGGTTTGTAGCAACTGCTGCCTCATCCGGGCTCGAGATGGTACTGTTGTCGCTCTCCTCTTCAGACTGGGAGAGATAAAAAGTTTCCCTTTTACATTGCCTGGTGTTATAACTGGATGTTGGTTCGCCACTACCCCTTTGAGATCTTCCTCCTCTATTTAATGGAAGTTTGGGAGCCATAACACCTGGAGAAAAAGTAAGAAATGAGTTCACAACACAAAACAGGACAAATCAGTGAAAATTTTAGGTTGACGGCCACACTGGTGGTCCGTCAGGTAATTAGTGGTCCACCAGGTGGTCCGTCAAGTCTTATGCAGGGGTCTAAAATTTCAGGGTCTTACAATGGTCCGTTTGGTGGTCCGTCGAGACAATGACGGTCCACCACTTGGGCCATCATATCTTTTCTAATGAGTGTCACATCTGGGGTCGTTTCGAAGGTTAATTTGGTGGCTCGTCGCAAAAGTGACGGTCCACCACTTCGACCGTTGCACTCCCTTCTTCAGCTTCAGCTTTCAATTTGGCTTATATTCAAGCTTTTGCTAAGCAACATTGTTTGTTTAACAACATTTGACAACAATAACACAATCAAGTATAACTTTTCACATTTTAATCATGTAGGATACTCAGACTTCACCTAAACAGATTATGCTCAAGCTCCTACTTCAACACCTTCAGCAATTCAATGCAACAAAACTATAATAAGATGCTACTTCATTTACAAAACAACTTGCCAAATACAACACACAGCTAGACGTGTCATTTAGACAAAGAAGAACAGAATTATGTGCATACCTTGATTTTGCAGAGAGACAAGCTTGTAACTTTTGAGAACAAGATTAATTCAACCAACTCTTTAATTATGATTTCAAATTGATTGTGATGAAGAGAACAAGAAGAATGGATGTTTTTAAATAGAAGAAAAGAAAGGAGAAGTAGAGTCCTAGAGGTAGTAATTTCCTTCAGATTCTTTGAATCCAAAGGAAGTTGAACAATTGAAGAATTTGAAGAGGTTACAACGTATGTAACCACCTTATTTTATCACTTTAAAACCTTTTGGGTCAAGTACGGGTTATTTAACAAGGCTTCCGATTCAACCCGACCCAACCCAGAATTAAGGTTACAGCGACGCTAGGCCCGACTGTACGTCAGATCTGCGACGGTCCACTAGGTTTGCCATTGAATCTTACCAAGACCTGAGCAACTCTGCTTCATTGCGATGGTCATAGGGACGGTCCACCAAATTTTTGACAGTTCACCAAAGTCACCGTCATACCTTACCAGAACCCAGGCCATCCAGTTTGATTTTGATGGTCGATTAGATGGTCCACCAACTTTGGGACGGTCCACCACTTTAACCGTCAACTTTATCTAGTGAATGAATTTTTCTACCTATTTACGATGGAGGAAATGGGGAATCGTCATGGGACTGGTGGTCCACCGAATCGGCTATCCCTTTTGTTCCAGTAGCTCAGATTTTCACCCCTATTTTTAATTGTACCACTCCTCATTTTTGCTGTATTTTTTATCCTTCACACTTCACAAATGCATCAAAATTGCACTAATAACAACAAACTTAATTTAACAAATGCTTTACAATAACACATTGTGGGTTGCCTCCCACTAGCGCCTAATTTATTGTCACGACACGACTCAGTTATCTCGATTACTCAGACTTCATCAAGATAGACAGTAGCAATATTCTTTATCGAGTCCTTTAGACCGATATACAGTTTTACACGTTGCCCATTTACCTTCCATCTTAATTTTTAAGTTTCACTACTCCAGATGAGTTACTTGACTCACTTTAAATGGGCCGAACCATTTGTATTTGAGCTTACTTGGAAATAGTTTGAGTCTGGAGTTGAATAGAAGCACCAAGTTGCCTTTTTGGAAATTTCGCTTTTCAATCCTGCTGTCATGGTACTTCTTTATTATTTCCTTGTATAGATCATCCCGATTATAAGCTCCCGACGGAACTCATCCATCTCATTTAGCTGCCCAGTGTCATATTTGTTGTCTCATTCCAGTTCAGGTTAAGACGCTTCAGTGCCCACAGTGCTTTATGCTCTAGCTCAATCGACAAATGGCATGTCTTCCCATAAACCAATTGGTATGGAGATATGCCAATGGGTGTCTTGAAAGCCGTTCGGTATGCCCATAATGCATCGTCCAACTTCCTAGGCCAATCCTTCTGGCTAGCATTTACAATCTTGGTGCGATAGTGGCGTATCACTCCAATCTTCAGGGTCTCAAAAAAAGTGGCAACGCGATAGCTCTGCATCGCGCAACCATACAAATTCCTAATTGTGTAGCTATCTTATTATGTAGGCACCCACGTGCTATATGGGTCCAGCTTCCCCTGGTGAAAGGGCGCTAGTACGTGTTAGCCGCTCGAAACAGAGATGTCCAGGGAAGGATAGCTTTGACTTCCCGATTAGAGATCTCCACCTGCCCACTAGTCTATAGTATGGAGTATCCACCTTATGCTGTTTGACTTCATATTTTGCCAAGGCGGCTCTGAATATCTTGTTGCAAAAGTGTGATCCTCCATCGCTTATGATGGTACGTGGTACCTCAAAGAGAGAGAAGATATTTCTCTTTTAAAATGCAACAACTCGCTTTCCTTCATTATCTGCCAGAGCCATAGCCCGACCCATTTTGACATGTAGTCAACAACAACTAGTATGTACTTCATCCCAAATGAGTTCACGAAGGTACCCATAAAGTCAATGCCCCAGACATCGAACAGTTCTACCTCCAACATCTTGGACATTGGCATCTCATGGAACTTTGAGATAGACCCTTGCCTTTGACATTGGTCACATCTCTTTACAAACTCGTAATCATCCTTGAACAAAGTGGGCAAATAGTAGCCGTTTTGAAGTACTTTTCTAGCAGTACGATCACCAGCATGATGACCTCCAACTGAGGAAGCATGAGTCGCTTCCAGTACACTCAATATCTCCACTTCTGGAATGCACCGTCTAATAATACCATCCACACATCGCTGAAAAAGATATGGCTCATCCCAAAAATAATGTTTTACATCATAGAGAAACTTTTTCCTTTGATGAAAGGAAAGATTCTTTGGCGTTACTTCACTTACCAAATAATTTGCGAAGTCAGCATACCAAGGTACTTTCTCGAGCACTGCAGTCAATACTTTCTCATTCGGAAAGGAATCATCAATTTTAAGCTTGTCTTTTATTGCTTGTTCGTCTTCGAGTCTGGATAGGTGATCAGCCACCTGATTCTCACATCCCTTGCGATCCTTAACCTTGAAGTGGAATTCCTGAAGTAGCAATACCCACCAGATCAACCTTAGTTTAGCGTCCTTCTTCGCCATTAGGTACCTCAAGGTAGCGTGGTCAGCGTGTACCACTACCTTGGTACCTGCAAATATGCCCAAAACTTCTCAGAAGCATACACCACTGCTAGAAGTTCCTGCTCTGTGATGGTGTAGTTTTTCTGAGCTCTATTCAGTGCTTTGTTGGCATAATAAACTAGATGAAATAATTTTTCCTTCTTTTGACCTAGCACAGGTCTAAGGGCAACACCACTTGTATCACACATTATCTCAAACGGTTTTGATCAATCCGGTGCAACAATGATAGGGGCCTCAACCAGCTTTCTCTTAAGGCATTCGAATGCCTTAATGTATTCAGTATCAAAGAAGAACTTAGTTTTCTTCTCCAAAAGTTTGCAAAGTAGATTTGCAATTTTAGAGAAGTCTTTTATAAACCTCCGGTAAAAGCCAGCATGCCCAAGGAAACTACGCACCCCTTTCACTGAGATAGGAGGTGGCAGCTTCTCAATAACCTCTACCTTGGCTCGATCAACCTCTATCCCTTTTGCTAAAATTTTATGCCCGAGAACAATGCCCTCCTTCACCATGAAGGGGCATTTCTCCTAATTAAGCACAAGATTGAGTTCCACACAACTCTACAAAGCCCTACTCAATTTCGCCAGACACAGCTCAAATGAATCTCCAACCACAGAAAAATCATCCATGAACACCTCCAAGGTGTCCTCAACCATATCTAAGAAAATAGACAGCATACACCTTTAGAAGGTGGCGGGTGTATTACATAACCCAAACGGCATCCGCTTGAATGCAAAAGTGTCATACGGGCATATGAACGTCGTCATCTCCTGATCTTCAGGAGCAATACAAATCTGATTGTAGCCAAAATATCCATCCAAGAAACAATACCACCCCCTTCCTGCCAATCGATCAAGCATTTGATCCATGAAGGGCATTGGGAAGTGGTCCTTTAAAGTCCAAGAGTTTAGTTTGCGGTAGTCCATGCAAACTCTCCAACCCGTCACAGGCCTGAGAGGAATGAACTCATTCTTTTCATTTACAACAATAGTCATGCCCCCTTTCTTGGGCACATATTGAATCGGACTTACCCATTTACTGTCGAAAATAGGATAAACCACTCTTGTGTCTATCCACTTAATAATTTCCTTCTTAACCACCTCTTGCATTGGTAGGTTAAGTCAGTGTTGATGCTCGATGGTTGGAGTACAGTCATCCTCATGTTGTATCTTATGAGTGCAGATGCCAGAGAGAATGTCAATAATATCAGCAATAGTCCAGCCTATTGCTCTTTTGTGCCTCTGAAGCACCGAAATAAGTGTTTCCACCTGCTGCTCGCTCAAATCAGCTAAAATAATCATGGGTAGCATATTTCCATTACCTAAAATCACGTACCATAAATGCCCGAGCAGCTCTTTCAGTTCTAACATCGGCGGCTCTTCAATGGATGGCTTAGCCGGTGGTGTTGATCGATTCTTCAGGTCAAGATCTAGATTTTTAGGGGCATAAGAGTATGACCCCATTCCTGTCAAAGCACAAATAGTCTTTTCATACTCCTCAATGTCTTTCCGATCAAAATTCATCAGCACTGCAGCTAAGGGCTCGATAGCAAATTCTTCTCTATCGGTACCTCCTGCTCACCCTCATAATATACATCAACAATTGAGAACACACTCATTTCTTTTTGTTGCTTTATTGATTGGCACACATCAAATCGCACCACTTTATCATTCAGCCTAAATAGGAGCTCATTAGCTTGCAAATTAATCAGCACACTTCCGGTTGTGAGAAAAGGTCGACCCAAGATTATGGGCACCTCGAAGTCCACCTCGTAATCCAGAATAACGAAATCCGCAGGAAATATGAAGCTAGCAACCTTCACCAGAACATCATACAAAATACCAATAGGTCATTTTACCGACCTATCCGCCATCACAAGTCGCATGTTGGTGGGTGTGAGGTCTCTCAAACCCAACTTTTTATAAACAGCTAGCGGCATCAGATTGATGCTAGCTCTCAAGTCGCATAAAGTTTTTGCAAATTTAAGAGGCCCAATAGTGCATGGGATAGTAAATGAGATTTGTCTTTTTCTGCACCAGAGACCTTGTGGAAATAGCACCATAATGATAGATATTGTACATCGGCTCAAAACTAACTGACCGCTTATTTGTGACAAGATCTTTCATGAATTTTGCGTACCCGAGCATTTTCTCCAATGCCTCCACTAATGGCAGATTAATAGTCAACTGCTTGACCATGGTCATGAATTTGCCGAACTTTATATCGTTGGCCTTCTTTTTCAACTGATGGGGAAATAGAGGCGGTGGTTTTGGAAGAGTGGTAACCACTACTTCCGCTTTTTTTTCTTATTATTCTTTAACTCGTCAACCTGCTGACTGTTGGATGGTGCATCATCAATAAACTCATCCGATTTCCCAAACTCCACCGGATGATCAATCTCTATTTCTTCAATATCATCTGCTACTATGTCAATCACAGGCTTGCCCACAGTAGGGCTTACCAATACCTGACCACTTCTAGTAGTGACTGTCATACATGACCCATTCTTCTTTGGGTTCTGCACTGTGTCACTTGGGAAGGTGCCAGCTTTTCTCTGATTGAATGCAACAGAAATTTGGTTCATCTGTTGCTCCAACTATTTTATAGAAGTAGAGTGAGAGTCAACTAGCTAATTTATTGAGGATAACTCATTTTTCAACTCAGTCACCCTGGTACTTGTTGCTTCTACTCCCTTCAATAGCTTGGACATCATGTCTTCCATAGACATCTTCCTCGAACTAGTTACAGCGGCCTTACGGTTTCCAGGAGGGACATACAACCCACTCTTGTCACCCTTACTCTTTCAATTACCTTGATCATGGTCCTTATTTCCAAATTTATCATAGTAGTTCCGACCTTAGTTTCCTTGGCCACTGCCTTGGAAAGCCCCCTGATTATTCAAGTAATTTACTTTCTCCTCAGAATCGGAGTCAACCTTCCCTGTGATACTACATCTTTAACCTTCTCTTTCTTTCCTGATAACAAATGCTTGGTGAGAAAATCTATTTGTGTCTTCATGTGAGGCATGTCTTGGTCACGCTCTTCTTCTCTTCGCCTTTGTTCTGCAGTCATGCCCTAGATATAGTGGAGCTTTCTACCTCAGTATCCCTAGTATGCCAAGCTCTACTTTGTTTTGTCATACGGTCAAGCATGTCAACTGCCTTAGGAAAGGTGAGGTCCATGAATAACTCATCTGCTGCATTGTCTACCACGGGCTTAGTCACAGAGTTCAAGGCCCGATATAATATCTCTATCAAGTTGACATTGGTCATCTGATGATTTGGGCACTGCATAAGCTTCTTCTTGAATCTCTCCCAAGTTTCATGGAGTGCTTCAGTTGGAAGTTTTCTGAAATTGCTTATTTCGTCTCTCAACAGTGTCCTCTTGGATGGTGGAAAGAATCTTTCTAAGAAAGCGTCTTTCAATTACCTCCAATTAGTAATAGAGTCGGGAGTTAGCCCATTCAACTATAAAGTTGCCTCTCCAGATACAGACAACGGAAATAGCCACAACCCAATAGTATTTTTCCCAACCCCTAGGTTGTCAAATGACTTGCATATTGAGATAAAATTAACCAAATGCATATTCGGGTAGTCACCTGCAAGTCCACCAAATAATTCTTTGAGATGCAATAGCTGGATCATAGTGCTTGTAATATCAAACTTGTCTCCGGGTGCTAAGGGCGGAGGAATAATAGCCCATGTTGCACCGGCTCCATCCAAGTCATCATCATTCTTCTCCAGATTAAATTGGGCAGCTTGGCATTCTGGTATCTCCCTCACAGGGCGATTTCTGTTGACATTCCTATTTGCTGGTGCAGGCAAATTATCTGCACGCCTCGAATTGACTGGAGCTAATAAATCATCATCACCCAGATCCTCATCTTCTAGGTTTTATCACCGGCCTGCATTATCTACATTCTCCTGGTTTACTTGTGCAGCTGCCAAGGCGGCTAGTCTGGCTGTTTCCTGCTGAGTAGCTACTCTTTTTAGGTTTTGTTGACCATTCATTATGCCAATAAGTTGAGGTTCCGGATGAATAAGTAATAAAGGTTCACCTGATCTCTAAGTACTTGGCATACAAGATGACCACCCTACACAAAACAAAAACAACAAATAAAGAGTAAATTTTTTTGGGAAGCTTTGACCAAAGGTCAAGTAACAAACACAAACTTAATTGACAACTGTCTTCTCCGGCAACGGTGCCAAAATTTGATACGCCCAAATTACACCTCTCTTATGAGAGAGTAAGCGGTTGCTGTCAAATATAGAACCCAACTGGGTTGGGTGTCGAATCCCACAGGGAATACCGTGTTCACTAAGTATTGTGAATGTTATTAGACTGTTGATCTAAGGTTCCTGAGTAGAATGGAGTTTGAAAGTGTTAACAGTGTTTTTTTGTATTTGTGTCACACAAAAGTTCAGCTACTGAGAGTTAATGTAGATGTAATTTCAACGAGAATGAATTAACTAGAGTTATGCTCACCAAGATGTTCAAACAATTAGGGTTGTGAGTTTGTATTCGAATTCTAACTTATGTATTCAATTACAAGAATTATTGAATTCTAAGGATTACCCACGTGTTTCTCAACCTAATGAGTATTTCACCCTTTACTTCTCTCGAACTTAAAAGATTCATGCATTATTCAATAACACTCTCATGAGGGTTGATCCTGTTAAGGCATCAACCCGTTAACCCAAAGGCTAAACCTATGGAGTTCATGTAAATCACTTTTTTTCCCAACTCCTCAAGTTTGCAACCAAGAGATGTCATTATAATGAAGAAAGATTCATGCAATTTCGATAGATGTTAGAAATCAAATCAATTCACAACCCCAAAATAGTTTTCTACATCAACGCTCCCATAACCCTAGTTATGAGAGTTTAGTTACTCATCTTCATATGAGAAATCAAAGATATATTGATGTTCATAAATGGCCTCAAGAGGGCACTTACAAAAGTCACAATATTATTCTTCTCAATCTTCAATGGAAAATATAAAAACTAGTAATCCGATTCCAGTCTCTAGATTTAAATCTCAATGAAAAGTGTTACACAACTCTCAATAGAGGAGAAAGTATGAAACTAATGATAAAAGATGATTACTAAACCCTAATACTTGGTATTTATATGTTCCCATCTAAAAGGAATTTAAAATTCGAAATCATAAAATCCGCGTCCAAAGCGATGGCCAAATTGGTGGTCCGTCGCAAAGTTGACGGTCCATCATTTGGCCCGTCGCTGCTGATCTTGGAAGGTCACTATCGGGATAAAACTGACGGTCTACCATTTGGTCCGTCATTGAGTCTTTCAGGGGGCCAGGTTCTGGATAAAACTGACGGCCAACTTAGTGGTCCGTCGTAAGACTGACAGTTCGCCATTTGGTCCGTCGCAGCAAGACCTGAAGTCTTGGGTTCTGTCTAGGCTTGACGGTCAAGTTGGTGGTCCGTCGCAAAACTGACGGTCCACCATTTCGACCGTCGCAGGGTCTTCTGAAAGTCTGAGTTCTGATTCGATCTGACGGTTAACTTGGTGGTTCGTCGCAACACTGACGGTCCACCATTTTGACCTTCAGAAGTGTTTTTCTGCCACTTTTCTGAGACTTTTTCTTCAGCTAGTTCTTTATCCTGAAACATTATAAACCAACATTAAACTCAACCTTAGTTGCTTGAAAACATACAACTTTCCCAAAAAAAAGATGCAAAATGTTCCGTCGAAAGCCGGAACATCAATTATTGATATATATGGTAAATGTATGCACAGATTATATTTTATTTGTATGCATATGAATATTAGCAACAATTATAGTTGCAACTATATAATGCATCAATAAAAAAATTAAAATGCTACATGTATACATGAAAATTTATTCATGATAATTTGAATAAAAATTTTGTTGGTGTATACGATAACTGCAGTATGTATATATAAATTATATTGTTTGTTTACATAACAATGTTAACAACAATTTCGGCAATTTACACGGAAAACAAAAAGAGATGAACGAGTAGTAAAAAAAGTAGACAAATATTCAAAGACAAATATCTTTTTTTATTATTATTTTTTTACTCTTCTATCTCTATATTTTATTTTTAAAAAACAAATATTTATATCACATATACATATTTAAAAAAAAATACAAAATAAATAGATATACGGATCTGCATATGTATTTATGGTAAAAAAATATACATATATATCTGCATATGTATTTACAGAAATACATATTTGACTCACATATATATATAAACATATAGGATATGTATCATGTATTTTTTTATTACTTATATGTATATGTATATAGTTGTCTTTTCCGTTATAGAGATTTTGTGTCTTATATGTTTATATATACATATGAGTGAGATATGTATTTTTGTAAATAAATATGCAGATACATATGTATGTTTTGTACCGTAAATACATATCCAGATCTATATGACTATGTATTTTGTATATTTTTTTAATATGTGTATGTGATATACATATTTGTCTTTTCAAAATAAAAGTTAGAGATAAAAGAGTAAAAAAATGGGGAAAAAAAATAGAAAAACAAAAAAACAAAAAAAAAAGAAGTGAAAAAGAACAAAATTGAGTTTGAGCAACTTGAAAAATCGATTTTGATCACTATATTATTCAATCAGTTCAATTTACTGTTGCACTACATTTTTTTCGAAATTCGTTTGCAAAATATTCAAAAACAATTTAACGAAATAAATTGTTAAATTGTACAACATAACGAAAAATTGATTTTGATCACTCTAACGAAATATCGTTAATGGCTCAAAATATTCAAAAATAATTTAATGAAAAATCGATTTTGATCACTATATTTGAACAAAACATCAGTAATGGATCAAAAAAATTTGAACGAAATAATAGTAATGGTTCAAAAAAATTCAGAACGGAAAATTTTTGATCGATGTCAAACAACTGATGAAATTCATATAAGAAAACAATATTATGATTAAATACTTTCAACAAAAGTAATGATTTAATTTTAATTTTCGAAGATATTGAACAGAAGAAGTTTCAGATGAATTTGATTTTGATTTATTTTTTTGGGGTGAAAGCGATAATGTGAAACTCAAATTTGAATTTTGATTTTAGTTGGTAACAAATAACGAAAATCATGTTAATTAGGAGGTTTTAATGAAAAAGAAATCTCCACATTTAATTTATGACTACTTATACCATATTTAACTCAACTAATTTGAGTTAAATATGGATAGTAAAATGATTTGTATATGTATTTTTATAGCAACAGTTTGTTCAAATACAAAATATAAGTTGCCAGTTTAAGTAATCATGAAAGTGTTGCTATGAATCTTATAATTATGATCTTAAGTATGTTATTTATGAATTTTACCCAAAATTAAATGCATAGTTACGAGTTAAGATCTAAATGATCAAAATTTAATTGTTATTCACTACAAATAAATGAAGCATAAAATATGTAACTAAGAAAATTAAATTTTATTATTTTTACTTTTTTTATTTCATTTCAATTTATGTAACGCCATTTGATTAAGCATGAAGTAGAAAAATGAAATGTTATTTTAAAATTTGTGTTATAAATAAACCTTAAATTTTGTGTGATTATAAAATATTTCGTTAAAAAAAATTGTAAAAACAATTTATTTCTAAAAATAGAAAAATTACATTTTTTCTGAACAAATTAAAAACAAAATGTGACACATAAATTAAAATAAAAAAAATATAAATATTTGGTTCATACTCAACACGGGGCACGGGCGATATGCCACTAGTCTATAGAGAGAACAAGAGACTGCCAATTTTAAGAGTTAATTAGACATAATATTTAATAATCACCCTTGAATAATTATATCCCAAAATAAAAGAAGAAAAATAGTAAACTCTCTCCGTCTCAAATTATTCGTCTTAAATTTTCTAATTTAATTTCTCATTTTACTTGTCTTTTTTCATTAATCAAGAAGAAATAATTTTTTGTTTTATGTTTTACCCTTTGCATTAATTATTTTTTCTTCAAATTAAAATGTAAACCTCATTTAATAGGAATACTATGGTAAATTAGACATGTTACTCTCTCCGTTTCATAATAAATGAATTGTTGGACTTTGACACACAGATTAAGAAAAAGAATCAAAGACATAAATTTAACATAGTTTTCCATTTTTACCCTTGTTCAAAGTGCAGAATCGTATTTATTTTATTCTTTTTCAGTTGATGGGCCCTTTGGTTGTCAAATGGGTAAATTTGGAAAAAAAAAATCAATGATACACTTATTTTGATACACCAAAAATACTCGAATAATTTATTTATTATAAAATGAAGGAAGTATTAATTATTTTTTTAATCAATGTGACATCTCAATTTGGGACGGAGACAGTAACTCGCAAAGGTGATCAAATTGGTTGATCAAATAATCTCTCAAATAGTGAACTTTAGGTTTAAAACTTTTTTTTACATGTTTTCTTGATCAAGCTCGCTCTACAAAGCTTGTCTAGTACAACTCTAATAAAGAATGTAGAAGAAAAAAACTGGAAGAACAGAAAAATGTTTATAAATTTAAAATAGAAGGGGAGTATGAATTTTGACATGAACTTGGAGGAGTAAACTAGAAAATAATAAAAACAAGTAACTCCTATTAGGTCCTCCTTGGGGAAACGCACCTCTGTCGACTCCAACTTGTCATCAAATTCTGCTAATGAAACCCTAATTTATACCACCCCCACTATAATCGATATTCGATACAAACGAAGAAAAACTCATATCCAATTGATTTAAAGTCCTTCAGTTAATTGCAATTAGCCACCAGATTCTGCAGAATTTGTTCTAGCCATGGATGCTCAGAGAGCTTTGTTGGATGAACTGATGGGCTCAGGTATGCGTCTACTTTTTTTTAACCTTAATTGAAATATCCGTTTGTTATGCTTATATCGAAAGTACCAATTTTGATATAACTATTGTTATTTTTGAGTATGTAGCTCGGAATTTAACTGAAGATGAGAGGAGAGGGTTCAAGGAAGTCAAATGGGACGACAAGGAAGTTTGTGCATACTATATGGTTCGATTTTGCCCCCACGATCTCTTCGTCAATACACGTAGTGATTTAGGTCAGTTCCCAAATCCTACTCCATTTGGTTGATGAAAGAATATATTCCTTTGTTGTCTCTGGAAAAAGAAGTGGAGCCTCGGAGTAACCGGTGCATAGTTGGAGCTTAAGTGCACCGGGCTGCCCTTTTGTTGTGTTTGAAAAAATATTGTTTCTTTAATCTTGGATATGATATCTACTATTCTAAAGTAATTGAGTATCTGTGGGGTAATTTACTACCTACATTTTTATCTGGATTTGCATCTTGAAACTACTACTGATTGTTTTGACTTGTTGTTTTATTTAGGACCCTGCCCTAAAATTCATGAAGCGAAGTTGAAGGAAAGGTAAGATTGAATCTTCTTTTTGCTCTCTGTGACCTGCAATGCTTGTTCCTTTTTTTGTGTGTGTGTGTTGGGGGGGAGGGGGGGGGGGACGGTGTTGAACTGAGATATATTTCATGTTTTCATGCAGAAAGTTTGGTTGTGCTTTTATATTTCTTTTTATGTAGTTTCTACATATGTAAGTTCTATTTCAACTAGAATTATAGTAATTTATGAATCCACCTCAAGGAAAAGAAGATTGTTTGACCCTATTACAGTATTAGTCCAAATATTCTCATTGTTTTTAGGATGAGAAGAGTCGTTTTAGTAACGATGTGTCTAAACATTAATGATGAAGAAGTTGAAAGCTTGAACTTCACTTGGTGGGTACTCCTAGCAACTTCAAACTTTGTAAGAAGGATTAAGGAAATGGAAGAATAGTGGGTGGTTGACTGTTACTTATCCCCACTCCCAAGTTTTATAGAATTCTTGACTGTGGTTTTAGTTCTTTTCAGTTGACTGCCTAATTTTGAAATTTTCTCCAAGTTGGAACTTTTTATTTATGAAGGTATTTATTGCCTTTTCGGCTAAAGCTTCTGCGAAGCCAAAAGTGATTTTCTTAAAAAAAATGTGTATTTCAGAGAAATGGGGTGGTTGGCCAAGCTTTTAGGGAAAAATAAGTGTGTTTGAGTAACAACAGAAGTTGTTCAGAAAGCTGAAAAAAAGTGGGTTTTCTCCTGAAGCACCTTCTAAAAGCTTGGTCAAGCATATTGTTGCTCTAATATTGGAGGAAGAATTGTGTGAATTGATTAGCCAAAAAGAAACTGCTACTCTCTGAAATTACTTTTTTGAAATGTACTTGTGAAGTACTTTTCAAAATTAGCAGATTTTGGAAGCTTGATCAAACAGACTATTCACTAGAAAAGCATCAAAGAGATGCAAATTACGAAAGACCAAAGTACAGAATTGTTAGCCCCTTTACAATGTGCCAATCTAATTCTAAGGAATTAACGGAGTCCTAAAAATGGTCAATGTAATTAGTGGGGTTATCTGAGTCCAAGAATAGAAGGTTAAGCAAACAACTAGAATGGTCTGGAGTTGAGATTCCATCAAAATGTATCCGATTCCCTGGAGTCTACACACAAAAAAAAATAACTGCTGGTATCATCACCCATATTTTCTTGAGATCATTTCCACTCTCCATATGTTCCAGCTTGTATATGCCTTGGAACTTTTGAACTACAGTCGGGGTTCCAAGATGCTTGGAGTTTAATACACCTCTTTTCTCGATATGGTTCATATGGCTGGTGAAATCCTCTGTCAAATGGTTGTCTGCCTGAATTCGTAGAACTATGTTCATTTCTTAGATCATTGGCTGCCAAATTGTGATCCAATATTTAATGGATATGACTTTCATATGATATCTTGATTCAAAATAAATAATGAGAAGTTTTGTTGAAACTTTCTATACAAGGGTGGGAAGTTCTCAGAGCTTAACTTAATGAAGCTGCAATTATGTAAAGAAAACAAGATTTCAATCTTGTGTTAATTAATAGAAGCAGGGTTGAGCTTCTTGTACACCTAGTTTCAGCTTAGTTCTTTTATGTGGTAAGATCATTGTACCACAGGTTTTAAATTAGCATATCAACAACCATACTCGGTAAGTTATGTTGAAATTACAATAGTCTAATTTATAGTAGGCATACTTGAGCTAGAAATAATAGTTGCATGGAAAGGTCAAAACCAGTGCAAACTGTTATAGGATTGTATGAGTCCTGTATTAGTCTTCCCTGGTTGTACAAAGATCTCTTCTTCTTTTTTTGAGTGAAGTTTGTACAAAGATCTTCTAGTGCTTTAGCTTGAATGATTTTACCTGCCTCTCCAGAAGTTGCTTATTTTACTCTTTTGTGAATGCAAGAGTTCTGTGCATTAAGCAGTGTCATTTGTGCACCACCATTTCATTGTTCTGAAAGTTTTTTGTTTTCTTCTTCAGTTTTGAGAACTCTCCAAGACACGATTCTTATGTTCCCAAGTTTGAAGCAGAACTAGCCCATTTCTGTGAGAAGTTGGTAAGTTGTTGATTGACGAGTTTCAGAGTCTGTTTCAACGTATTCTCTGAATAAATATCCCATATAACTTAATTTGTTGTTATCATAGGTGATGGACTTGGATAAGAAAGTGAGGCGTGGTAGAGAACGCCTTGCTCAGGAGGTTGAAGTTCCCCCACCTCCTCCAATATCAGCAGAAAAATCTGAGCAGTTATCTGTCCTGGAGGAGAAAATTAAAAACTTGCTAGAACAAGTGGAGTCTCTTGGTGAAGCTGGGAAAGTTGATGAAGCTGAAGCTCTTATGAGAAAGGTTTGGCTGATATCCGTACCTACTAATCATTTTTTGTCTTAAATTTTGCAATATCGTAATGGTATAGTCTTATGACAGTATCCGGACATTTTGATATTCATGTAGGTGGAAATGCTAAACATTGAAAAGACTGCCTTGACTCAACAATCCCAGCAGAACAGTGCCCTAATGATTGCTCAAGAGAAAAAGATGGCTTTGTGCGAGACATGTGGTTCCTTTCTTGTCGCAAATGATGCTGCAGAGAGGACTCAATCTCACGTCACTGGTAAGCAGCATGTTGGATATGGAATGGTTCGAGATTTCTTATCCGAATACAAGGTATTTGTCACCAGATTTTCCTTTTCTCTTTTCCTCATGAAACAACAGAATGCAATCTTATTTTTCTGCCTTAAGTTACAAATGATATTCTATGCAATGAACTGTAAATGTTGCTTTCAGGCTGCTAAAGAGAAGGCAAGAGAAGAGGAAAGGTTGGCCAGGGAGAAAGAAGCGGAAGAAAGGAAAAAGCTGAGGGAGAAAGAATATGACAGCAAACGACGAAGAAGTGACTCATCTGACAGGGACAAGCACAAAGATCGAGATCATGACAGGGACCAGAGTCGCTACCGAGGAAGAGGTCGTGACTTTGACAGGTCCATTGATAGAAATGGCAGAGGAAGCCGTGATTTTGATAGGGGGTCAGATTGGAAACATGGGACTTCCAGAAATGGGAGAAACAGAAGCAGGGAGAGATACCGGGAACGTGATAGAAGCAGGTCGCGCTCGCCTATTAGACATGGTTCCAAGAGGTCCAGGAGTCCAATTCACAAGTATTAGAAGATTATAGAACGTAGATGTCTGAACTTTGAAATTTGAAGAGGTAGACCTTTTTATAACTCACCAAAATGTATGCTTTTGAGTCCTAAGTGCCATTGTCATCATGTGTTAAACTGTTTCATCATGTGCGAGACTGTTTTTTTTTGTTCTCCCAGCTCTTTTAGACTATATCATCACCCTATCATCAATATTATTAGTAAAGAAAGGGTTGAGGTAGGTATAATTCGTGACTCTTTAATGATCTATTTTGGTATAACAATCTCAGAGGTTCTGATCCCCGCTTTTCTGGGGATCCCCATGATAGGAGCAGGTCACTCTCTCCTATCAGACATGGTTTCAAGAGGTCCAGGAGTTCAGTTCACAAGTAATAGAGGATTATAGAACGTAGATGTCTGAACTTTGAAATTTGAAGAAGTAGACTTTTTTATAACTCACCAATTTCTTGAATGTATGCTTTTGAGTCCTAAGTGCTGTTGTCATCATGTGTGAAACTGTTTTTTTGTTCTCACAGCTCTTTTGAGACTATATCACCTCCCTATCATCATATAATTAAAGGGAGGGTTGAGGTAGGTATAACTTCATTGTCGTGACTCTTTAATGATCTATTTTGGTTTAACAATCTCAGAGGTTCTGATCCCCGGTCATCTGGGGTCACCTATTCTCATGAAGTTAAAAAAACAGATTCGTTAGTTATGCATGGATAATGCTGCTAGAGGGAGATCGTTGGATGGTTATTCCTTAGTGAGGTAACAAATTTTATTAATTGTGGATTGTGGATTGACTTGTTGGCCATCATTGGTTTAGTTCCTTTATCTTTTGGCCATTCAGATGATAAAATAGAATCTTTTTCATTTGGTTGTTCAGATGGCTCAGGGAAATTTAGTGTTAATTGTTATTGCATATTTGGCGTGTCAGTGAGCTCATGAATATGAAAGGCTCCATGTAATTTGTCTATCATCTCAGATAGGTAACCTCTATTCTGACTTACTTACCATCCCTCTACCTTCTTGTGTGTGGAGCTAAATTCATGCAGGCAGCATTGTGGACATAAGGCAGCTAATGATGGTAATGTGCGATCGACAACTGATCATTGAATAGGTAATAATTGTGAACACTAAACACACGCTTATTTGTCCACTTGGGTTAGTAACTCTGCAGGCTTCATGTATAGGTATCTACAGTTTCTCACATTATAAGTTCCCTCTTCCTGCAATTTATCTTGCTGCAAGGAGATGGGAATTTTCAGCGCAGACTAAGCTCTAGAAATGTCTGCTGGTGTAATTGTGGAAACTGTATCTAGACTAGATTGGCCAAGGGCACTAACCCAATGTGATGATTATAACAGTTATCAGACATTGAATCTGTTTTGGGGTGCAAAAGTTAAAAATATTCTACTACCATTGTAACGAAGAACAGACATAGCATCAATAATGAATTTTCAGTATCTCTTCAACAAGAGTAACTGAGATCAAGCATTAAGCTGAGCTTCATGTTCTTCCTTTTCGCAGAGAACATGTATTTGCAAAATTTGTTGTTCTGCGGAGTTTTGGGCTAGAAAGTATTTTTCGGGAGGATTTCCAAGAACACAAAGTTGACTTATATCTCTGGTTCCAGTGTTAATTTTTATTCCTTTTTTCCCTCACAGTTGGAGAAGTTAATGACCAACAACTTTTAGTTATGAACATATGATCATTACGCCTAGAAATAAAATTAATAAAGTTCCCACGGCACTGAGTTTGTCAAACATAATCCTTTTAAAGGTTTTGGAGCTTGAGTTTGCATGATGTAAAGATGGTATTGTCTTAAAGATACTTTTTAGCACAGTGTGATCGAAGTTGTGCACGCTAAATGCTAAAGCTCAACGGTTGCACCATGCCTCAGTTCAATACAATAATATATTATAACATTAACCGTGTAATTTCTTAAAGTGTGGGTGGTGTCGGGGGCAGCTCAACATAACCAGAGGTCTAACTAACGCCCTGCGGCTTCATGATAGGAGAAAAAGTGCTTGATGCGCTGTTTAAATCGTGATATGGAAAATTTTGAGCCGTACTAATCATGAGATATCGGTGGATTAAGTAATCGATGGTAATTTGAAGTTTGACCAAAGATAGTGGCGAGTTAAGCCATGAATTCGTTGGTATTTGAGTCATGTTTGAAGAAGCATCGCTGCTAACAGACGTAGTCGTGAGTTGAGCCATGTATTCGTTGGTATTTGAGTCATATTTGACGAAGCATCGCCGCTAGCATTCGTGGAGTTCCGGAATGATTTACCCATAATTCGATGCACTCGACTAGGTGTGGATAACGACATCAGAAGGAACCATGCAAGACAGGATTAAGTGACTACATCCTAAAAAGATAGCAGGAGCTCACAAATTAAGGCCTGACGCGAGGCCCCCTCTCGCCCTGAGGCTTGCCCAGCGAAGGGATTGGGCTTGCGTTGAGCCTTGCCCCTCGAGGGTGTGTATCTATAATCTATATTTATAATCTATAATATATTAAAAGTGTGCAGATTCTTGCAAAAGTGATTTGAACTTTTTATTCTTCATTAAAAGATTCCGCAATAGACAATTATTTTTTTATTATTTTTCTCAATTTATTATTATTTAATTATAATCCTAATATTTAGTTTTACTTATTTATAAAAGGAAAGAACTCCAAATTGAACTATAGTTTCCAAATACATAAGTATAAACATTTTACTATTTTTTCATATTTATATATTTAATTTGAAAAATCAAACGACATATTATTAAAACACACTTCTAATTCCTATCAATTCTAGAAATTCTCCACCTTTGACTTAGTAAAAAATTTTAAAGAGCAAAATCCTATTATATTAGAAATCAATTTTCAACAAATTTAATTCTATTAGGAATAGAAAAAATCATATTCTTATAATAACATCTGCAATATAAAGTTTGATGGCAGAAATATTCTTATAATTATTTTTTGAAAAAATTACTAAAAATCCCTTCACTTCTAAAATATTACATATATCCCAACATTTACTATTTTAGGTAAAGTTGAGATACAAGTTAAAACCTCCTATTCAGACGTCGTTACTTTACCAAAAATTAACTCATTTCCTCCTCTCTGTATGCTTTAATTTCAGCAACAGTTTTTATTAAATTTCTCCATTTAATTCAAACCATTGAATTAAGGTAAATTTCTCCCCTAAAATCAACTTGAATTTCTTCTAATCTTATTTTACGGGTTTTTTTTTCGAAAAAAAATAAAAATTGCGCCTGCATTTTCAAAGTGAATTTTCAGTGGTTTTTGCTGAGCAATTTCTTTTATTATCGTTTTTTAGGCTATATTATTTTGAATTAACATTATGAATAGAGATTCGGGATCATCTTTTAGTCTTGGATTTTCTCAATTAGAAAGTATCAAAGAATATAAAGAAGTTGTAAACTTCGTTCCTGGGAGTTTTGACTTCGAATCTGTTGGTTTTGATGAAAATAGATCCAAGCATAGAAATGATCCACATACTATAAGGAAATTGCGGCAAAAGCATGCTAAGAAGGATAAGAAAAAAGAAATTCATGGTTCTAAGAAAAGAGGATCTAACAGTTCTGCAAGTAAAGCTCCCGCCAAGAGAAGAGTTGTTGAAGTTATTTTCAAAGATAGCTTCCTAAGGTATTTGCATGCTCAAATCTGTTGAATATTAGGTTGAGATACATATTTTGACTTGCATGATACATTTTAAAATTTATTGTCTATCTGGTTCTTTGTTTATGATTTTATATGTATCTTATGTTTTTTTATGTGTTATTGAAATTAACATAACAAAAAGATACAAGTTTATAAGTCTATAGATACATATTGTGTTAACTTGTAACTGTGAGTTATTGTTAATGCATTGATATGTATCTAGTATTGTTTAAATTTTATTGAAAGACGTATTACAAAAAATAAATGTTATTTCTTCTAAGATACATATTACTATCTTGTATAGATGGTTAAATAAGTATGCATTTAAATGTATCTAATGTTTTATTAGTATTAGTGAAATAAACGAATGAAAGATATATGTTTTTTAAGCTTGAAGATACATTTTGTATTATCTTGTATCTATAGTATGATGTTCTTAGAGTTTTTGTATATATTGTACTGTCTTATTGTAGATTTATTGCATCTCATGTTATTTTTTTATTCTTTTTTGTTTTTAGGGATTGAGTTACGTTATAAAGGAAATTTCACCTCATCCTCTTAGATTTGGAAGTTGATGCAATTTAAAATTTAAGGATGATATTAAAAAAGTCATCGGCCAAAAATTTTTAGACTTATTTGAAAAGACTATTTTTGGTTGTTATCTCAACATCCCTTTTTCAAATTATATTGGACAAATAACAAAGTGGAATATGTATCTGGGATTGGACTGGACTGCACTGTAATCTTACAAGGGAAAGACCAAACACGGTCTATTCCAAGGAAAATATGTATCTGGGATAGCACAACAAGATAGTGGAAGTCTGTACGTATTACATTACTTTTTTCCTTGTTTTTATTAGCGTATACATGTATTTTGGTGTTTTTAATTTAATTAGTAATTACTATGCAGGGATTGTGGTGTATTTGTAGCTATCTATGCCGAATATCTGAGCGAGGGATTAATCATTTCATCATCGGGTATTGATGCTCAATACCATCGTCTGAAATATGCAAGTCTTTTGTGCAAGTACGGATCTGAAAAAGTGGAGAATGACTACTTTAATGAGAACTACGATCCACCAAGGCCAAGGAGCAAGTTCTCACCAAAAGAAATTGTTCGTGTTTTGCATATTCAATAGTTGTTTATTTGTTGGCTAGTAGGCTATTAAATACGTTCGTGATGTTAGTAACTTTGATTATGTTTGATGATGTTAGTAATGTTTAGATAATCATACATTATGTATATTTGATGATAAAATACTTCTACTTTATCACCAATTATAACGCATGGCTTAACCATTTTATGATATATTTTTGTTTCGATATACGTTTTTATTATACTTTACAAAGATACTGTATTAGATTCATATTTTACAATTATATGTATCTAGTATAATGAAACATATATTACTAATATAATGATAGTAACCAACACATCATTACATTATTATGTATCTACAATCGTTTGTTTGTTCATACGAATCCATGTTGTCTCTAACGTGCATAACAAAATCATATCAGAACGTAATAGTACTAACTCTTAGTACTATTGACAAATTATGTTTTACAAATTGTTTAAACTTGTATATATAAAATTACAGCAGATACCTCCTATAAAATTGTATCTCTTTTCAATCATTTAATGTGACAGATCTACTATTATACAATTTAATGACATTATCAATTCAATAAAATCTTAATTTCTATTTGATACGTCATGGCAAAATACAGCACGAAAACATATATAACCAAATAACCAAGAAACGAAAACAACTATTTATTTCGGTAATTGTTATTCTTAAAATTTTTAAAAAACAACAATATCATGAAAATAAATGCCGAAACAAAGAGATAAAAATCCAGCAACCAACTAGACATTATTCAACATTGTTCATTAGTCGACTACATTGTCACTCCACTTTTGAAAAGAAGTTACAAGTAGGCTTGTTGTGACCTTCGTAACCACATCTTCCGCAACAATTGTTGCTCGATGTCATAGTTTCACTTAATTTTTTGTGTCTGTTTTTCTTTGGCCTTTTAGGTGGACGTTTGTATTTTAGTGGTAACATGACTCCGTCCATAACTTCTTGTGGCACAATCTAGTCCTTCTTATCTGACATTGGAAACATCGATTCTTCATACGTCTTCCTTAATGTTTCAGAATAGTAATACTCGGAGCAATAAGGTTTCATATCAACTACATGCTTGCTTTTTAGAACTGCAATCGCGTGTTCACATGTTATCTCGTCCAATTGAAATCTCCCGCAACTGTAAATTCTTCTGTCAAGACATACTATGTATTTTCTACCATCATAGTAAACAGAATACGCATACGTTGATGACGCACTAACCTACAAGATTAATCATAATTTGTTAACACATAAATACATGTAGATCTTCTTTATAATGTTTTTATATCCCTTTACAAAAATTAATTGATGAATTTATTGTAACATTTTTCAAAACAGTTTTTTCAACCAAATAGTTTCCTGTAATATCAATCAAATATTATATAATTTGGAAAACAAAAGTAAACATCTAAACTAACCTTAAGCCTTAAAGATTTTGAAGTATTTAGCTGAAGAACTCCTTCGAATCTACTACCCAGTGATGTGTTTGCATATGAGCCTCAGCTTTTTTTCGGATTTCGTCGATTTTCAGTTCTACAACAATTGTCGAAATTAGTTTTTCGTAAGTTACATGTTCACTGATCACGATTCTATCGCTTTTATAGCCCTCGTAGTTGATATCGTTAATCCAAATACCAAAATAACGTAACAACACTGAAATATTCATTGCAAATACACAATCAAAATCAACAAATAAAAAAAAAGGTCGTATGATTTTTTTGAACAAGCCGTAAGAACTTTTTACAATTTTAAAACAGATTATGGAAACGTTTTTGTTTAGAATGATGGAATAACAAACTAATTACCATAAATCGTGAGATATTATTTGATTTTCACCTTAATTAGTTAGCTTAGTGTTATTTTAATGTTATGTTATATGTTACATTCTTAAAACGTGCTAATTAATTTAATTAAAACATGTATCTCTAGGATGTATCTAAGTTAATTAACATGTAGCATCAGGTGCTAAAAGTTAGGATTTTATGAAATTTTAAAAATAATTGGAATTTTTAGTAAATACTAGTAAACATGTCATTATATATGTAATTTTTACCTTTTTAATGAGCTCTGAAGGTGTGTCTGTAATCACAAAAGGTTAAAATTAATTATATTATTCTAATATCTCGATTATCATATTGTTTTGTTGTATTTTCTGTTCTATTCAAGTCTATATTGTTGATAATAAATATTTAATCGGATTTTGAGGAACCTTTTGTGTTAAGGTTGGATTTAATAGTGTTGTTCTAATATCTCAATTATTGTAGTTTCTGCTCTATTACTATTTGTTGTGTTTTTGCTTAATACATGCGGTAGATGAACGTTCGGTCGGGCTTTGAGGATTTTTTCTTGTAAAGGTTAGAGTTTAATCGTATTGCTCTGATATCTCGATTATTGTATTATTTTGTTGTAATTTAAAGTTGTTAGATGAATGTTCAGTCGGTCTTTGAAGATTTTTTGTGTAAATATTAGGTTTAATCAGGAGTGGCTCAAGCACTTCAGTGACATAAGGCGAAAATTAAATGGAGTCCTTAAATTTTTAAGATTTTTTTTTTTATATTTTCTTATAAAGTCTATATTTTGAGATACATAGTTTTAATATTTTTGTATAGTCGATTTCTTCTAATAATTCTTTTTCCGTTAATATAACTAATGCATTTAATCTTTCTTGAGACATAGTACTTTAAAGTTTAAATACACCAAACTTCTAATAATGCTTTACTATTATACAAGAAGTTTATTTTTTCTACGTATAGTACTTAATACTTTTTTTATATATAAAACCCCTATAATCTATTATTATGGAAATAATGAGGCCCCTAAAATTTGGGGGCCTAAGGTGATTGCCTATTTTTTCAATATGTAGAGTCGGCCCTGGGTTTAATCATATTGTTTTGTTATAGTTTCTAATCTATTACTATCTATTTTTTTATTATATGTTATGTGATAGTACATACCATAGGAGACGGTCAAGATACTGATACGTCGTGCATGCCTGATGCATAAAGTTGCCTATCGTTGATCTTTATATCGATTGATAGTTTGACATGAAGCATATATGCAACGCACGTACACTTGACTTATATATATATATATATACCAAGTCTACGTGTAATGCTCATGGTAAACCGTCAACCAATAGGAATAATTTTCTTTTTTTTTTATTTGACTAATCATTGCATCACAATCGTCTTAACCCGAATAAATTGGCAACCACTATTATGAGAGAGTAATATAAGGAAGAAAGAGAAATCTTTTTTCAATTCTTAACCTGAATAAACCACTAAAATGAGCTAGTAATATAAGGAAGAAAGAAAAATCCAGAACCAAAATTCGATCAAGTTAGTTGATACAGAGCCGTTTGAATAGGATTAAAATCTGATTAAACTAGCTTTTAATCCTTTTTTTAGCTTTTTAAGGTAAAAAGTGCTTTAAAAAAGCTAAAAACTGATTAAAAGAATAAAAAAGTGAGAAGTTGGGTACCCCAACCTTTTGCTTTTTAGAGTAAAATTCTTTTAGGTTTGACCAAAACATTTACCTTTTTATCCCTTATATTTTTCTTCAGTTCCAACAATATCCTAAACTTGTAGCGTTTAAATATATAGTTTTTTTTTCTCTTTGCCACTTCGCTTCATCTCTTTCTCCAATTTCCTCTTCATCTTTGTTCTTTGTTCTTTGTTTTCATCGAATCCATTTACCTTTTTATCCCTTATATTTTTCTCCAATTCCAACAATATCCTAAACTTGTAGTGCTTAAATATAAACTCTACTCTTGTTCAGTTATGTTCAAATTTCAAATTTTGCTTTACAATTTTATGTGCATCTAAATTTTAGGATTAATAAATAAGTTTTCTGAGCAAATAACACGATGAAAATTTTGTGTAGATCTAAATTGCATATAAAAACATATGAATTAAGAGAAGTCACGATTGGGACATAAAGAGACCTCGTAACTCAATCATCCAAAGAAATATCTAGTGGGTCTAATCGATTGCATTTGATCGTCAAGTGTCATTTTTCGTGAGTTCTACGCTGATGCAGATTCATGAACTGAGAGAGGGGTATATTTCTTTGTGTTTGCATTGATGCAGGTCAATTTTTCATGAGCTATGCACTGATAAATATCCAGTGGCTTAATCTCGTTGAATAAATTTGACCAACTTAAGGGGTATATTTATTTGTGTCTTTTTTGTGGCTCGAGTCGGATCAGATGAATTAAATTAGGATGTGTTTTATTTTTAAAAAGTGAGACATTTAACGTTGATTTGAGCTTTTCTATTAAAGAAAGGCTACATGTGAAAAGTTTCTTAACAACAAGGATAAATTTGACCCCGATATATGATATTGAGGGTAAATTTGATCCCAAAGTATGATATAGAGTATATTTAGACATTTTTTCAAAGTAAAGCGGTAAATTTGATCCCAAAGTATGACAACGAGGATAAATTTGATCCTAAAGTATAACGAAAAATATATTTAGCCAATTTTTAAAGTAGAGGAATAAATTTAACCTATTTCTCTGGTATTTATATAGGCAACTTTTATTTTGCCAAAAATAATTATTTTTATGACCAAAAGCAACATCAAATTTCAAAAAGAAATATGTATTTTTTAAAAGGTATATTTTTAAAAATTTTCCTAATATTAATCTACAGAACTACACACACAATAACACTTAAATAATTTATTTATTTTTAAAAAGAAACATATCATGGACGAGAGGAGAAATTTTGTTTTTTCAAAACATATATTGCACAACGTACCTCTACTGATTGATAATAAATTAATATTATAAAGTGAATTTGGTTAGAGTTACTTAATATTTATATCACCTTGTTGAGGATTTGTTGCATCTGCATCTGTAGGGATATACAAGGTGTTGGTAAGTTTAATAATTTTCATTTTGTGTTTATATTCTTAGTATATAAACTAACTACTTAACATTTAAAATAAATAAATATTAGAGGCATATAAAAGGTTTACTAGTTGGCGATAGACCTTTAGATGGACTTTAAGAATGCCGAGGCGGGTCAGCGGGTTGCTTAATTGCATGTTCGGACATTGTAGAGGGCACATGAGTCCATACAAATCACCTTTTTCAGCAGGTGAATATCAAGTGCCACTCAGTGCGCCTCTTATTCGAGAGCGTGGATGTAGTTAGGGATATAGACAGAGGACAAGCTGTTGGGTTCAAGTTGAATGTGTGAATGGTAAATAGAGAAAATTGACGGAGAAAAAAATGAGATCACACTTAAAAAAGAAAAGTGTACTAAAAAAATAAGAAAAGTCTACTAATTCTCCCACATTGATGGAAAAAACAAACTTTCATGTGTTTTTGTTAAGATGCACATCTCTACATGAATAGTGAGGCAAGAACAAAGAGGTATCTTGCGCCGTCGTCGTCGTCGCTCGCTCAACTTCGACAAGTGAAGTTTTAATCAAAAAATCCAATGGAATGATGTCATGCGCAACGCATCTCGAAAGGAACATGAACTATTTTGGAAAAAGGGTTGCGGACGCAGGTCTGGCACAAAAACCACTGGAATGGGCAAAACGTCACCTTCGGCCGCAGGTCAAGCGCAGTTTCAGCATAGACTGGGCACAGGTGACGTGACTGTTCAATAACAATGCAACTTTTCCACAACCAATGCTTCCTTTCCGAAGGGACACCTAATGACTATAAATATCTGACTTATTCCTCAGGTAGATACATAATTTTCATAGCTGAAAAACACTTCTTGTCTTCTAAAAACTCATTGTGATCATCTCCCGTTGAGTGAGTTCAAAGAATCCGATAGTTTGAGGTACCACTACTATCGGATTGTAAGCTATTTTATCCTGGGAGAAAAAATTCTGCAACCTCGGATACTTGAGGGGAGTTAGTTCCTTAAGGACACTCCATGAATTCAGAGGACTTGACTTTATTTTTGTTTCATCTTATTTCTTAAATATAACACACTTCTTTGATAGTTCGTATAGAAATTGTGTTGAAGATGTTGAAAAACTTCATAAGTGTTCTTGAAAAAGTTTTGAACTTGCGTTGAAGTTTAGTGTATACAGATTTTGTACTACCCGAAACAACAATCTTAAGGAATTAATTATTTCAGAATCTGTATTGTTTGGTTTCTAGAGATTAAAGTTTTATGCTTTCTACTCTTTTTGAACTTAACAAGTGATTTGAAGACATAAAAACTTCATCACAACTTAAAGGTCATTTGGTTGACGATTGGAAGACATAAAAACTTCATCGTTAAACTAGAAACATGTAGTGTTTAAAGTTGTTACAAACTTATAAATTAATATTTTGATATACTAAAGTTGACTATCTTTATGTGATAGAAAAAATGACTAATGGTAGTCATGTTAATGATGCTGGGACAAGTGTGGCAGCAACGAATGTTGCTACAATTAGTCATACGAGTGCTCCACAGGCAATGGTACCAGCGAAGAAACCCAAAAAATTCATGGGTGTTGATTTTAAAAGGTGGCAACAGAAGATGCTTTTCTACCTTACAACCTTGTGTCTTCAAAGATTTACATCTGAAGAAGATCCAGAATTGCCTAAGAAACTTCGGATCAGGAGCGATTTGTTATTATAGAGGCGTGAAAACATTATGATTTTCTATGCAGGAATTACATTCTAAGTGGCCTCACAGAAAACCTTTACAACGTGTATAGTAGAATGAAGATGTCAAAAGAGTTGTGGAGTGCGCTGGAAAGAAAATACAAAACTGAGGATGTTGGAACCAAGAAGTTCTTTGTTGTAAGATTCCTTGAGTATAAAATGATTGACAGCAAGTCTATCATATCTCAAGTACAGGAACTACAAGTTATCATCCACGATCTCCTTGCGGAAGGTATTAGTTTAGTGAATACCTTTTTTGAACATGTTAAAAATGTTCTTAATAGTCACATGAATTTTATTGTAGGTTTGGTTGTGAACGAGGCATTTCAAGTCGCTACAATAATAAAGAAGTTGCCACCTATGTGGAAAGACTTCAAGAACTACTTGAAACATAAACGAAAGGAGATGACAGTCGAAGATCTCATAGTAAGGTTGCACATAGAAGAAAGCAATAAAGCTGCAAAAAAGAGGTCGAAAGGAAATTTTGCAATGAGTTGAGCAAACATTGTAGAAGACGACCACAACAACTCAAAAAAATGAAAGAAAGATGGACAAGAAAGCAATAAAACTAAGAAAAAATTCAAGGGGAAATGCTTTAATTGTGGCAAGATTGACCACAAGTCAACAGATTGTCGTGCCCCAAAGAAAGGCAAGAAAAAAGATCAAGCAAATATGGCTGAATCCAAGAATGAAATGGACGATCTGTGTGCCATGCTTCTTGTATGTAACTTAGTGGAAAATCCTCGAGAATGGTGGATGGATTCTTATGACACCCACCACGTTTGTGCAAATAAAGTGTTGTTTGTTACGTTTGCTCCGGGTCAAGGCGAAGAGAAGATCTATATGACAAAATCCACAACTGCAAAAGTTGAAGGAACAGGAAAAGTATGCCTGAAAATGACATCAGGCAAAGTGTTATTCTTAACAATGTCCTATATGTACCAGAGTTAAGAAAGAACTTGATTTTTGTATCACTTCTTGATAAAAATGGATTCAAATGTGTATTTGTTTCCAAAAAAATTATAATTAGCAAAGGGAAAGTGTACGTAAGGAAAGGCTACTTCGACTGTTAAAATCAATAAAAGTTCTATTTCTTCTTACTTGCTTGAGTCTAATGATTTGTGGCATGAACGATTAAGACATGTCAATTACAAAACTTTGCGAAAACTAATTAACTTAGAAGTGTTGCCAAACTTTGAGTGCAATAGATCAAAATATCAAACGTGTATGGCATCAAAGTACGTAAGCATCCGTATAAGTTTGTTGAAAAGAATTCTAATCCCTTAGACTTAATACACATTGACATTTGTGATATGAAGTCAATACCATCTCGTGATGAAAAAAAGTATTTTATAACTTTATTGATGATTGGACTAGATATTGTTATGTCTATTTGCTAAATCGTAAGGATTAAACAATAGATGCGTTTAGGAAATATAAAACAGAAGTTGAAAATTAGTTAGAGAAAAAGATCAAAACGATAAGAAGTGATAGAGGTGGAGAATATGAATCTTCCTTTGCAAAAATATGTGTAGAGAATGGAATTGTCCATCAAACTACGACCCTGTATTCACCTCAATCTAATGGAATTACAGAAAGGAGAAACCGAACCTTAAAGGAAATGATGAATGCCTTACTAATAAGTTTAGGTTTACCGCAAAACTTGTGAGAGAAAGCTATCCTTACAGTTAACCGAATACTCAATAGAGAGCCCATAGTAAGACACTATCAATTCCATATGAAAAATGGAAAGAAAGGAAACCCAACTTGAAATATTTCAAAGTGTGGGAGTGTCTAGCGAAAGTCCAAGTTTCTATGCCTAAAAGGGTAAAAATAGGACCTAATAGTGGACTGCGTGTTCATAGGATATGCTAAAAGTAGTAAAGCATGTCGGTTTTTGGTTCATAAATCTGAACATTCGAATATCACTGAAAATATGTTAATTGAATTAGATAATGTTGAATTCTTTGAACACATTTATCCGTATAAAATTAGACATGAATAATCTAGTGGGGGGTCTAAACGACCTCGAGATGAACCAAGAGAGATGTACATAATGATGAGAATCCAAGACGTAGTATACATCAAAGACCATCAACTTCGTTTGGATTAGATTTTGTAATATTTTTCTTAGAAAATGAGCCTCAAACATTTAAAGAAGCGATGATGTCTTCAGACGCATCCTTTTGGAAAGAGGAAGTTAATAGTGAGATTGATTCAATCTAAAGCAACCATACGTGGGAGTTGGTTTATCTTCCTCTAGGAAATAAACCTTTAGGTTCTAAATAGATCTTAAAAAAAATGAAAGTAGATGGTACTATTGACAAATACAAGACAAGACTCCTAGTAAAAGGCTTTAAACAGAAGGAAGGCCTTGATTACTTTGATACATACTCGCCTGTAATGAGGATAACATCAATTCAGATGATAATTGCCTTGGCGGTGGCATATGGTCTTGAAATTCATCAAATGGATGTGAAAACGACATTCCTAAATAGAAAATTAGAGGAAGAAATTTACATGGAATAGCCTGAGGGTTTTGTGGTTCCAGGTAAAGAAAAGAAGGTGTGTAAACTTGTTAAGTCACTTTATGAACTAAAACAAACCCCTAAATAGTTGCATGCAAAGTTTGACCGAACCATGTTGGCAAACAGATTTAAGATAAATGAATGTGATAAATGTGTTTACATTAAAGAAACTCCAAATTACAAGGTCATTGTTTGTTTTTATGTGGATGATATGTTGATCATTAGTAGAGATATTTCTGACATAAATGCTACAAAACGAATGCTTGAGAGCAAATTTGATATAAAACACCTTAGAGTTGCGGATGTGATCTTATAATAAGAATCCATAAAACTCCACAAGGGTTGACATTGTCACAGTCTCATTACATCGAAAATATACTTGAAAAGTTCATGTATTTGGAATTTGGTATTGCCAAGACTCCATTGGACGTGAGCAGTCACGTCCCAAATTAAGGATGAACAAGAACCGTATACACTCACTCTAAAAGCACTTTGTGACGTACGCGAGGTTATGGGATAATAGCAAGTAGGATATTCAATAAGAGTTGCATATATACACGAGGGAGTTACATTAACAAAACTATACAATACTACACGATATCCATGAAGCCTCTAGTTAGTTTAACACGCTATACGACAAGTGACTAGTTTGCATCAGGCCCGTCATACCCAACCAGAAACCTGTACATATAATCAAAATACTAAGTATAGACTGGCTCCAGAGAGAGTTGAAGCTCACCAAAATATCAGCTGAAAATGGCAATAGGGCCTAACATGGACGTCTGCTATCCTGAGGATCTGAGCCTTCATTAATAAAACATGGTGGGTCCAAGACGTCAGTAAATAAATAAAACATGCTAGTAAGAAAGAAGATAGAATAACAGCTGGACAAGTACAAAAGCTCATATGAGTCAAATGGTAAAATGAAAAACGTATGAGCCAACAAGTAACACATATACGATATGAACTGATAACTTAAACACCGATGTTATTAGAATCATATATAATATTTTAAAGGCGTTCATTATAATATAGGGCCTATACTATGCCTAGGTGATGCACTTATCCTATAAGTCGTACAAATGATCACAAGATGGTCTTCCGAAGATAATCTGAGGCATGTACAAAGAATATATTGCTCACATACTCATTGCTATGATCCATATGTGTAACTGTAATTACAGTCTGCATCCAGGTACGCCCCGCCCTGGGGCTCACTATGAGGGTCTGCCCGCAGGCCATATATGACATATGTTGGCCCGAGTCAGGGAAAACCATTACATGACGTTCTAGCTGACTTTAAATACAAATGATGCCACAGAGGTGGGTACACTCAATGGTTGAGCTCACTATAATGGTCTGGTCTCGATCCTGTGCACAGAATCACGTCGAGTGATATGTCAAGCCAAACCTACGTACCCTCTCGTCATTAATGTTTATCAAATAATGCCTTGAAAGCCTATGACATGTGAGTTACGATAATGATTATTTAGATACCATATACAAGTGGAACTATGTTATTACTGTTTACCCTTTACGTGTAAGGGCCTCAAGTATAGAAACTTATGATAATACGGAAGTGTCATAGAAATTTAACACAAAGGGGGAAAGATAGGTACTTATAAGCTTGATGGTAGAGCCAGGGAATGATATGTAAGTCAATATAAATATTCCACTTTCGTATTTCATGAGAATTATGCTAACATCAAATAGGAAAGAGCATGTGATGTATGGTGGTGCCTTAGCGGCAAGGAAAGGTTTAGCTTTACATACCTTAATGCTTTACTAGCTACGATAGTATTTCGAACCTTTATCCTTTCAATCACCAGTTTAAGATATCCGATAGCCAATCTACTAACTACAAGGATAACATGTATGTTCATTAATGACCCGTAGATGCATTTAATAATTTTATTCTAATAATCTTCGATTATGCTCAAAACCAATTGAATTTCCTAACAAGAATTCAGAATGAATTCTAACTTTTTCAACTTATTCCAATTTAAGGGTAAAATCACCCAATTGATAGGAATCCCTAAAGAACTTTCTCTTATCAAAATTTCACATTTTTCTTCCCCTTTTCTCAAGAAACCCAATTAAGCAACCCATTTTAAGAGCTAGTATTAAGATTCAAATTAACTATCCCTAAATACGTATTCATAATTAAATTCAAGAAAGGATAGAGAATTTACCTCTGGAAATTCAATCCCAACACTAATATGAAATTGATTCCTTAATGTTGAACGAAGAAAATGGGACAATACAGTGGGAGTACCAGTTGTATTGCTTCTTCTCGCTTTTTCTCTAATGATGTTTATAGATTATTATCCATCCTACCACAATCCAACACATCTACTATATCATTTAACCAACTTCGGTCTTACTTTATCGAATCACAAGGCCTTAAAATTGACTAACTCTCCAAATTTAAAAAAAAATCGCTAGAGTTTCCTTTGTAAATAGGCATATCGGGCACCTGTCATCTAGCCAGAATACATTGAAATGCGCTTCACAGAGCGTCACAACACATATAACACTCAACAGATACTATACGAGGCTCCGCTTGGCCCTTAAACTCAAGAAATTGTACCCGAGGCTCCTCTTGGCCTTAAACAGAATTAAAAGTTGCAACTAATCATGAAACATACCTTATACTCTATATCCACACGTTGTTTCCATGTAAATCTCAAGACTCATAGGCACAAATCATGTACCTAAACATATAAAGTAAGAATCAAATATCAATAGAATAAAATATAGTAGAAACTAATGATCATATAAAAGGACAAGTAGTTCAAGAACCTTCTGATAGTTTTTGGAATAAATAAGGGTATTTAGTTATCATATCTGCTTCTTCTTCCCAAGTGGCTTCTTCTACATTTTGGTTCCTTCACAATACCTTTACTGAAGCAATGTCTCTAGATCTCAACTTTCTTACCTGTCGATCCAATATAGCCACGTGGACTTTCTCAAATGATAAGTCTCCAGCAAGTTCAATACCCTTTATAGGGATGACACGTGAAGGATCTCCTAAGCATTTACGTAGCATAGACACATGGAAGACAGGATGCACTACAGTTAACTTCAGAGGTAATTCTAGCCCATAACCTACCCGTTGAGTTTTGCGAATAACTCCATAGGGCGCAATATATCTGGGACTTAACTTACCATTTTTTTTGAATAGCATAACGCCCTCCATAGGTGATACCTTCAAGAACACAAAATCATCAACATGAAACTCTAAATCTCTACGTCGTACATATGCATATGACTTTTGCCTACTCTGAGTAGTCTTCAACTGCTCTCGTATCAACTTGATCTTTTCAACACCTTGATGGAATAGATCTGGACCTAATACCTACGTCTCGCCTACTTTAAACCAACCAATAGGTGATCTACATCGTTTCCAATATAGAGCTTCGAAGGGAGCCATGTCAATGCTAGAGTGATAGCTATTATTATAAGAAAATTCTATTAAAGGCAAATAATCATCCCAATTACTTTTAAAATCCAGCACATATGCTCTCCATATGTCTTCGAGTGTCTGAATAGTGCACTCAGCTTGGCCATCTATCTGCGGATGAAATGTTGTGCTAAGGTTCACCTATGTACCCAAGATTCTATGGAATGATTTCTAAAATTGTGCTTTAAACGGGACCCTCTATCTGAAATAATAGACATAGGGGTCCCATGTAGGCAAACAATCTCTTTTATATATAACTTGGCATAATTTTCAGCCGTGCTAGTAGACTTAACAGGAAGGAAATGGGCTGATTTAGTCAGCCAATCAACTACTACCCAAATAGAGTCATGTTTTTTATAAGAAGAAGGTAAGCCTACAATAAAATCCTTATTTATAACATCCCACTTCCACACTAAAATACTAAAGGTTTGAGCTAGGCCACCGGATCTCTGATGTTCTCTTTTACATACTGACAATTGGGGCACTGTGCCACATATTTTGCTGTATGTTTCTTCATGTCGTTCCACCAGTAATTCTCTTTAAGATTATGATACATTTTGGTAGAACCGGGATGGATTGAATAATGGGATCAATGTGCCTCAGCTATAATCTGTTGTCTTAGCCCATCCACATCAGGTACACATAATCTACCTCAACACCTAAAAGTTTCATTGCCCGATAGTTCAAATGCTGAGACTCGATGTTGTTGAATTCCCTCTTTGTATTGGAGAAATAAGGGGTCGTCATACTGCCTCTTTTTAACCAATGCCACGAGTGATGACTCGGCTTTATTAAGTACCACAACGCCACCATCTTCAGAATCCATAAGGCGAACACCAAGATTGGCCAATTTGTGAACATCTCTTGCTACTTCCTACTGAACAGGTAGCAGATGTGATAGACTAACCATAGATAGTTGACTATGAGCATCAGCTATAATATTACTTTTATCGGGATGATAGAGAATATTGACATCATAACCCTTCAGTAACTCTAGCCACCTCATTTGCCTCAAGTTTAGTTTTTTCTACTTGAATAGATTTTGAAGATTCTTATGATTAGTATATATATCAACATGCGCTCCATATAAGTAATGGCGCTACATTTTAAGCGCGAAAACCACAACTGCAAGCTCTAAGTCATGAATGGGATAATTCTATTCATGCTTCTTTAATTTTCGAGAAGCATACGCTATAACTCTTCCATGCTGCATTAGGACACAACCCAAATTAACGCCTGAAGCATCACAATACACCACATATCCTTTTGTGTCCTTTGGTAAGGCTACTACTGGCGCAGTAGTCAATCTATGTTTCAACTCTTGAAAACTTCTTTCAAAAGCATCTGACCACTGGTACTTAACTGTTTTTTGCGTCAACTTGGTCAATAGGACAAAAATAGAGAAAAATCCCTCTACAAATCTCCTATAATAACCGGCTAGCCCCAATAAACTACGCACCTCAATAGGAGTAGTTGGTCGAGGATAATTCCTCATAGCTTCTATTTTCTGAAAATCTACTCTAATGCCTTCCTTAGATACCACATGACCAAAAAAGGCTACCGAGGTCAACCAAAACTCACTTAGAGAACTTAGCATACAACTGGTGCTCTCTAAGCGTCTGTAATACTGACCTCAAGTAATCTGCATGCTCAACTTCATTACGTGAATATATCAAAATATCATCTATAAATACAATGACTTATATATCAAGAAATTTTGAAAATCCTGTTCATCATGTCCATAAAGGTTGTCGGAGCATTTGTTAGTCCAAATAACATGACAAGAAACTCAAAGTGCCCATATCTTGTTTGAAAGGTTGTTTTGGGAATATATGTTTCAAGAATTCTTATTTGGTGATAACCAGACTTTAAATCGATCTTTGAAAAACATTTAGCTCCTTGTAATTGATCGAATAAATCATTTATTCAGGGAGGAAGGTACTTATTCTTTATTGTCACTTTGTTCAGCTGCCTGTAATTTATACACATTTGCAACGTGCCATCTATTTTACGTATAAAAAGCACTGGCGTACCTAAGATAATATACTGGGCCGAATGAAACCTTTATCAAATAAGTCTTTTAACTATTCTTTTAGCTCTTTCATTTCTATGGGCGCCATTCCTTAAGTCAGAATTGATATTGGTTGGGTACCAGGATCTACATCAATACCAAAATCAATCTCTCTGACAGGAGGTAATCCAGGGAGTTCATCAGGAAACAGATCTGAATACTCATTCACCACTGGTACCAATTGGAGAGTCGGTGCCTATTTTTTGGCCTCAATGTCTTTCACTTAGACTAGATAATATAAACACCCCTTTGTGATAAACTTTCATGCCTTAAGAAAGGAAATAAACCTCCCTTTAGGCATCATAGAATTACCCCTCTACTCTAAGATCGGCTCTCTTGGAAGTAGAAATGAGCTATTTTGGCTCGACAATCAATTGTAGCATAAGAAGAGGGTAACCATTCCACACCCATAATAACATCAAAGTCGACCATTTAAAGTTTAATCAGATTAGCCAATGTAGCACGACCACATACTATCACTACACAATCATAATAAACCCATCTAGCTATAATAGAATCTCCTAGTGGAGTCTATGCGTCGAATGGTTCGTACAATAACTCTGGATCCATTTCAAACTTCTTAGCGAAAAATGGTGTAACATATGACAAGGTAGATCCTAGATCTATCAAGGCATATACGTTATGTGAAAAAATAATTAAGGTACCTGTGACTATATCTGAAGATGCCTCTGAATCTTGCCGACCAGCTAGTACATACATATAGTTTAGACCAGTTCCTGAACCAGGCCCTCTGGCCCTACCAGATCCACTACCTGCTAGTGCCTGAGGACCGCAGAAAAAAGAAGGCACTGATGAAGATGAAACTGATGCAGACCCTGTAGCTGTGATTGATCACCTCTACCTTTACCTCTGAGTTGTGGACAATCACATACCATATAACCCTCTATACCACACCAGTAATATGCATTTCAACCATACCAATACTCCCCTCCATGTGGTCAGCCACACTGCCTACATGTAGGTCGATGTGGTAACCCTCGACTAGCGCCTCTCTGAGGTCGTAAATCTGGTGCCCTAGAAGTCTGACTCTTCTCATACCTGTGCCTCAAGAACTTATTTGGATCATTAGATGTGGAGCGCATAGCTGACTGGGCCTTCTACTAGTGGAAGCTCCACTGCTTTCCTTATACTAGTTGTCCATCATAGCCCTCTTACTCTGCTCCCTCCCATTATCTACCTTATGATTACATTGATCCTCTTCGAATTTTTGAGCACGCGCTATAATTCTTGTTATATCCAAATCTTTATTCATAGCAGCAATAGAAAGAAGGTCTTTTTAGGAACCCGCAAGGCCATTCACAAAGCGATCAATCCATTTTTCTTGTATGCTAACCACCTCTGAAGCATATTTGGACAACTGTGTAAACCACAAATAATACTCCTTGACACAAAGATTACCCTGCTTTAAGGATAGAAATTCATCCACCTTTGCCTCTCTGAGCTCTAATGGCATAAAATAATCCATGAAGGCTTTTGCAAATCCTGTCCAGACTGCTGGGAGAGCTTCCCGACCTCTCAAGGAAACCCACATATCATACCAATCAACAACAATATCTTTCAGTCGATGGGCGGCCAATTCAACTACATCTGTATCCGAGACCAGATCACCTTACAAATTCTATAAACCTCATCAATAAATTATTGAGGGCCCTCTACAAGCTTAGAGCCTGTGAATTCTAGTGGATTCATATGAAGGAAATCTTTGATATTAGATTCATCTATCCCTTCCTGAGTAGAAATAGGTAAGTCCACATTCTATCTTTGGGCCTGAACGACGACCAACTGTGTAAGCAACTGTATCACTTCCTTAAGATCTGGGTCTGAGGCACTTGGTGGCGGGATAGGAACTACTATAGGAACCCCTAGAGGTACAAAAGCCCCTGTAGGTCCTTCGATTCCCGACATTTGAGAATTTGAAAATATAGAACCCATCAAACTTTCTTGAGTCCTATTCAGATCCACCAATACGGGAGATTGCCCAGTAGTGGTTACCTCCTAAGTAGTGCTAGTAGTGACCTGCTGGGCTGCTTTATCCTTTTCTGTAGCAGATATGGTTTGTATCACAAATAAGCAGAATGGGAGTCAGAAGCAACTTTCTATAACTTAACTCTATTGCACGATCTAGATTATTAATGAAGGTCAAATTCCTAAATGTCCATGTAGTCCCTTAATTATAAATGTAGAGCGCAACACATCGATTAATAAGGCCCTACTAGACATGGCTTTATAGACCCACTGGGACAAGTGAACCTAGGCTCTGATACCAAGTTTGTCACGCCTCAAATTAAGGACGAACAAGAACCATATACACTCACTCTACAAGCACTCTATGACGTACGTGAGGTTATGGGATAATAGCGAGAAAAATATTCAATAAGAGTTGCATATATACACGAGGGAGTTACATTAACAAAACTATACAATACTACACGATGTCCATGAAGCCTCTAGTCAGTTTAACACGTTATACTACAAGTGACTAGTTGGCATCAGGCCCGTCATGCCCAACTAGAGACCTGTACATATAATCAAAATACTAAGCATAGACTGGCTGCAGAGAGAGTTCGAGCTTACCAAAATATCAGCTGAAAACGGCAATAGGGCCTAACATGGATGTATGCTATCCTGAGGATTTGAGCTTGCATTAATAAAACATGGTGGGCCCGAGATGTCAGTACATAAACAACACCTACTGGTAAGAAAGAAAACAGAATAACAGCTGGACAAGTACAAAATCTCATATGAGTCAAATAGTAAAGTGAAAAACGTATGATCCAACAAGTAACACATATACAATATGAACTGATAACTTAATCACCGACATTATTAACATTATATATAATATTTAAAAGGTGTTCATTATAATATAGGGCCTATACTTTGCCTGGGTGATGCACTTATCCTATAAGTCGTACAAATAATCACAAGATGGCATTTCGAAGGCAATCTGAGGCATGTATAAAGCATATTTTGCTCACATACTCGTTGCTATGATCCCATATGTGTAATTATAATCGCAGTCTGCATCCAGGTACGCCTCGCCCAGGGGCTCACTATGAGGGTCTACCCGCAGGCGATATATGCTATATATTGGCTCGAGTTAGGGGAAACCATTACATGACATTCCACCCGAATTCAAATTCAAATGATTCCACAAAGGCGGGTACGCCCAATGGTTGAGCTCACTATAGTAGCGTGGTCTCGATCCTATGCACAGAATCATGTCGAGCGATATGCCAAGCCAAACCTCTGTACCCTCCCGTCGTTAATGTTTATCAAATAATGCTTTGAATGCCTATGACATGTGAGTTATGATAATGACTATTTAGCTACTATATACAAGTGAAACTATGCTCTTATTGTTTACCCCTAACGTGTAAGGTCTTCAAGTATAGAAACTTATGGTAGAAGGAAGTGTCATAGAAATTTAACACAAAGGAGGAAAGATAGATACTTATAAGCTTGATGGTAGATCGAGAGAATGATATGTAAGGCAATATAAAGATTTCACTTTTGTATTTCATGAGAATTATGCTAACATAAAATAGGAAATAGCATGTGATGTAGGGTGGTGCCTTAGCGGAGAAGGAAGGTTTAGCTCTACATACCTTAATGCTTTACTATCTACGATAGTATTCTGAACCTTTATCCTTCCAATCACCAGTTTAAGATATCCAATAGACAATCTACTAACTAAAAGGATAACATATATGTTCATTAATGACCCGTAGATGCATTTAATAATTTTATTCCAATAATCTTCGATTATGCTCAAAACCAATTGAATTTCCTAACAAGAATTCAGAACAAATTCCAACTTTTTCAACTTATTCCAATTCAAGGGTAAAATCACCCAATTGATAGGAATCCCTAAAAACCCTTCTCTTATCAAAATTTCAAAATTTTCTTTCTTTTTTCTCAAGAAACCCAATTAAGCAACCCATTTTAAGAGCTAGTATTAAGATTCAAATTAACTATCCCTAAATACATATTCATAATTAAATTCAAGAAAGGATAGAAAATTTACCTCTTGAAATTCAATCCCAACACTACTATGAAATTGATTCCTTGATGTTGAACGAAGAAAATGGGACAAAACAGTAGGAGTATCAGTAGTATTGCTTCTTCTCGCTTTGGAACCACGAGCAAGACTCAACCAATTTTCTTCTTCTTTTTTCTTTTTGTCTATCCTGAAAGAAGAAGGAGATGGAATAGGCCCTGGACGTTTTTCCTCCTTCCTTTAATGTTTTCCAGGAGTTCCAGTGAACTCCAACAATATATATATATATATATTGTTTTTTTTCTTTTCCCTTTTTCTTTCTTAGTCAAAGTACTAGAATGTACTTACCAAAAGTTCCTCTTTTTTTTGTCTATCACTTAGTATATTTTTGAAGCTAAAGTGGGCCCCGTGAAAGTAGCAAATCAAGGTTCGAAACTTTTCAATTCCTTTTTCCTACTAGTTGCGATCATAAAACTTATATACACAATAGTTATGTGTATATGTATGCACTATAATTCTCCATAAAATATGTATACCACGTAATTCTTTATAAATTTTGGGTCATGTTTGCTTAAAGTATTAAACTTGGACTCAATTTTTTTCCTAGGTGTTGCATGAGCTTTACACTTCAAAAGAATGAAGATGAAAGTGACTTACAGTTGGACTATGCAAAAGTGTTGGAATGTTTGATGTATATCATGAATTGTACATGACCAGACATAGCATGTGCTATTAGTAAGTTAAGTCAGTACACAAGTAATCCCAATAAAACTTATTAGATAACAATGAATAGAGTTTTGGGGTATCTTAAATACACTCAAGACTATGCTTTGTATTATAATAAATATCCCGCGGTAATTGAAGGATATAGTGATGTAAATTGGATCATCGAATCAAATAAAGTGAAATCCACGAGTGGATATGTATTTACTATAGGTAGAGGAGTAGTCACTTAGAAATCATCCAAACAGACATGTATTGCTCGCTCCACAATGGAATATGAGTTTATCACACTAGATAAACCTAAACCAGGGCCTGGCTGTGATGGGTATCCAAGTCCTATGTGGACCGGAAATTACCCCCTTCGCCTAACCGAAACAACTCAACAACCTCAAGTTTTGGATAAATTCCAAACATAAAACAAGATAGCAAAAAATGCGACCAGTGATAATTCTTTATATGTCTATACCAATCACCGATAACTGGACAACCGTCCATCACTGAAATAATCCACCAAACCACCCAAGTCCACAGTAATCCAACAAAGCCTCTACAAAATTGAGTGTCAATTAATTATCGAGACATGCCCTCGACTGTAGCCAAAAAAAAATTCTAATCAAGGTCTAAGACATAGGAAATAAGGACCATGAAATGAAGCCTTCTGAAATATGAAAGCTCACTACTTCAATGTTAATTCGCGAACTAACCCGAGCACCTGATCACTGCGTAGGAAAAGTAGAAGAAATTTTGGTGACTTGAATCTCCCAGTGTGTGTAGTCTCACAAACGAGAGAATATTCATATTCATATATGCCTTTATGCGGGACTTGAACATCCCGGCATAGTCAAGGTGCTTAAGAACCAATGTATATAATATGGGGGACTCGAACTTCCCATTCATATATTTGATTCGAGAGACTCGGACTTTCTGGACATTTAGACACCTATACCGGCTAGCGCAGTTTCCAGTGCTAGTCCTTCGAGACTCCACTTTCACAGCTCGGCTACATATCTCGCTTTAAAGCCTAATTTAAAACATTTATTTCACAATCATAATCATCAATCTAGTTACTTACCAAAGGCATTTCGTTGGTATCGCCTTACCAACCCCACTTGCAAGCATACAATATGCCATATCAACAAATTCCTTATTTGTGATTTGAACCCATTGTCCAGACAAAGACATCATATTAATGCAATATTTTGGGATTCGAACCCATTTAGACAATTAAACCCAATAGTTACAATTCAAATCAAATTTATGGCTATCAAGGCCTTTATAAAGCCATTCATACATCATTAACGTTCTTATGCCAAGCATTAGTTCAAAACACAATTTAAACTTGTGACAACATCATTCTCATTGACAAATTCACAAACAGGTTGAGGACATACTATTACCAAAGCCAAATTCAAGGCAAAATCATCAAGTTGGGGATTAACCATGACCCCTTAGTTAAATCACAATTTTCATGCACCCACACATGAAAAAAACATAATTAAAACATGCATAGTCACAATTTAAATCATGAAAAATAATATTCAACAATATGCATCCAAACCCCTCAACCTTGGTTTCAAAACCACCATTAATGACTCATGAACAATGATTTAAACATATATTTTTAGTGATTTAACAATGAGGGAAGAATCACATGCCTGAATTATGAAGATTCACGGAGAGAAATTGACTCTTGAACCCTTAGATGACCACTTTGGAGAAACCCTAACCAATTTTGCTTGAGGGAATTTTGAGAGAGTAAAGAAGATGTTTAATCTTGCAAAGTATGGAGTGACTACCCCAAAAGTGTTTTATGAGTGTGGGGTCTTAAGGGCTTTAAGTGGGAAATATCTAGAATACCCTCAGCTTCAAAAGCTGAAAAAGTCGTCATTGGTTACGAGTCGACCTAGTGACTCATCACCACATCATACGACTCGTAGCCATGAGTCGTATCCTAAAAAGTAAGTTGGACACCCAGACACTGTCCATCTTACGACTCCATAATCCCACTCGTGACCTGACCATACGACTCAAATGGTCTAGTCGTATCCAAGACAGAACCCAAAGAGATTAGACACTAGACAACATACGACTCGTCACCTCGAGTCGTGACCAAGACAGTGAGCTCAAAGCTCAAGAAATTTTTAAGGGTCAAAGCCTGGGGCGTTTCATGTAATGATGGTATCACAGAGGTTTGAGTAAAGAATTGGAGCAGATAACAATAATACCATGACAATAATATAGCTATACTGTGATGGTATCACGTAGGTCACGCTGAAGGATTAAAGAAAATATCTATGATACCTTGACAATATATAAATTATTGTCATGGTATCATTACAGACTAAAGAAAATCTGAATGATACCATGTCAGTTTATGTATACTATGTGGATTATGGAGGTCTTATTGAAGGATTTAAGCCGACACAATGATAGCATAACGATATATAAATATACAGTGATGGTATCATGGAGGTCCATTAAGAATTGAAACAAATATCAATGATACCATAATAGTATGTAGATATATCATGATTGTATCGTGTAAGTCTCACTGAAGGATTGATGCAGACATCAATTAGACCATAACAGTATATAAATATATTATTATGGTATCATTAAAGATTGAAGCAAATTCCAATGATACCATGTGTGGTGGCATTTTGGAGGTCTAACTGAAGGATTAAAACATGCATCAATGATACCATGATGATATATGGATATACGATGATGGTATCATCAAGGCTCCACTAAAAATTGAAGCAGATATCAATGAAACCATAACAGTAAATAGATATAATGTGATGTTATCATTACGGGCTGAAGCAAATGAAAAGAAAAGAGAATCAAATAAAATTATAAGAGAAAAAATATTAAAAATACGAAATTAGATTATGGTGAAAAAACGAAGAGTGTTATAATTTGAGAAAAAAATGAATGAAAAAGGAGAAAAAATAAAGAATAAGAAAAATAAATAAAAAAAGGCACAAGAAATAAAGACACTGAAAAACAAAGTGAAAATAAATAATTAAAAAAATGCAAAAATAAAAGAAACAAAGGGATAAAATAAAAGTAGAAGAAAAGAAAAAAAAAAGCAGACAAATAAATTTATATATAATAATAAAGAAGACATTAGAGGCTGCTGATGTGGCACCTCTCAATAGTCTTCATTCCCATTTTTCTTTTTTCTAATTTTTTTTGAATTTTTAATATCAAAATATTTTGGTTAATTCTTTAATATTTCTCTATAATTAGTATCATTAATTCGTATTAATTTTGTTAATAATGAAAAATAAAATAAATGAACCTTTTCTTCTTTCTCTATCCACGTACAATACCAATTGACTCCTCAATTTTTTTCTTCATTATTTAAAGAACCTTTATATTAAATCCAACTCCTTCACCACCAGCCGACTCCGTAGCTCATGAAGCTCAATTTTGTTGAAGATACAAGGTTGTAAGTCATATATCCTCCGAGATTGAGGTTATCAATGTTGGTCGTCAATTCAATCGGTCATTGATTGAAGGAATAAGCATCATCGGACGTTGTTTACCATCCATGTAATGACCATTAGATGTGTGATTGAATTGCTTCTGCTTTTTCTTAGGGTTAGGATTATGATTAGGTTCAGTTGTGTATGAGAAAAAAAGGTTTTCCCCATGAATTCATCATCACCGGCATCACCAGATTGAGCCCAGCTAGATTCATTCCAACAAGCTAAGACGACGAATGTCATGAACCACATTGAGGATGCTTAATTTCGGCGTTTCTCTGGTGGAATTGATCATTATCAGGTGACGTTGGTGTTAAAATCATGAAATTGAAAGGGACGTGATGTCCACGCGTCCGCCAAAATTCAACAAAATTTTCCGATTAACACCGTCGGCCACCGCCTTTTGGTTGTGATTATTAACAAAAAAGGAGAAAAAAATGTATTGAAACCCAATGAAGGCAAGCGTTTGAAGGTATTCAGCAAGGAATGAGAGGAGGAGGGCATCACTTCTTAAAGGCAATGCGATCTGCCCATGTAAACTTCGGGCAACTTCCAAACTGTTGATCATCTCTCAGCTCTTAATCTAACACTGGGAGAAAATTTGTTTGCTATCTGAGAAAGTGCTCGAGATAATTTTTCCATAATTATTTTTAACCGTTTATTTCTTTAGAATTACGTTGATTATGATTACAACTATTAGAAACTCTTATTTGTTTGAATAATTCACCATTGAATTTCTTTTGATAAGTTCTATTCAGATAAATTTATGAAAATTCGATGGTGATGGATCATTGCTTGTCTGGTATATTGCGTTAAATGAGGATGTTTCCTTTATAAAAAAAAAGAGCTTTTAATTCATCCTTAAAATTCAAATTAAGAAAGGTATTATGTGAGATCTTTGTAATTATGAAACTATAGGAAAATAATCAATGATTTATTTATTAATTTTGCAATTCTATTTGACTTTTTCATTTTGACAAAGTATAAAATGAACCCAATGACATTTGGTGAGATTTTCTCCCCTTTTTCTCTTTCTTTTCATTTGCCTTTCTCATTTTATGTTTTGAGAGTGAAAATTTGTTAAAAAAGTGAAAAAAAGAAACAAAGATATTAAGAATTGTTAATGACCACAAAAAGAGGATGCTTTTGTCAAATTTTATGTTGAAACACAATGGAGGTTTTTGGATTTAAAAAGAAGTCAACTGACAAACGGAGATCATTTGGAAGTAAGTTCCGTTTCTGTTCATCTCTTTGATATATAGTACTAGATGTTGGAGCCTGTGTCAGCACGGGTCCAAAATATGTTACTTTTAATCTCAATTTATGTGGTTTAGATAAAATTTAAAAAGTCAATAATTTATTTTATACATTTTTAAATATTTTATGTTATTAGTTATTGATTTACAGTACTTTTACATAATTTTAAGATACTATATGGTACTCTTTTTATCTCAATTTATGTGTCACTGATAGAATATTTGAGAAAGTCAATCAAATTTGTTATATAATTTTAGATATTTTAAGTTTTTAATTATATTATGACTTATACGACTTCCTATGTAATTTTCAAGTAATATCCCTCTATCCCAATATATATGAAATAAATTATTAATTATTGTAATTTATATTTTTTTTACACAATTTTCAAAAATATAACAAGAGAAATAAAATAACTAAATTAAAATTTAGATAATCAATTATATTTTTAATATATTTTTAGATTTTTTAAGTCGTTAGCTATTGTAATTTATAATACTTTTTTTGTCATTGTAATTTACTATTTTAAGTTGTTAGCTATTGTAATTTATGATACTCTCCCTTTTCAAAGTTTTGTGGCATTGATAGTCAATTATATTTTAAATATAATTTAAATTTTTAATTATTGTGAATTATAATACTTTTTCTTCTATTCCAATTTAAGCGCCACTGATATAATTTCAAAAGTCAATCAAATATCACAATTGAAGTAGCAGAGCAAACATGTCTTAAATGACTCATAATAACTAATTATAATTGATATAGCAAAATTACTATAAAAAATACTTGTGAAAAAATTTAACTGGCCTCATATAAGATGTCAAGTTAATTTAAATCGTCAAGAGTTGATTTATCATTTTATGTCACGATTGAAGTAGCAGAACAAACATGTCTTAAATGACTCATAATAACTAATTATAATTGATATAGCAAAATTGCTATAAAAAATACTTGTGAAAAAATTTAATTGACCTCATATAAGATGTCAAGTTAATTTAAATCGTCAAGAGTTGATTTATCATTTTATGTCTATTTATTTCTTTTATTTAATATTATTTTTAATACTTAAATGAATTATAATAATTAATTAAGGGTGATATAGTAAAATTACGGTTGAAGCAGCTGAAACAGACATGTCATAAATGTTTATTTTACCTTTTTATTAAATATTATTAATTTTTTAATACGTAAATGACATATAATAATTAATTAGGGGTAATATTATAAAATTACGGAACAAGCAAACAGCTAAAAACAGACATGACAACCGCCGGCTACTTGCTACTCACACTTATATACAGTAGTAAAGTAATGCTTTATTTATTTATACATTTCATCTTTTGTTTTTTGTCATTTCATTCTTAATTTATCAATTTCATAGTATATTTTGTTTTTAACTATGAAATATGATAACAAGATAGTCATTATGATTAATATAGAGGTTAGCAGCGGAAATACAATGATGATGTTGATAGTAAATAAGTGTGACACGTAAATTTAGCAGGACGTTTGCTTAAAAATAAAATATATTGGATGATCTAAATGAATATATCATTAGTTTTCTTGGATTTGATAAGAATTCTGATGAGAGAAGACGCAGAAAAGACCTTTATTGATGTATTGTAATAGATTAGAAATAGTTATTGTACAGTGATGACTATTAAAATGTATTTTTTTTATCCATCTTTTGTTTTTGGTTATGATGGTCATTGCTTTCATCCCAATTATATTTTGGTTAGTTTTCAGATCCTTTTTAGTCTTAACCAATATTTTTATTACTTGTAACTAACATATAAAATATCTTAACAAATATTTATGTACCCATACTTATACACATAAGAATACATCTATATACATAAATATGTGACTAAGAAGATCTAAAATCATTGATGATTATGTAATATATGTTCGTATATCAAATTCCACCAGTTAATAGACAAGTTAGTCCAATTTTTATTTAATGACCCACATCCATGTCAGGACGCTGAACCACACATGAAGAAAGCAAAATAGAGTAGCAGATTGCTTAGATAATCAAGGGATGAGAAATGCGCAGAATGCAGGCCTACAAGTTTTTGAAGTTCCCCCCCTATATGCTTTAGAGACTTTTAAAGCAGATAGTATAGGAACTTATTTTGAAAGACAATTCCGAATTTGTAATATTAACAGACATGGGCAAAACTCTACCCCATGCAGCATACTTTGAACCCTTAAATTAAATGCAACTTCTTATTTACCAAAAAAATAAATAAATTTATTTAATGAAGATGATCTTTTATTACTTTGTACTTTGCATCCATTACCAATTTTATTACTTTTTTGGTGTGTGCGCGTTTTATATTCCCTCCATTCTAAAATAATTAAATTGTTGATATGACACACCCTTTAAGAAAAATATCTAAGGACATAATATATAAATTACTTTCCACTTTTATCCTTTAAATAATTCTTAATCTATTTTCCTAGAAAATATAAAGTACTTAAAAACCTTATTAAATGAAAGGATAAATATGAAAAATAGTTCCAACAATTCTCCAGGACTATAAAAAATTCACTTATTTTGAACACTTAAAAATACCTCAACAATTTAATTATTTTAAAATAGAGGGAGTATATGAATTATGGGTCGTAATCTTTGTTTTTTGAATTATATCAATCATAATTCTTTGAGAGAGAACTTTTAAAAGATTAATTAGAATTAATATTTTCAATGAACATTTTTTTTGTTTTGATCCATAAAAGGATTGAATATAGCTTATAACAGTAAATTAATTATGAGTAACAAAGGTTTAATATATTTTCTTAAGAGATAAAAATATTTGCACCTAAAAAGGTGCCAAGGTCAACCTTTGGTTACTAAATGTTGATACCTATAATTTTGGGGGCACTAATTTTCTCTTTTTTTGGTAATAAGAAAAAAATTCGTACCAGTCTATCTTTTTCGTGCGCTTGATATAAATCTTGCAAATCTCATAAATCACATTAAATAAGTTAGTGCAATGAGCTAGATTGAGAAACACATGTAGATAATATCAAATTAGAACTTCAATTTGAGAGATCTATTGCTCAATCAACTCGACCACCATCAAAGTGACAAAGATTAAGTAGCTAATACATGTGTCTCGTGACATAATCAGTCATTTTTTTATATCGATGAAGCTTTTTCCTCAATTTATAGGTTGGGTGATCATGAAAATATTATGGTAGAAAATTGAGGTTTATAGCATGAGGAGAACATAGAATTGAATTCCTGTGCTTTTGGAGGAACACTAGGAAAGGAGGGAGTGGAGCTAGGACGGAATATAAAGGTTGCACTACCTAAATATAATTCAATTGACAATAACTACAAATTGCATGGCCATTTACTCTGTTTCATCTTTTTAATTTTTGTTTTCTATACATTTCATTTCGTGTTTTCTTTTATTTTTACACAAGAAACTTTTGAAAAAAAAAACATTTTACTAAGAAAAAGTAATTCTAATAAAAATATTTATATTTGTTATTTTGTCACTCTAAGAATTAATTTTGTAAGCATATACATGTCGCAAATTTATTTTTCTATCTCAATTAAATTCATAAAAAAAAATTATTAATGTCTTTTATAATCGCGCGAAGCACGTGCAAGTTCACTAATTAAAAAATAATGAAATAAATAAAAAAAGAAAAGGAATAAGAAATAAAAAAATTGAAAACCAAAGAGAAAATAAAAACAAAAATGCAAAAATAAAATAAACCAATAAAAAAGAAGAGAAAAATAAAAGTAGGAAAAAGTGGAGAAAAAAATGAATAAAGAAATAAATAAAAAAAATAAAAAAATAAATAAGAAGAAAAAAAGAAGTATATAAAATAAAGATTAAATGTGAATTAGAGTATGATGTAAAAAAATTAAAAATAAAATAAATTTATGAAAAATTAAACGAATAAAGAATCATTAAAAAAATAAAAAAAGAAAAGAAAAAAGAAAAAAATAGAGAAGTAAATAAGAAAAGAAAAAAAAGTGATAAATAACTAAAACTAGAAAGAAAGAAATATTTTATACAGTATATTTTATGTTCAAGTACATTTAGTTTGTAAATAGCTGGATGTACTTTCCCCATAAAAATTTAAATGTTGGAGCTCCTATTTTTATTGCCCTAATATAGAACATATAAAATTTATTTTTACACGTTATTTTAGTCTACTAACTTTGTTTTTTCTTCTCATTTAAATTCCACTCTTTTTTTTAGGACCTCTTTAAATTTCACCTGCACTAATGTAGAACATATAAAATTTATTTTTTGCACGTTAGTTCAGTCTATTAACTTTGTTTTTTCCCCTCATTTAAATTCAACTCTTTTTTTGAGGACGTCTTTAACTTTCACCCTAGAAAATGGCATTTGAGCAGAGGGCGCAAGTTTGGATACCCCGCAGGCACCAAAAAGAGGAAAAGACTTGAAAGACTGTGTGAGCTCTACGGTCCACTTCGGCACTCCCTCTCTCTGCCGTCATATGGTCAAAACCAAAATCACCCGACCACGCCATTCTCTATTCTAGAATGACCAAACATAGACTGCACAATCGGTTGTGCTTCTATTTCTCAAGAACGAAGAGACAACCTTTTACTACTTCCCCTTTACCTGCCGAAGCAACGCCAACATCATGTGTTCCCACATCCTTAATTAATCACAGGGCATTGTGTTTTTCACTTGCAGAGAATTTAATACTTCGTGGGTTGTTCGATTCAGCTCAGAAAGTGATCCGGAGAATCATCAACCAATCGTCATCACTCTCTGAAGCTCTCTCTGCCGTTGAATTTTCGATTTCTCGTGGCGTTGAGCCTGCTGAAACTGGCTATGGTTTTCTCATTCGGCAACTTGTGACATCTGGAGAAACACAGAAAGCTGAGGTTGTTTATGAAGATTGCATTTTGAAGAGAGGTATTGAGCTGAACCATTCTTTATTGAATTCCATGGTGATTTGTTATTGTAATTTGGGTAAATTGGACGAAGCTAAGTTGCTTTTTGAAAAACTTTTGGATTTGAAGTTGGTGCCTTGCAGTAGTTCGTGTAATGAGCTTATTAAGAGATTTTGTGGTGTAGATAGATTCTTGGATGGGTTTGATGTTTTTGTGGACGCTGATAATGCTGATGTATTACTCAGTTTCGGTTGTTATAATAAGTTAGTGGATGGTTTGTGCTTCCGGGGGTACATAAGCGATGCTCTCTATGTGCTTGATGTATTGTGTGATAGAGGGCTACCGCCCACTGTTCATTTGTTTAAAACATTGGTAGTTTCGTTATGTAAGAGGGGTAGAGTCGAGGAAGCTCATTTATTGAGCATGGAAATGGAGTCTTATGGTTTTGTTCTGGATAAAGTCATGTACACGACTCTCATCAATGGTTATTCCAAAATCCAGAAAATGACAACAGCTATGATGGTGTTTTTCAGAATGATGAAGTTGGGCTGTGGACCGGATATGTATACTTACAACACGCTGATAAATGGGTTTATGAACTTGGGCATGTTCGACAAGGGTTGGGTGTTGCATGAGCAGATGGTTCAATTTGGATTAGAACCTGATGCTGTAAGTTATCAAATCATGATTGTCAATTATTGCAAGGATCATAAAGTTGATTGTGCATTGACACTATTAGATGACATCATTCAGTGCAATGTTGCTCCCAGTGTTCACTCTTATACTGCTTTAATCTCTGCACTTTATAAAGAGAATCGGTTAACGGAAGTAGATGATATATACAGGAAGATGATGTGCACTGGATTGGTTCCTGACCATGTTTTGTTTTTTACCTTGATCAGCAATTATCCAAGAGGGTCAGAGATTAGTCTAGCATGCACATTTTTGCGGGCTATTGCCAAGAACGGTTGTGGTATTGACCTCTCTTACATCCCTAGCCCTACCAGTCGTAAAGTTACCACAGATATCATGCTTGATATTGATCTTCTCTTGGGAGAAATTAGGGCAAGAAACTTAACTCTTGCTGGTGTTGCTTTCAATATATACATGATTGCTTTGTGTCTAGGAGGAAAACTTGGTTATGCTCAGCTTTGCATGGATAAGATGGCAAGCCTTTCTCTTCAGCCTTCACTGTCAGCTTATAATTCCATGATCAAGTGCCTTTTCCAAAAGGGACTACATGAGGATGCCAAGTTCCTTGTTGAAGTTATGCAAGATCAAGGTCAAGTTCCAAATCAAGCAACATTCTTGATTATGGTAAATGAATACTGTAAACAGGGTGACATACAATCAGCAGTTGAAGTTCTGGACCGAATGGAAGAGAGTGGATTGAAGCCTAGTATTGCTATATATGACTCCATCATTGGGTGTTTGGGTAGAAAAAAGAGAATAGACGAGGCCCTTGGAATTTTCCGGAGAATGCTCGAGGCTGGAATTTATCCCGATGAAACTATGTTTGTGACAATGATTAATGCTCTATCAAGAAATGGGCAAGCTATTCTGGCCCATGAGCTCTTTGTGAAAATGTTGGATGATGGAGTTCAACCAAGTCGCTATGCTTATACTGCTCTTATAAGTGGGTTAGTTAAGAAAAACATGATAGCGAAGGGCTGTGTATACCTCAATCGAATGATAGAAGAGGGTTTCATGCCAAATACTGTTCTTTATACTTCTCTTATAAAACAATTCTTAAGGAAGAGAGAGTTTGAATTCGCATTTAAGTTGGTTGATTTGATGGAAAGAAGTGAGATTGAGCGGGACCTGGTGACTTATATTACTTTGGTCAGTGGCGTTTCTAGAAATATTAGGTCACTTGATGGCAAATGGCTTGTTCCACAGAGACGGTATGAAGAATCTAAGGAAATGTTGTTCCGTCTACTTCATCAGAGTGCTATGTTGCCCAAGGAAAAATGTTTGAAAATCTCAGTCAGCTCTCATGAACAAATAAAATTTCTTGCGCTTCGGCTGATAAACAAAGTGAAGAGCACTCCCCTAGTGCCAAATTTGTACTTGTACAATGGCATAATTTCTGGGTTTTGCTGGGCAGAGAGTATGGAAGATGCATATAAGCACCTTGATACGATGCAAAATGAAGGCATCCAACCAAATCAAGTTACTTTTACTATTCTAATTGATGGGCATTTCCGAAGTGGTGAGATTGATCGTGCTGTTGGTCTTTTCAACAAAATGAATTCACAGGGTTGTCTTCCAGATAACATTGTCTACAACACTTTAATAAGAGGTCTATGCAAGCATGGAAGGCTCATGGATGCTCTATCCCTCTTATACACAATGCTCAAAAAAGGATTGGCCCCTTCTAAGGCTTCATATGAAAGTCTTCTCAGTTCTCTTTGTGCTAATAATTGGAGTGTTCATGCACTGAAGATATGCCATGATATGCTTGCCAATAAATATGTCCCTTGTCACTATAATCTTAAATCGTTGATTTGTATACTAGATGAAGAAAATAAGTGCCAGGAAGCTCATTTTATGTATGATTTGCTTCTTAAGAAAAAAAGATTTATGTTGAACACAAGCTAGAGGCTGGATATGATCTCTCCGATACTATTTGGCTTCCTTCCGTGGTCCGTGTGTATCAACAGAATATGGACTTTTGTATGGAGCTGCACATTGTAGCTTGTGTACCCTCAGAATTCCCTTTGGCAAATTGCTGTAAGCCACCAACTCTCTGTATTTCTTAACTCTGTTTTTCTGCTTAAAGTTTTTAATTAGTATAGTATTCTCTTGACTCTAACGTTGATGATCTTTTGACCTGGAAGTTCTCAGGTGTACATAATCCTTTTTGTTATTCCTTTTTCAGGAATCTGATAAGCGGTGCCTATGTACTGGTCGTGTCTGATTTATAAAGTGGTTGTATGCTATGTGCAGTTGACAACCTTTAGGTAATTCTGGATATGTGTATGTGTGTTCATCTGAATATTTGTGTTTAAATTTTTGGATAAACTACATAGGCACCCAAATAGGTAAACACAAGCACTGGAAAGAAGACTAGAGACAGAACAAAATGTATATCTTGTATTGAATGCTTGATTAATTTGATTTGGTTTTTTGTTTTTCTTTTTGAAAAAAGGACTCTCTTATCTTATTTTCGTCATTTTCAGTTTTATCACCTTTTCTTTTTTGCTAATCCTAAATTGCAGCAAAGCTCTATGTGTTCAGAGGCAACAGAAAAAGAAGTGTTATTCTCGGATGAAAGAAATGGCATACATTTGTCAGAAAATGAAGAATCCTCTGGACGGTATGTGCCTTACAAACTCATTGTTGGAGGCCACATATTTGGCAGAAAAGCAGAAGCAGTATCTAGAGGCAAGTGCTGCTTTGAGAGGCAGCTGTCTGAGATCACTAGGATGTTGCTCTGGAAAACATTGAGGATGGTTCACTGATCATTGAGAAAGAAGAATTTTTCTTGGGGGTGTAATAGAAGGCTGTTGTTGGCCAAGGTGATATTATTGCGACATAGTGAATTATATGGGATATTTGAGAGGAAATTAAGCCATTAATAGTATATGGAAACTAAGTGAAAATTCAACAGGCCTTGTCAGATTTGTTGCTGGACATATGCACCATCACTGACAATGAATATCCAACTTCGACCAAATATAAGCAAATATCAAATTCGTGCATATTGAATTCAGGTACATTCTGTAATTTTCGCTTTCTTTTTGTTTAATTTAATTGCTCCGCTGGCAGATGATTTATATTAATAGGTTAATCTCACGTGTCGTCACTAAACTTTTACCCCTGTATTTGTAAAGCTACAATTTTTTTAATGTTATGGGGTGGAATAAGGAGGAGTATAAGTTAGCTAGGAAAGAGGCTAAGTTAGTGGTTACGGAGGCTAAGACAACAACTTTCGAGAGCTTGTATGCGGCTTTAGAGGAGAAAGACGGGGATAAGAAGTTGTATAGGCTTGCCAAAGCTAGAGCCGTCAATATGGGCTGGGCTTGGCCCGGCCCAGCCTATAATTTGATAGTGCTGCGCTACTATTTGTACAGCCCGTTTAAGAACATGGCTTTTTAGCCCTGCCCGAATAAGCCCGTTGGTCCGTGAGCTTGAACAATATGGGTTGGAATGGTCCGTGGGCCAAACAAAAAATATCAAAAAATAGAATAGAGTACTAAGAATAAAAAAAGGAGTCCAAACTCAAAGTCTATTTGGACCATTATAGATATTTAAATATTTGTTATGTTTATAAAATATATAAATAATTAAAATACAAAATCTTTTAAGGAATCAAATATGTTTGATGAAGATGACGTGACGATGTTGAACATGTCATAAGTGCCATGAGAGTTTTTTTTAAGAGTTCATTTTCACTTTTAATGGACTAAATATTGACATCTTTTTTTTTGTTACGATCAATTAAAATAAAATTAGGTTAATATTGCTATTTAGCAAGTTATATTATTACTCATTAACTTTTTCGTTTGTTTTTCAACATCTCTATTTGGTTTGAATTTGGTGTCAAAAGTTATTCAATTTCACAGATTATTAGGATTTTTTTTTTGTAAATTTGAGACTTGATTAACAAGTAGTAACTTCATGTAATTTTTTTTTAACAAGGTAACATTTGTATTGATGCAGTACTTAGGTAGTTCTGAAAACCCATATTTACAAGGAAATAGTTACAAAATCTACCAAAAGAGAGTCAGACCTAAATGGTGCTTAAGGCATCTAGGATTGCTTCAGTGTCACTTCAATACAATTTGGTGCACCAAAAACAGAATAGCAAAATACAGTTAAGTTTAATATTTTGGACTGAATTTCTTCCATCTTCAAAGCATCTATCATTTCTTTCCTTCCAGATGGTCCACCATATACATAATGGAATAATCCTCCATATCTCTCTATTCCCTACACCACTTCCTGCCTCCTCCCAGCTAAAAAGAGTGTCAACAATCTTTCTTGGCATTGTCCATGCTATGCTTCTGAGATTGATGAAAATCTTCCATAGTTGGTCTGTTATGCTGCAGTGCATGAACAGATGGGAGCACAAAGCAATATTCCTTTTGACCAGATTTTCATGTGTTAAAACTGCTTCTTTGGCAAGAAGCCAAGTGAAACAAGATACTTTGTAAGGTATCTTGATTTTCCAGATATGTTTCCAAGGCCAGTAATTGAGTTGTGGCTCAATCTGATTCAAAATCTTGTTGGCATAACTAACCTTGTATTCCACTTGTGTTTTCAATCCACCATAAGCGGTCAACTCCATTTTGTGTCCCCTGAAAATTTTTCAGCAGATTAAATAGTTCCAGAAGTCTAGGTATCTCCCAGTTATTTAAACTTCTTCTGAACCTCAAGTCCCAACCCTATTGTGTCCACATCTCACCTACTGTTCTTTGTCGGTGTAGAGCTAAGACAAACAAATCTGGGAACAGGTCTATGAGGCACCTTATTCCAATCCATTTGTCTTCCCAAAACCTGGTCCAGTTTCCGTTAAACACTCTAATGTGAGAATAATCTTTGAGAAAGGACCAAAAACATCTTATGGACCTCCAGAAACTGATTCCATATGGAGTGGTGACCTCCTTGGGAACCCCAACTGTCTTCTTCCCCATATTTTCTCTTAATGACTGCTCCATAAAGTCTGAGGTTCATGTGAATATCTCCAAAGCCATTTAAGCTTCAAAGCTTTGCTTTGATGCTTCAAATTTCTGATGCCAAGTCCTCCTTGTCTCTTGCTTCTGGTGATATCCTTACATTTGACTAGGTGAAAAGCTATTTTTTCTTTGTTCCCTTGCCAGAGGAAAGGAAAGTTCTCCTGATTTTGTCCAGCCTTTGAGTGATTCCAAATGGGATTGAGAAAACGTAACTTCATGTAATATTATAGTGTAAATATTTATGTAATTAACATTTTAAAATTTAAATTAATATTATAAAAATAATATATTTTAAAAAGTGAGCTGGCCCGTGGAGGCACACAGCCCACAGTGTGATGGGTTGGGCTTGCTATTTTCTGGCCTGTCATGTCGATGTGCCAGCCCGGCTTGGCCCGTCAAACTCTAAAGCCCATGTAGGCTAGCTCAAATGGGCTGGGCCGGCCCGTATTAATAGCTCTAGCCAAGGCTAGGGAGCGGAGGGCTTGTGACCTTGACCAAGTAAAGTGTATTAAGCGGGAGGATGACAAAGTATTGGTTGAGGATGCCTTCACTAGGAGGTTGTGGCAGTCTTATTTCCATAGACTTTTGAATGACGAGGGGGATAAAGGTTTTGTGCTAGGGGATTTGGAGAACTGAGAGAGGTGTCACGATTATGGTTATTGTAGGCATATCAAGGTTGAGGAGGTCAAGGTTGCTATTCGTAGGATGCGTAAGGCGCTGGGCCAGAAGAGATTCCGGTGGATTTTTAGAAGAGCACTGGCGGGGCAGGTTTGGAGTGACTGACAAGGTTGTTTACATCATATTTAGGGTAGCAAAGATGCCTGAAGCTTGGAGAGGGGTGGTGGAGTTGAAGCTGAGGCGGATGTGACTATTTCTGAGAATCAGTTCGGTTTCATGCCAAGTTGCTCGAGTATTGAAGCCATTCACCTTGGGAGGAGATTAGTGAAGCAGTTTAGGGAGAGGAAGGACTTGCACATGGTGTTCATTGATCTTGAGTAGACGTTTGACAAAGTATCTAGGGAGATTCTGTGGAGGTGCTTGGAGGCTAGAGGAGTGCCCGTGGCATACAATACGTCGATTCAGGGCATATATGACGGCGTGAAGACTCATGTGAGGACGGTGGGAGGAGATTTAGAGAACATTCCTGTTTTGACAAGGTTGCATTAGGGATCGACTCTTAGCATGTTTCTATTTGCCTTGGTGATGGATGTTTTGACGCGGTGTATTCAAGGGGAGGTGCTTTGGTGTATGTTATTTGCCGATGATGTTGTACTGATTGACAAGATTCGGGGAGGAGTTAATGATAAGTTGGACATTTGGAGACAGACCTTTGAGTCTAAAGGATTTAGGTTGAGCACGACCAAGACGGAGTACTTGGAATGTATGTTTAATGATTTTCACATGAGGCTGACGTGGTAGTGAAACTGGATTCTCAGGCCATTCAGAAGAGGGGGAGTTTCAAGTATCTTGAGTGTATGATTCAGGGAGATGTTGAGATTGACGAGGATGTCACACATCATATTGATGCAGGCTGGTTGAAATAAAGGCTCGCTTCGGGATTCTTGTGTGATAAGAAGGTGCATCCTAAGCTTAAAGGTAAGTTCTATAGAGTGACAGTCCGACCGACTATGTTGTACTGAGTGGAGTGTTGGCCAGTTAAGAATTCCACATCCAAAAGTTGAAGGTGGCGGAGATGAGGATTTCGCGATGAATGTGTGGACTTACCAAGAGGGATAGGGTTAGAAATGAGATTATTCGGGAGAAAGTGGGAGTGGCTTCGGTGGAGGACAAGTTGCGATAAGTGAGATTGCAGTTGGTTCGGGCATGTGATGAGGAGGGGCACGAATGCTCCAGTACAGAGGTGTGAGAGGCTGGCTATGGATGGTTTTAGGCGGGGCAGAGGTAGGCCGAAGAAATATTGGGGGAGGTGATTAGGCATGACATGGGCCAGTTACAGCTTACAGATGACATGACCCTTAATAAGAAGGTGTGGAAGACGTGGATTAGGGTAGAGGGGTAGTAGGTAAGTGTACGTCCATAATAATAGGGAAGAGTGCTCTGTTTTTATCTGTGCCTGTAGTTTCTTGTAGCCTCTTATTTGTGGTGTTTTTGTGATGTCTATGATTTTGAATAGCTAGTTTTAGTATTACTTTGTGGGTGTCTTATTTCCTTTATTATCTAGCAGTGTGATATCCCTTTTGGTTGTTTGCTTTTATGTTTTTGTTTGTTATACTGTTATTTTTCCCGAGTCATGAGTTAGGGGTCTATCGGAAACAACCTCTCTACTTCAGCTGAGCTAGTGGTATGGACTGCATACACTTTACCCTCCCCAGACGCCACTTTGTGGGAATACACCGGGTATGTTGTTGTTGTTGTATTATGGGGTGGATCATCAGTAATTTTTATCATGGACAGAGTAAAAATCATTCCTGATTGAAATGGTTATCTTTATATATGTTGCTGGTAAGGAATTTTTAAGTAGTGATTTCACTCTAAGGCACAAGCGAGGATTGATTTTTCTTTGGTGATGGGGAGAGGAATACTGTCATGGAGTAAAGGATGAACTGAAGGTTGGCGGCATGGTTATTTTGCAGTTAATTTGGAGCAGATGATGTTGTAGGTAAGGCTAGGATTCGGGTTAGCAGATGTAGGAAGTAGACTAGGTATTCCACTTTTTCTTTTCTTATTTCATTTTATTTTTATGGATTTTATTATTTTCTTAATGATTCGGTTCAATTGCGGAGCCAGAAATGTGGCGAAAGGTGTGCAAACTTTTGTCTCAGTTGTGTTAAGATGTGCATGAGTAAAAATACATTCATAATAGCTAACATTATCCTCTGTACACTACATAATTTCTGCAAAGGGTGTGCACCGGACTACCCTTCGCCTAAGGTGGTTCCGCCCATGATTCCGTTTGCTGAATTGGAAAATAAGGGCAAATATGTGTCAGTTTGTAACAGCGAGGGCGTGGTTAACTCCAATTATTAACAGAGGGCATATCTATAACATCTTGTAACTTATAGTACGTGTGCGATCAAGTTGATGTCGGCAAAAGTCCTTAATGTGCAAGCGTTAAAGAAGTATTTGAGCATACAAGGTTAAGATTATAAGTGTACAAAGGTACTCCACAGAATTGAAAAAGATCAGATCTATATGTCAAAGTCAAAGGCATCAACTGGTTGATGCCTAAAACAACTCTGGAATTACTTAGCAGTTGGAAAGGAATTGGAAACAGAGGAAGGAAGGAGATCTGGTGGAAGACTATTCCAGCGTGCATGTGGTGGACTCTATGGAAATGCTAGGTACTTTGAAGGGCAAAAAACTAGCTTACAGATGATTAGATTGAATTGTATGTCTTTTGTTTTTTGGTGTAAACAGAACTTGGTAAGGGATGTAGTAGATTTAGTTGATTTTATATAAAAGTGTGAAAATACCCTTTTTGGGGTGTGCCCATCACTCTTTGGGATGTAAGTTTCCAATTCATCATTTGTTGGATGATGAATCTTTTGGTGTGAATATGAAGTTACCTTTATCTCAAAAAAAAAAGTGACCTAACTCTTGATGGGTTTCACGACCATACAAGTACTTTTACAGTCCATATGTGCATCGAAGCACCTTCCTAAATAGTGAACTTGTCCAAGGACATGACATCCAAGGTGGTTCACCTACACGTTAAAGCTAAGCATTAGACCATATAAGGTGGTTCATGACCGTGAAATAAAGATAGAGTCCGTACTTCTCGACGTGCATCGAAGCACCTTCCTAAATAGTGAATTTGTCCAAGGACATGGCCATCCACGGTGGAATTTATGTCCATATAAGTGGTTCCATGACTCTGGAAGAAAGGTGAGAAAAGTTGAGTTTTTGAATCAGAGATCAACCACCACCATCACTGGTGGAATCCGCAGCCGTGAATGGCCATCCACGACCACTTTCTCGCCCGTAAAAGTTTTACGGCCGTAAATCGTTCTGTAAAGTTGAGTCGGCTGAACGTTTATATATATCTAAAACTTGATTTAAAGGTCATTTCTCTCTTATTTCTTCACCTAAGACTCCCATAAGCTCTCCAAGGAGATTTCTTTCTCTTCCAAGGTCCAAGGTAAGGACCCTTCATAGTTTGCGCTCAGTTTTCACCTGTTATCGACTTGTTGCTTATGAAAGCTTCATCTCCGTTTCTAGTTTCGAGCTGAGCTTTTCAAGAGGTATTTGAGCAAGGAAATTAGTAGGGTTTGGCTACAAAAGATAAGTTTTCCACTCCCTCTTCATCTACCAAGCTCGTGAGACTGTTTTAACACTATTTGATAAAGAACTCACGGGACGGTGTTTGGTAGCCGCTAGTTCAAGCGTGTATATGTTTATTTGAGATGAGAAAGGGGCTATTTATGGTGGAGTTATGTTGCTCAAACTCTTCAAAAAATGTTGTTGGTTGTGTGTTGGATCCTCCAAAAATAATGCATTTTTTGAGGATCTGATACGGGTGCAATAACATTTTTGGAGAGTCCAAACAACATAGTTGTGGAGTAAGGTTGGGGCAGTAAGCTTGACCTCGTAAAAAGGCCATGTTTCCATTTGGGAAGTAGGAGAAAGGAAGGGTGTGGCGATATACTATTTATTTATTTATCATATTTGTCGAGCTTGTCGCTCGTGAGCTATTATTGTGTTGCCAGTAAAGCCGTGCTTCTTTGTTAGCTGCTTATATTGGTCTTATATGATTATGTGATATAGATTAAATTGTCATTTGAAGGCATCGACGACACTATGTAAGTGAACAAGTCAAGAAGAAAGGTATGTGAATCTAAAACCTCCTTCGTCGTTGAGCCACGACTTAGAGTCATATGTTTTCCTTATAGAGGTCGATACAACTTATATGATACATGAAAATGAAGTCTTCTTCTACAATGTGTCACTCATTTGCTTTAAGTTCCAAGTCTGTGCGAGTTATTATTACTCTTTTCAAGTCAAAAGTCATAATGATTCATAGGACCGTATGTTTCTTTAGTTGAAACTCTTAGAAGTTACATGGTATTTGTCATGTAGTTAAAAGGAAGCAATTGGTCACAACATGGCTCCACTTATATTGATCACATAGTTGCCTGATCCTTAAGCTAAAGTAAGTACTTGATAAACATAGAATACCTTATGATTCATGGAAAACAAAAGGCTTTTCACTAACTTATGTGAAAGATACATATGATAAACTCATATGTCACATGCCTTTATAACTATAGCTGATTATAATCTATTCTACAGTGAGGGGTGGGTATTTATAGGGCCATGTGCATATGACGCAACGCTATTCCGTGGAATAGAATTGAGACGGAGCCTTTTGTGGCACATGAGATACAGTAGTTAGCTGGAATGTCATGCATGGTTCCGCTGACTAAACCAGTATATGACTTACAGGCCTGCGGGCAGATCTTACTGGAGCGCGTGGAGGACGTAACCTACAAACAGACTGCAATGTATAGTTATTAAGATTACACGGAGTTACGAAAATTGGCAACATATGCCTTTCAGGTGTCATAGATCGCCTTCAGTAGGTCATCATGTACTATAGAAAATGCATGATATCATCTAGGCTAATTTTAGGTATTATATGTAAATAAATAACGGATTGGACGCTATATAAGGATTACTCAGGTTGGTCAGAGACTACAATTTCAGTTTTAAGATTTTACTTCTGATGTTCATGTGCTCATGATTGCTAATCTTTGATAGGTGATTCATTTGGGTATTCTTACTTGCCTACTTTTTATTGTCTGCGTTACATGCCAGTACACGCTGTATATGTACTGATGTCCCTACTTTCGGAGGCGCTGCATTTCTATAAAGGCAGTGTCAGGTTCACAGGACCCTCAGTAGGCCCAGTTGCCGTTCCAGTTGATCTTTTGGTGCGCTTCATTTCTATCTAGAGCTATCAGGTGTCTAAAGCCCATCTTTTGGTTATGTATTTATGTTATTGTTAGGTATGTGTCAGTTATGTAGTTACAGACTATTAGATGCTTCCTAGACGTTATTGATGTTGTCATGTTGTATATTTTTTGGCTCAGAGGGCCCTACAATATATATGTATACTGATCCTATCACCTGTTTTGTCATCTATTATTCTACAGGTTTACCATGAGTTATAAAATATATGTATAGCAGGTGCCAATGGATCCTTGTGTCTGCCCCTACTAGGCTGGGGCGTGACAATATCTAGACTTAGCGAAGTTTTGGGGCAAAATTGACCCTCTGCCATAGTTTGAAAAATAATTATGACAAGCTGGAGTTTTTATAGCTGACTCAAGATTCTATATCGACATTAGGATGCATAATGATCCAGAAATCTTGTATTTGTTTCACTTATTTGCTTTGGCTTTCACATAGAGAAACAAACTTGTATGTCAATTTATCTTTTCCCTTTTTTTTCTTTTACTTTTTGGATGGGGTGAATAGAACCTTGCAGAGAATATTCACATTATCTTTTCAGTTGTCCAATGAGGCTAAACTCATTAAAATATAACCTAATGCCTATCATCTCTGTCGAGTTTTTATATTTTTATATGTACTTGTTTTCAAATTTGTCGCTAAATTGCATTTCCTTTTTTAATTATGAAAACAGGTTTTCATCTCTTGGATGAACAATTCATATAGCAATGAGCTGATTCGAACAAATGTGTTCTGTTGACAGTATACAGAGGCCCGGATAGAGCTGGGAAAAGAGATGAATTTGATGGTTGTTGATCTTTGCAGTGCAATTCAGAAAAGAGAAGATGGGTGGTTGCTTGCTTTTCATAAGTTCAGCTAGCCATGCGTTGCGTGTTTTATATCTCTACCAGATTGAGAACATTTGCAATCATATCTGTATCATTCCCTTATTATTGAGCCATGTCATCTTTATAGGTTACTTCTAGCTCAGTGTGTGTTCATTTTACACCTTTTTGCTTGTTCTATGTTTATCTTGGTCTGATGATTCTGAATGACCTATTGTTGCATCCCAGGTGCCAAGTAGTGGTGGAGCATATTAAATTAATTAGCGTGTATTAATAAATAAGAGTCGGTTACCTGACTCAAGTAGTTAACTCAAGAAGTTTCAGTTAGATGTTGTTAGTAGTGATGTTAGCTGAGCTTCTAGATCTTTCCTAGACATTTTGTATAAATTGACATACTGAGTAATTCAATTAAGCAGTTACATTTTATCTTCCTTTCTTTCTCTGCCAAGCTTTTCTCTCTCATCCACCATTAATGGAGATCCTTGAATTCTCAATTGTAATATGGTATCAGAACCACTAGATTTTCTCACATCTTCAATTGCTTCAATATTCTCGGCCCACAGATCTTACAAATCCTTTCAATTTTCTACTTAGGGTCACTCTATCTTCAACATACAAATTGTTTGATGAATTGCCTGAACGTGATATTGAATCTTTCTGGGTTTTCCTCTTCGTAGTTTCTCTCAATGGCAAATGAACCGAATGACCAACAAATTCCCGTAGCATCAGCTACTGTGCATCAATTTAGTGATGATGCAATTTCTGCTTTGTACATGCATCCTTCTGATAGCCCTGGCATGGTGTTGGTTCCTACACCTTTTGATGGATTGGGTTTTCGTTTATAGAGACGAAGTGCTCTCTGAGCTTTATCAGTGAAAAATAAGCTGGGTTTCATTACTGGTGATTGCAAGCGACCTGCGGATGATGCAGCCAAATTACGTTAATGGGAGAGATGCGATGATATAGTGACGTTTTGGATTTTGAACTCCTTATCTAAGGAGATAGCTGAAAGTGTTGAGTATGTCGCAAATTCCACCGAATTGTGGAAGGAACTAGAGGATCGATATGACCAGACGAATGGTGCTAAGCTGTACCAAATTCAAAAGGAAATTAGTGATTTGGTACAAGGAGCTATGGATATTACTACCTACTATATGCGTATGAAGAAACTCTGGGAAGAATTCAACAATTTATCCTTCCGAGTCCAATGTAGTTGTCAATGTGTTTGTGGTGCAAAGGAGGGGACATACAAGGCTGAGCAAGATAGGAGATTGATCCAGTTTCTTATGGGCTTGAATGAGGAATACACTATTGTCCGGGGAAGCATATTGATGATGAATCCCTTACCTACCCTGGCCCAAGCTTTCTCTATTTTGATCCAAGAGGAGAAACAAAGAGAATTCAAACAGCATAATCGCATAGTAATGGAATCTGCCTCACTTCACGTCAATTCCGCTGGCTCTAGGAGCTATTCAGGACCATCGAATATTGGGAGTTACAAGACAAATTACTCAGGTCAGAATTTTGTAGGCAATTCTAACAATAACAAGCCATTTTGTGATTATTGTAAAAGACCTGGACACACCAAAGATAGGTGCTACAAGCTCCATGGTTATCCACAGAATAATGCACCTAGTGGACCTAGACAAAACTATCAAAATTTTCCTATCTCTCGTAATGCTTCTGTGCATCAACACCAAAATCCCGGGCTCAATAAGGGTAAGCGGACAGTAGCCAATGTTCATGGATTTACATCAGATTTGATGCATACTCATGGAGATGAACCTGATTCAATAATGGATGCGAAAGGCCCCAATATCACTAAGGACCAGTACAATCAGATTATGAATCTGCTCAGTCAATTTTAGATCAGCAACACAGTAAAGGGAAATCCAAATGCTGCACATATTAATGCTGGGTCTGTTAACTTTGCAGGTATTTTAGCTTGCAACTCATCTATAGATTTTTCTCATCATTCATGCAAATGTTTCAACTCAAGGTCTGATTTATGGATCATAGATTCGGGTGCCTCCAACCATATGACTTTCAATAAGTCCAACCTAACCAACATTAGAACCTTGACCTATCCTTTACTAGTATCTCTTCCAAATGGCTATAAAGTAAAAGTAGTTGAGTTTGGCGATGTGGTTATTACACCTAAAATTACCCTGCATAAGGTGTTGTATGAACCATCCTTTAAGTATAATTTGATTTCTGTCCATTCCTTGACTAATCACTCCCAATACATGCTTCTGGTCACTAATGCATTGTGCTTCCTGCAGGTCCCTTCAATGAGGAGGCCTCAGGTGATTGGTAGTAGCAAGGATGGTCTGTACTATCTCTGTTCCACATGTCTGAAGATCTCACATCATACCACTGCTAATGAGTCACATGTTCACAAGAAACCAACTACTTGTTTGTCTATTCCTGATCTGATCAAGAACTGTCAAGCTACTGATGCATTCATTCACTCTTCCCCTGCTTGTTCTCACATTTCCAGCAATAGTGTGGCAGGAGAATCCATGTCAAATAATGATGTCACACATAATTTTCATTCCCCTCGCTTTCTTTCCAATGTAAATGTACCATCTCTTATCAATAAAACTGACTTGTTAGCTGGACGTGCTCATTTATCTGTTGACAGTAATGTAAACTCATTGTGGCATAATAGACTTGGACATGTTCCCTTTGCAAAAATGAAAGGCATATCCTCATTACTTGCCAAGTTTTCCACTAACCAGCCTTTTTTATGCTCCATTTGCTCCATGGCTAGACAAGTCAGACTTCCCTTTTCACATAGTTCTAGTGCTTTCACTAACATCTTTCAGTTGTTACACATTGACCTCTGGGGTCCATACCATTCACCAACACATGATAATCATAAGTATTTTTTGACCTTGGTAGATGACTATAGTAGAGTCACATGGACACACCTTTTGGGCAGTAACGCTAATGCTTTATCCATCCTGAAAGCTTTTGTGAATATGGTTGAAAATAAGTTTTCTACCTCTATTAAAATTGTAAGAACAAATAATGTCCTTGAGTTTGTTAATAATGAGTCCTTGCGATTCTTTCTGTCCAAAGGTATAATACACCAAAAGACTTGACCTTATACACCACAACAAAACAGTGTAGTGGAAAGAAAACATAAATATTTGTTAGAAACTGCCAGAGCCCTCATTTTTTCAATCAAAATTGCCTTTGAGATATTTGGGGGAGTGTGTTCTCACAGCCACACATATCATAAATATACATCCTACCACTTATTTGAAAATAAATGCCCTTATGAGTTACTTTACAACAAGACACCAGTATATTCTCATTTGAGATCTTTTGGTTGCTTATGTTATCCTACTATACCTAAAATCCATAGAGATAAGCTTGAAACAAGAGATGAACCTTATGTCTTTGTAGGATATCCATTTGGAGCCAAAGGATACAAGGTCCTTATACAAGGTCCTTAGTCTAGCCACAAGAAGAATACACATTTCTAGAGATGTAATCTTTCATGAACATGTTTTCCCTTTTAGTCTTGTCTCAGATGTTGCTATTTTTCCCTCTATACTTAAATATTTTTCCAAGTCCTATGTTCCTAAGTCCACTCTTGTTGCTCATAAATAATTTTTTGATAATGAGGATGGCACTTCCTCTAAGGTGCCATGTGATCCTCTGGACACAACAGTCAGCTCTTCTACTTCATCTACTACTGGTACCTTCTTTTCACCCTCTCACAATTAAAATTCTACACCATTAAATGTACCTGTTCATCCACCTGGACACAGAAGGTCAACCGGAACTCCTAAGACACATGCTCGTTTTCAGGATTATATATGTTCCTCACCATCCCTCAAATCTACTCCTGATGCTGAACCACATGACACATCTTCTACCTTTTCTCTCAATGCCCTTTTTTCTCAACACCACTCCATTTCTCCTGAATTTTTGATACATGACAGTCAGTTCTTTATTTGTAATATTTTTCATGATAATGAACCATCTTCTTATGATAAGGTTGCACTTAATCCTGCATGGCAGACTGCTATGAACCAAGAGTTTGAGGCTCTTCATGCTAATAACACATGGGATTTAGTCCCTCTTCTACATGGTAAGTAAACTATTGGATGTAGATGGGTATATAAGGTGAAACATAAAGCTGATGGAAGCATAGAAAGGTTCAAAGCTAGGCTAGTAGTCAAGGGATACACACAACAAGCTGGGATTGACTATACTAAAACTTACTCTCCGGTGGTAAAAATGACCACATCAATATCCCTAATTGCTGTAGCAGTAAAGAGGAATTGGATGTTGTCCCAAATGGATGTCAACAATGCCTTTCTTCATGGTGATTTACATGAAGAAGTGTATATGAAAATACCTCCTAGTATTGAGGTTGATGATGTAGGGTTGGCTTGCAAGCTGAACAAATCTTTGTATGATTTAAAACAAGCCAGTAGGCAGTGGTATGCAAAGCTAACTGAAGTACTGTCTTCTAGAGGTTACCAGCATTCCTTGCATGATTATTCTCTCTTCTACAGAAAACATGGTTCCTTGATGGTGTTCATTGCTGTGTATGTAGATAATATTATTCTCACAGGGACAGATCATCAGGAGATCAATGAGTTGAAAGCTTTTCTTCATGATAGATTCAAGATCAAAGACCTTGGCAAATTACATATTTTTTTGGGCATGGAAATCCTATATACAAATGAAGGAGCTATAATTTCTCAGAGAAAGTTTGTTTTGGATATGTTGAAGGAATATGAATGCTTTGACTTTACCAGTGTAGTGTCACCACTTGATCCTCACATCAAATTGAAAGCCAAGGAAGGTTCACCACTGGTTGATCCTACTTACTATAGAAAGCTAGTTGGAAAACTTAATTTTTTCACCAACAACAGACTTGATATCGCCTTTAGCGTGCAACACCTAAGTCAGTACATGCAGGATCCAAGAGAGCCTCACCTGTAGGCAGCTCTACATTTACTGAGATATCTCAAACATGATCCAACTTTGGGCATATTTATGTCCAACTATCCTAACTATACTGTTCAGGGCGACTCTGATTGGGCTGCTTGCCCAAAGTCTAGAAGGTCGGTTAGTGGATATTTGGTTTTGTTAGGGGACACACCTATTAGTTGGAAATCGAAGAAGCAAGAAACAGTTTCTTTATCTTCAGCTGAGGCTGAGTACAGGTCCCTGAGGAAAGTTGTTGGTGAGTTAACATGTCTGCATAGGCTATTCACGGAATTATCAATTCCAAACACTACTCCTATTGCAGTCTTTTGTGATAGCCAATCAACTTTACACATTGCACGGAATCCATTTTTTCACGAGCGTACTAAACATATCAAGGTTGACTGTCATTTTGTGCGAGACAAACTACAAGAAGGCCTGATCAGTCTGCATCACATTGACACTAACAGTCAGCTAGCTAATATTCTTACCAAATCCCTTTCAGGAGTCAAACATGCTACTGTACTTAGCAAGTTGTATGTGAAATCTCCACTTTCAACTTGAGGGGGGTATTAAATTAATTAGCGTGTATTAATAAATAAGAGTCGGTTACCTGATTTAAGTAGTTAACTCAAGAAGTTAGATCAGTTAGAGGTTGTTAGTAGTGATGTTAGCTAAGCTTCTAGATATTTCCTAGACATTTTGTATAAATTGACATACAGTCTGAGTAATTCAATTAAGCAGTTACATTTTATCTTTCTTTCTTTCTCTGCCAAGATCTTCTCTCTCTCATCCACCATTAATGGAGATCCTTGAATTCTCAATTGTAATAGAGCGTGCTGAAAATGTATGATTCAACTGTCTTTTGTGTCGCTCAGTTACTTTGGAGAAAAAGAAATAGAACCTTTCTCGGGAGAGAAAGTAATTTGTTTGTAGGTGAAAGTCTCGTGTCTGTTTCTAGGCAATTTGGTGTACCAATTAGGTTCCTGCTAAAATTGGCAAGAAGTTATTTGTAGACCACTGAGTTCTCTATTTTTTGTAAACTAGTTGGATGCTAGACTATATATTGAATCCCTCAACATCAATAAATTATCTTTTGTAGGCATCGAGGTTTGCCTTCTCCAAATAGCTTAATTTATAAATTGTGAGAGGACCATTTTCCAACAAGATATGCAGGTTGAGGTATGCATAACCCCATTAAGTTATTTTGTTGACCTCTGAGAAAAATTAAACTTGTTTTCTTCCTATACAGCTTTTCCGACGTTCCTTGATTAACATCTTGTTGAAATGAGTTTTTAAGAAAACCTTTTGATGCTGATAGTATCAAATTATTCTTTCCGAGTTATGTAGTCTTAATCTGGAAGTTGACCTTAAGCATACTAGATTTTCCTCCTCATGTAATTAATTTATGTTATATTAGATTCTTATGATAAATTGTATCTAAGAAGTGATATTCTGCAGTGTGTGTGTGGTGAAAGAAATTTTTGGTGGTGGTCCATGCATGTTAGTTCACTCCTAGCACCTTCTTGTCAATGGAGATTCCAACTTACTGCATTCATTTTACTCATCAAGGAGTGCAACATTGTCATAATGTACTTACTGTTCTCTTTACTTTTGGATATGGAAGAATAATGAGATGAATATTTGTATCATAAAGTTCACATGCTTAATCTTCATTTTGGCATTAACTTTAACTATATATAAATGAGTGCGTTCCGAGAACTGTAAGGTACTTCTGGGATTTACTTAAGTTTGACTAACCAAATTCTCATTTATCATCTTATGCCCTTCCCAGCAGTTTATTGGTTGCTTTGACAGTGCACCCGTCTTTTCCTTCACTTTCCCTCAACATCCTCATCTTTCTTAAATTCTCTTTGTAAGTATTGGAAAAAGGGCATCGTAAAAAGGTTGTAACACCCAATTTAGCTAATCTATCTGGAGGGGGGGGGTAACTAATCTGCCATAAGCAGCCAATCGTAAGATAAATTTCTACTTTGGAGTTCCCATATTGTTGCATACAATCTTATATCAAGGTACCTTCTGAAAAGTTCCATGCTATTTCTGGTAATCTTCTTAGTTGAAAATCTTCCCATCTGCTGGACCTCACAAGAAAAATCTGCTTCCTCAATGTATACTTTTGCCTTCATCACCCTTTGGATCATCCACGAAGCACTTTTAGGGCGTACTTCACGAGTAGTGTTTCTATTTATATCGTAGGTGCACCCATAAAATTCACATTCTCTTTTTTTCCGTGCAAATGTTCAATAATAGCTCGGAAATTGAAGCTTTGTTCCATAGTTTCATGTTGATCACATTTAAATCACCTGGTGACAAAGGAGAGCACACCCTAACCCAAGCAATTAAAGCTTTATTTTTAGATGTTTTTGCAGAATCAGTCCTTAAGAACCTTTTGCATAAAAAGAGTAACACACACAAATCCCACAACTGTAGGAGCTAATTACTTTCTCTCCCACAACTTTGTAACATTACATAAAATTCCATAAAGAAAGATAGGCGGATACATTGTGGTTTTTGATACATATACAACTAATTCTGAAAATTTAAATTAATGAAATCCCTTAATATAAGGCGGAAATCAAGGAATGTATCTATGCTTAATTAATTTCATTTTATTACTCTTTAAAATAATTTCATTAATATTAAGATAGAAACATATATATCTTGTGTAACGACCTGTTCTGTGATTATTAAAAGACACCTCATAATGGTATGAATTATGGAGATTTTTGAACATACGGTCTTGAACTTGTATGGGATAAAGCGACCAAATTTTGGGTTGAGCTGACGTCATTCCATCATAGCAAAAATTTTCCTACTATAGCGGCGTCGTTGAAGCAGCTTGTAGGCCGCTATAGCGGGGTGATGGGACCAGAAACTTAGTCACGATTTTTAATGTTTTCCTTTCTCCTCTTAAGTTGCAAAAAAGATGAGGTTTGCTCTTAAAATTCCTTTAGGATTACCTCATGGCCTTGGATCAATGAAGAGGAGGGATCTTCGAATGGGATAAAGCCCAAGATTTTCTCTCGGATTCCATGCTAGAATTCGCTAGCATGGAGTCAAAAGCTTACATTCATACCTCAGTAGCAGCTGTTTGACATCCATGTAGGCTAGATTTAACTGAGTAGTTTAAACCTGGGTTAGAAAGCATAAACATGACGTAGATTGACGAGATATTTTGATGCTTAGGCCTTCAGGTACAGTGTTGGGATGGATAAAAAAGATGCAAACCTGGTGGTTTGGGTAGGAATTTGCTGTTATTCGTGATATTGAAATTGTCAAGTAATTAAGGTGTTTTATTTGTTGTTGTTCATCCTTGCATAACTAAAAATGGTGTTGTACTCGAAAATTAGGTTAGAGCCTAATAAATGTTTAAATTAGAGGTGGTTAGTGTGTCACGACCCAAAATAGATACGTGATGACACTTGTTACACCCTCTGGACAAGTAAACCTATCATAATCCAAACTTAATAAACAAGTAAATCAGAAATGAAAGAATGAAGAAGACTCACCAAAATGCCGCTGCTGGTATAATACTGAATCGTACTAGCCTGGTTGTCACTAATACAAGCCTCTAAATACAGAATGATATCCATAGCTTAAATGCGAGTAAGCATAATATAAATAAAGAGAGATTTGATAAGCTTTGAAGTCTACTAGCCAATACCTTGATATTTGCAACTCCAACATCGAAGAAATGCAATCAATGATCTATTACTCGAATCAATACCCGTATGAGGTGAAAAAAGCAAAGAAAAATGAAATAAAAGGAAAAGTGAGTACAAAACATGTGTACTCAGCAAGCATTATTGATAACTGTCACGATATGAGACTACCCCATAGTCGTAACACGCTGCTTAAAGTCACAAGTGACTCCGAGCTAACCCATGGCCTAACATAACACTAAGAATACTGAAATAACTAATAAAATTGAGCGGAAGCTAAACTGCAACGATATAATCATAAATGAAATAAATACTAAAAGTCAAGGTTAACACTATCTAACACAATCAGCATGCTGAAAATCTATCTGTTTGTCTAAAAACCCTCTGAATAAGATGAGTTGTTGGGATAAGTCCCCAACTAACTTCAACTATCTGAAACTAAGAGAAATACTAAAAATAATTACTAATAGCTAGTCCTCGAATGATGAGGACTCACCAAAATACCGCTGCTGGTATAATACTGAACTGTACTAGCCTCGAGCGGGATGCTGAATGTTGGAACCTTTATTAAAAGATATTATAATACAAGGAAAGTATGCGATCAATACTTCGAATGTTCAGAGCATGTGAGATATACATGGTCTAATATAAGCTGAATATACTTGTCATAACATAGAAAACTGAACATGAAACTTACTGGATGCAAAATAATGCAATAACCAAGTAATAAACATGTATCTATATAATGTGCTGAATAAACTAAATACAAGATCATACAATGTTTGGGTCTAAACTGTGGGAGACACTATGAATCAACATACCTCAATCTGAGCTAACTAGGGTCCAACATTTTACCCAATCTAGAAGGGTGTTCAGTACCTTACTAAGGATACAAACACTGACTGACGTAGATCCACTAAACTGATGTCTAAAAGGACTAAGGTGTCAAACCTGGTTTAACACGCAACCCTTCAGAACCTATGATGGTGCTGTAGTTCTGGAACGTAGAAACTTCTACTAAAGGTCTTAGCCTAATCTACGGGTGATCTATTATCCCTGCGTCCGCTTGGTGCTAAGTACTACTCCTAACTGAATATCAAGTGATAACTACATAGTTCATTTAGAACAAATAATGACAACCTCACAATACTAATATCCGAGTATGAGGTAGTGAAAACTTCACCTGAAAAGAATTCTGAATCATGTAAACATGAAAGTTTGAGTATTCACTAACAGGTGCATAAAATTCTAGGTCATCGAGTGTTCATGACCTGCCATCTCTGAAGAATGCAACTACAAATGACAATTCAAAATTTGACCATAATAAGAAATTTCATAATTCAAGTCTAAAGTTAGTAATTTATCAATATGATGAGATTTCATAACCATGAGTATGTAAAAATGCTCAATTTTTATGGAAAAATATATACCTATTTTAGTCAAGGCAAAAAATTAAAAGATATTGGAATTCACACATTTCACGAAAACCTTATGCTTGGCGAGTGAATTAAACTAAGATTTTGAGATAACTTTGGGTCTTAATGGGTAAAAGGAAACCCAATGAAGAAATTCTACATACCTGGAGATGAAAACCTTGGGGAATTCTTTGAATTTAGAGCTTGAGATTGAATAATCCTAATTTGCTCCGGAGGGACAAGAATCGTGTATTTTCATGTTCTCTCTCTAAGTGTCGAATATTTTGCTGAGTAATGAGAGACTTAAAATAGTATTAGGCTTAATATTGATGTGCTATGGATTTGTAGCACTTTGTACGCTTAATATGATCAAAGTATGCAAGTTTCTTAGGTTGTTTTGTGAGATATGATGTGTTTTGGGTATGTTTTGCAGGAAACTAGGTTTGGAAGCTAAAACTAAAGAAAAAGATGAAAGTTGAAGTTTTGGGATACTTACCGAGGCATTTCTGGGAATAAATGCCACTTATCGAGCATAGGTGACCAAAGTAGGTATCAGAACTTGAAGTCCAGAGGCTCGAAAGCAGGAAAAAGAAGACCCTGTCTCTTATCAAGGACATCTACGGTCCATTGGTGACCTTATCAAGTGTCAAAAGTCCAAGTCCAGAGAGCGTCAGGAGCTTTGCAGGAGGTCTGTCACTTACCAAGGAACACCTATGGTCCGTAAGTGACCTTAGTAAGTAGTCACCGACCTCAATTTTCCTTTTTTATTCGGGAGTTGATTTTTAGGGTTTCCTTGTATTCTACAAATACCTTTTGGACATTTTTTAGTTAGTTTACACTCTCTTAACACTTATAAATATATATTTGATTCCAGGATTCAATTTTTGATCTTGGGATTACTTTGTTCTTGATTTTGGTTGATAATTCAGTTGTTTACTTTGGGTTTTACTTATTCATCATTGTGATATTGTTTAATGCTTTTCATTATGAATACCGCTGATCGTTTCACAAGCATGAGCGGCTAAAGCCCTTAGCTAGGTTGTGGGAACCCTGACATATTGATGAAGTAGGGGAAGTGCTAAGTTGTTCTGATGTCATGACCTAAAATTCAAGGGTTACGATGGCACTCATCGCGGTGAACCTTACGAGTAAGCCTATCACCCAAACCTATATACAACAGGAAAAAGATAGAAATACCCCAGGGTAAGGCTTCTAAAATGAAGCCAAACCATATAAGTATAATAAATGCGGAAAAAATATAATCAATAACACAACCATAACTCCCAAAATCTGGTGTCATTAATGTAAGAACGTATCTAGTACAACTCGAGTCCAAAGGAAATAAATAAGAAGTCCAAATACAAGATAAACACTGTCTTTAAAATGAAAGTAAATACATAGTCTATAAGAAAGGTAGTAGAATACATCCGGAACCATAAAGGTCAACCACTACCTTAAAAGCACCAAAAATTACCCAAATCACCCAAACTCTCGAACTAAGACCTGCACTGAAAGGGCTCAGTAAGTGTGAGTACGGTCCATTTGTACTCAGTAGGTATCATAAACCGACCGAGAAAAGTAGATAATAACACATACAAAATACACATAAATGGCACATCACCTAAAATAAGAAAATGTACCACAACGTGTAGCCCACACCGCTTACACTTACAGTTCTAAAGTATCCATATAAAATATAATAAAATACCATACAAGAATACAAGTATACATTTATACCACATATAAGCAAAGAAATGAGAACAACCTATACGAGGGCATCAAATACAAGTAAGAAAAGATAGAATAAATGGTCAGATATCCAGTCACAATAGCAATACAATCACAGAATAAACACCACATATGAAATGCAAATGAAGATGATGATGATAATAATGAGGGTGAAGCATGAGGTTGTCGCACAACCTCCATATACACCTATGGAGGCAAGCCTCCCGACGTAGGACCCATGGAGGTTTCGTCAACCCGTATACAACCAATATCCATGACTCTTCTCCAGCAGATCCTTCGGAGAAGGTCTATAAAATTTTGATGTTTCCAGTGTTTCTAGTATTTTTGGTGTTTCCAATATTTCCAGTATTTCAGTACAAACAATATCCATGACTCATCTCCAGCACATCCATCAGGAAAGGTCTAAAGAATCTAATGTTCCCAGCATTTCCAAAATTTCAATGGAACATACATAAAATAAGACACAAATCAAATAAAATATACAATCACAACATGTATATATATATATATAAAGTTGTTGAACCATTGGGGGTTGCACCACATAGTGAGGGACCAGGTCCCTCAAAGTCAGTCTTAAGCGATAGAATAGTAAAGCAACTAGGAGGTGCTAGAAAAATAACGACAGTGTAAGAAAGTAAAAACACAAGATTTTTACATGGAAACCCAGAAAGGGTAAACCCACGACTTTCCCTTACAAGCACCAAAGAAATCCGCTATAACCAACCTCCTGATTACAATCTAGATTTCAGCCTACCTCTAGGCTTCTTTCACTTGTAGTAACTCTCTACTGATTACCTCTAATCAACAACTAACTTAGGTAACTCTACCTAAGCATTCACAAAAGAAACACTACTCTTATAGCATGAGTAGTTTGATTATAAATTAGTACTCACTGAAGAACAATTTCAATTTAAGCTTACATAGATAGCTAAGAACGTGAGTAGTAATAAAATGAGGGGTTTTTGCTGCCTCTCTTCGCTTCTTTTCATTGTCAAAAACTATTTGATGAAGATGCTTCTCTTTTCTTTTATAGTTGAGTGATGATTATGGTTGAAATATAATTGGACTAGCTGTCCAAGTCAGTACAAAATAACACCAGTTGCAAGTTTGTTACACAAAAGGACAAACTATACAGATACCATGTGCTAGATGTACTATACTTTGCACATCCAGGGACCTGGTCCCTTGCAGTTCAACTGCTCATCATTAAAACTACATATAGAAAAAGTATTCAACAAACAAGTGAAATTATGAGTACGTTGCCATGAGGATGATGATGCAATGTTCACAACCAACCGCAAAGAGTATTTCCCCAACCAACCACAATGAGCATTTCCATAACCAACCAATATACCAATCACGTGAGCCAATTATCCAATCATTATTTCAAACTACCCATGAATTTCCACATGTATCATATGCCAACAAGTATAAATATATCACAATACTCCAATGGTATCACATTAGGCATTTTCAACAACACTATATAATTATTCACATATATTCAAGACTATCCACATCACGTAGGACCCCACATGGTCACACATATCATATAATACCTCAAATTCAACAATTACATCACATATAGGCCTCCACACGGGCACAACACATAGATAGATATTTTTCATGATTAGTTCCCACCCTTAACATGCATTTTGTATACAAATTAACTACCCAACCTAGTCTGAAAGAGTTAAGCCATAACCTACCTCAAGGCCGAAAATGGTCCGCAACACTTCAACCCACTACCTTACTTTTTATGATCAATCTCAAAATCAACTAAAACTAAGAAATATATAACCTACACATCAAAACAAAGTCAACAATACCCATATTGCCAACTATTAGTTCTGGGTTAAAACGAACCTCTAAAATAGATTTTTGAAAGGGATGGATGAAATTGTAACTTTATTTCAAAAATATGTTCCCCATACCTTTAGGAACCTAAAGCTAAAAATCCAAGTCAAATCAAGTTAAAGATGAGGTTTAAATCGAAGAAAATCCATTCTTAAACTTTACCAAATAAAACCTTTGAAATCCATTTTAAAATCAAGAATCGAGGTTGTTTTGAAGGTTCAACGGAGGAAAAAATAGTAATTATAGGATTAGGAACATTACTCAAGTGAAAATGAGTAAAATTGGAGTTTAAAACCAAGCCCTAAGTTTTTGGAATTTTGAGAAATTAACCAAGAAACTCACTAAGAAAAGGTGAATTCTTACCTTAAATCCGTAAGAGAATCAAGAAAAGGATGTTAATCTAGGTTCCCAAGAACCTAAAAGTTTCACTTTTAAGCCTCACACTATTTTAGGGTTTTTGACTCTCAAGAATGAGTGAGAAATGGCCAATTTACGACCTAAGGGGTCTATTTATACCCATACCAGGTTCCCATATATTGTAATCGCACAACCAGGTGTGTGATCACACAAATTGGTTGTAAAAGTAGATATGGCAATCTCCATAGGGCAAGGTACGATCGCAGTATCTTCTGCATGATAGATGATAACTGAAACTTGGTGAATTTTCAAGTTTCCGCTAAGGCCCCGGGATTCATTCGGAATTCGATACACATAAACGAACTATGTATCCACACTAAATTTAATGTTTCGAATGCAATGGTAAAGTCAAATTTTTGAAAAGATTTCATTTTTGCAGAGTTGGCCCCCGAAACCCAAAATTATAATTTTCTAAACTGAGGGTAGAAATAAGATTTAAAAGCCACAGAACCAGACCAAATATGTTGCCACCCTAAAATTGACGTTTCAAATCCGCTGACATAGTCCATTTAGCCATCCATTGCACGTATCAAAAAATAACCACAAAAGTCCATAATAAGGCTCTCAATGCCTCTAAAAACTACAATAACACATAAATGATACCAAAATATATCAAAAACCATGCTAATCAACCCTACACCCTAGAAATACCATAATGCAACTACAAGGAGGGGGTAAAATATTCAAATCACACAAAACATATATTTCACATATTTCATCAAAATTTAGGTCTTTATATCTGAACATGTATTTTTGCATGTATTTTATTATCTTCAGTTTAATTGATGTCGTCGCGATTGCAAATGGTAAAATCCCACCTAGTATATCACTACTTACTCCACAAAGGGAGTAGTGACTAGGAAAAGATAATTAGAACAGTAATTTGAAGATTAATTATCAATCTAGGCTAATTATATCATCTATGTAAGACGATTATCTATTATCTAATAACTTGGGACTAGGTAATAGTTAACTAGGATCTAGGATAAGAGTTAGTAATGCGATGCTGATACGCCCAAATTACAACTCTTTTACGAGAGAGTAAGCGATCACTGTCAAATATAGAACCCAACTGGGTTGGGTGTCGAATACCACAGGGAATACCTTGTTCACTAAGTATTATGCTATTATTAGACTATTGATCTAAGGCTCCAAAATAAAGGGGGTTTGGAAATGTTAACAGTGTTCTTTTACGTTGATGTCGCACAAAAGCCCAGCTACTGAGAGTAAATGTAGATGTAGTTCCAATGAGAATAAATTAACTCGAATTATGCTCACCAAGATGTTCAAACAACTAGGGTTGTGAGTTTGTGTTTGAATTCTAACTTATGTATCCAATTGCAAGAATTATTGAATTCTAAAGATTACCCACGTGTTTCTCAACCTAATGAGTATTTCACCCTTTACTTCTCTCAAACTTAAAGGATTCATGCATTATTCAATAACACTTACGAGGGCTGATCCTGCTAAGGCATCAACCCATTAACCAAAAGGGTAAACCTATGAAGCTCATGTGAATCACTTCTTTTCCCAACATCCACTTTTTTGTCAGACAAATGGAGTTTCATAGGCTCACTTTTCAAGTTTGCATCCAAGATATGTCATTAAAATGAAGAAAGATTCATGCAATTTCGATAGATGTTAGAGGAAAAACCCATTCACAATACTAAAATAGTTCTCTACATCAAGGCTCCTATAACCCTAGTTATGGGAATTTAGCTACTCATCTCCATGTCAGAAAACAAAGTTATATTAATGTTCATAAATAAATTCTAAAAAGTACTTACAAAAGTTACAATATTGTTCTTCTCAATCTTTGATGGAAAATATGAAAAACTAATAATCACCTCCCAATCTCTAGATTTAAATCTCAATGAAAAGTAGTGTAAAACTCTAAATAGAAGAGAAAGTATGCAATTAAAGATAAAAGATACCTACTAAACCCTAATACTTGGTATTTATATGTTCCCAGCTAAAAGGATTTAAAATTCAAAATCATAAAATTTGCATCCAAAGTGACGGCCAAATTGGTGGTCCGTCATAAGGTTGACGGTCCACTATTTGTCCCGTCGCTGCTGATCCGGGTAGGTCACTTTTTAGATAAGCCTGACGGCCAAATTGGTGGTCTATCATAAGACTGACGGTCCACCATTTGGTCCATTGCTGAGTCCTTCAGGGATCCAGGTTCTGGATAAAATTTGACGTCCAACTTGGTGGTCCGTCGTAAGACTGACAGTCCACCACTTGGTTCGTCGCTGAGTCCTTCAGGGAGCCTGGTTCTGGATGACACTTATGGCCAAATTGTTGGTCCGTCATAAGGCTGACGGTATGTCACTGCAAGGCCTGAAGTCTTGGGTTCTGTTTAGACCTGACGGGCAAGTTGGTGATCCGTCGCAAGACTGACGGTTCGTTGTTTGGTACGTTACTCCAAGGCCTGAAGTCTTGGGTTCTGTTTAGGCCTGACGGTCAAGTTGGTGATCCATCGCAAGACTAACGGTCCACTATTTTGACCGTTAGAAGTGTTTTTCTTCCACTTCTCTGAGACTTTTTCTTCAGCTAGATCCTTACCCTGAAACATTAAAAACCTGCATTAAATGCAAGCTTAGTTTCTTGAAAACATACAACTTTCTCAAGAAAATGATGCAAAATGTTCCATCAAAAGCCGAAACATCAGACGCCCTGAGACTCAAAAGGTAAATGATGAAATCCATCAATGAGTCCACAAGACAGTTGATGATACATCACTTATCAGATTCTGCATGCAAGTTACTTGGTTGATTCAATAGATCACAATAAGCCTACTGAGTTGAGAATCCATGGGTAACATAATACTAGTGTTCTTTTTCAAATGATTACAATCAAAGTTGAATTCTGTTACTTGTTCGAGATTGTTACTACAAACCACCCATTTATTTTCAGTTTTGGTCATTGAGTTCAGCAAGCTAGATATATAAATCCACGTCTTCCCTATGGGTTTGATCCCAACCTATTTGGGTTACTTTACTTGACAACGACTGCTTTATCCTTCCGTTGGAGGTGTAGTTTTGGAGTTGATCAATAATCAACTTTGGAAAATCTTAAACGACATAGTATAAGGGTTTAAATAGTGGGAAAAGACCAAAATTCTCCTTATAGCATGTAACTAAAAAAGCTCTGTATGAACCATTCTACGATCGTGAGACTCAACTACGATTGTAGAAGATGCTCATAGGTTGTTGGATGGGTTTGATACTTCTGTGGAGTTCATTAGATGAGCCATAGTACAACTCATGGGACCCTCCCACAATTATACCTTGGTCCGTGGTTTGAAGTCCAAGTCGAATCAACTTTGGAAACTAAGATACTGCCTAAAATCATTGTTTTAAACTAATATCGTGGTATCCTTTCGTAGTTGGGAGGTAGTTTTTCCAACTTGTAGTTGTTTGGGTCTGTTTCATACAGGCGAGCACATTGTACTATCACATAATCTAACCATGATCATACCATGGCTCGCTGAATCTTACTGCTGGACAAAGCTTCACTAAAATGACCATAAATTTTGCTCCAAAATCAAATTAATAATTAATTTCATGCATTGGAAACAAGGCTCAACGACATTTTATTTGGTGGGTCTTAAGCTCAAAATACTTCAGAATCTAGGAGTTATACTCGTTTAAATTTAACTATAGAAAGGTTCTTCATAAGAAATCAACTGGTAAGGAATGTTTCAACTCTGTATGAGCTAGGAGTTACTTGTGGCCTTAGTACATGTATAAATCATTTTCCACACTAACAACACAAAAAGTTTGGTTCTACAAGTACTTTAAGCATGGTTATAATCTTAGCTTGGATTTTTAGGGTGTTATAATATCTCCTCCTTGGGTCCATTTGTCTTCAAATAAAAACTAACTAAGCTTAAAGGTTAGGGAAAAGATGTAATCTAAACACTTAATTTCTAAGAGATGAGCACTGACATGATAACTGAGTCTATAATTAAAACATGGTCTGAATCGAAATCATGAATACATGGTATGATATGAGAATAATTGGGTGACATGAAATGAAAATATATTAAGTGGAAACTATTACCTCAAGTTAGAATTGAGTTTGAAGAGAAAAGATGGGAGTACTTTGTCATCAATCTGTTTCCCAAGTATATCCCTCAACTAACTGATTTTGCTAAAGAACCTTTATTGAAGAGACCTTCTTATTCCTCAACTTACGTACCTAATGATTAAAGATCTCAATTAGGACCTCCTCAAAAGAGAGACTATCTTTCATGTCCACACTATCTAGAGGCACAACTGGCGCAGGCTCACCAATGTATTTCTTTAACAAAGACACATGAAAAACCAGATACGCTGATGCTAAGTTTGTGGGTAACTCTAACTTATAGGCTATATTGCTAAAGCGACCCACAATCTTATAAGGACCAACATAGCGGGGACTGAATTTTTTGTTCTTGCCAAATATCTTTACCCCTTTCATGGGCAAAAGTTTTAAGCAGTCAAAATTACTAATATCAAACTCAAGTTCTCTCCTTCTCACATCTGCATAGGATTTCTGACGCCTCTGAGCTGCTTTCATCCTTTTTTAATCAGCTGAACTTTCTCTATAGCCTTATGAAATAGATTTAGCCTTATCAAGGTAGCTTCACAAACTTCAAACCAACCAATAAGATATCTAAACCTCTACTATAAAGTGATTTGAATAGGGCCGTCTAAATACTAGAGTGACAATTATTATTATAAGCAAACTTAATCAAAGGCAAATGATGATCCCAACTGCCTTTGAAATTGATCACACCTGCTCTCAGCATATCCTCTATAGTATGAATGATCCACTTTCCCTAACCATCTATCTGTGGATGAAAAGATATACTGAGGTAAACTTGGGTACCAAGACCTTCTAAAAAGTCTTCCAAAACTAAGAGGTAAACTAAGTACCTCTAGCTAAGATAATAGTTAAAAGTTAAAGAGACTCTATAAAATTTTACCAACTCTCTATCGCAGACTCTAGCATAATTCTCAGCTGAACCTAAAGTGTTAACTAGCAAGAAATAAGCTGACTTAGTCATTCAGTCTACAATGACCCAAATAGAATCATGCTGTTAGCAAGTATGAGGCAACCCTGTCATGAATTCCATATTTACCACTTAGTCATTCAGTCTATGATGACCCAAACAGAATCATGCTGTCAGCAAGTATGAGGTAACCCTGTCATGAAGTCCATATTTACTACTCCCTCTTCTAAGTAGGAATATTCATATCCTGAAGCATACCACTAGGTCTCTGCCACTCAACCTTAACTTGTTGACAATTTGGATACTTAGCCATAAATTTGGAAATATCTTTCTTCATGCCATTCCACCAATAGACTTCCCGTAGGTCATGCTACATCTTAGTGGATCCTGGATAAATAGAATACCAAAATATGTGAGCTTCTATTAGCATCCCCTATCTTATGCCATCCATATTTGGAACACATAGTCTTCCTGATAATGAATAATACTATCTCCCCTTTGGAGAAAACCTCATTCTTCTAACTCTGGATTGCTTTCTTTAACTTATGAAAGATGAGATAAATATCTTGCTTTTATTTCACCTCAGATATCAATGAAGATTCTGAACCAAGATATTACCTTTGGATGAATCAACCAATCAAACTTCCAGTCTAGCAAACGGATGAACCTCATGAGTTAACTCTTTCTTCTCCTTTTCTAAATGACATAACTTCCCATAGAGAACCTACTAAGAGCGTCAACCACCATATTGTCTTTACCTGGATGGTAAAAACACTCATATCATAATCTTTTAATAACTCTAGCCATATTCTCTGATGTAGATTTAGATATTTTTGACTAAACACATATTAGAGTCTTTTTTGGTTTGTGAACATATCTATACGATCCCAATAAAGATAATTCCTCCAAATCTTTATGGCAAAAACTACTGCTGCCAACTCAAGATCAAGAGTCGAACAATTCTTTTTATAAGGCTTGAGCTATATAGAAGTGTATGGTATAATCTTTCTATGCTGCATCAACACATAATCGAGGATAACTCTAAAAGCATCTAAATAAACCATAAGCCTATTTGAACCCTCTTGTATAGTCAAAATTGGAGCAGAGGTAAGTCGAGTCTTCAACTTCTGAAAAATCTTCTCACAAGAATTGGACCACTAAAACTTGAATTTCTTTTATGTCAATCTGTACATGAAAAAAGCAATAAAAGATAATACCTTAACAAAACATCCATAATAACTAGCTAAACCCAAGAAAGTCCTGATAGCTAATGGAGAGATGGGTCTAGACTAATTCTTAACAACTTTGGTCTTTTGAGGATCAATCCAAATGCCTTTTGATAATGATATAACCAAGTAATGCTACTAATTTCAACCAGTATTCACACTTGGTAAACTTAGTGAATAACTGGTGATCTTTGAAAGTTTGCAAGATAATCCTCAAATGGTATGCATTTTCATTCTCACTCTTAGAATAAATAAGGATGCCATTAATATAGACAATGATGAACATATACAAGTACTGGTTGAACACCCTGTTCATCAAGTCCATAAAATCTACAAGAGTATTTATCGGTTCAAAAGGCATAAAATAAATTCAAAGTGACCACACCGAGTTCTCAAGGCTATTTTCAAAATGTTACATTCTCTACTCTAAGCTGATGATGATCGGATTTGAGGTCTATCTTAGAAAAATAATTAGCACCCTTAAGCTGTTCGAACAAACCATTAATTTTGGGAATAATATACTTATTCTTGATTGTGACTTTGTTTAACTGACAATAATTACACATTCTAAAAAACTATCTTTCTTGCATATGACAAGGACTGGAGAACCCCACGGAGAGATATTGGTCCTGATGAAATCCTTGTGTAGATGGTTTTTTAAGTGCTTATTTAATTTTTTAAGATCGGATGGATCTATTTTATAGGGTGAGATTAAAATAGGTTGGGTATTTAGAAGGAGATCTATTCCAAAGTCAATTTCCCAATCGAGAAGAAGTTTGAGCAGATCTTTGGGAAGTAATTTTGAGAACTCATTAACCACTAGAATTAACTCATGATTTGGGGTTTTAGACTTTGAATCCTTAAACCAACCATGATGATATATGAACCATTTCAAATTTATTTTTCTAGCCTTAAGGTAAGAGACAAATCGACCTATAGGCACTGAGGTATTAACCTTCTACACTATGACTAACTCATTTGGAAACTAAAACAGGAATACTCTATTTCTACAATCAGTTGTGGCATAGAAAGAGTGGAGCCACTTCATGCCAAGAATAATATAGAAATATGCCATTTATAACTTTATAAGATCAACTGAGTATGACTTTTTGAGAAACTATACCGAGCAGTTTCTGTTTACCCATCTAGCTGCTACTGAATCGGTAACTAGAGTAGATATTGAGAAAGGTTTTGAGAGGATTTCATGATTGACATCGAAGTCTACAATTGTATAAGAAGTCACAAAGAAAAGTGTGTCTTTGGGATCCAATAATGCAAAGACATGAATACAAAAGACCTAACATACTAGTGACTACATCAGAAGAAAACTCTTGATCTTGTCGAGTCTGAAGGGCATACTTGTTCTAATAGTTTCCGCCATCTGTAATAGATGAGGAATCCTATTGAGCCGAGTGACCTACTAAAGTTGCTTAAGTGTTAGTCTAATTCTGCTAAAGCCACTAGACACTCTCTTAATCTATGACCTAGTTAACTACACCTGTTATAATAATCTTTCCCAACTATACACTAACCTTGGTGTTTTTTTCCATACTTCTTGCACTCCAATGAGTAAGACTTCTAGTAAAACTGCTTGGGACTTAGAGCCCGATGGCCTATCCCAATTATCCTTCCTGAACTTAGGCACTGGAGAACTAACATAGAATGCAGTTAGAGATAAAGATTTCTAACAAAATTTTTAATGCTTACCACCATCTGACCATTTTTGAGAGAAGTTAAAACTACCTATTCAGGCCCTCTTATTCTTTTTTTCTCACTCCTTAATTTTTTCCTCCTCAACCTGTTGAGCATGAATCATCAACTTAGAAATTTCCATCTCTTTAACCAATATAGTAGTTCTATATTTATTAACGACATACTTAAAAACACCTATCACAAACTCACTCATACGATCTGTGGAGTCAGCAACCATTGCTGGAGCAAAATTTTCAAGTTGAGTAAACTTAAGAGAATACTCCTTTACACTCATATTTTCCAACCTTAGATTTATGAATTCTTGAACCTTGGGTTACCTTATGTCAAGTGAGAAGGACCTATCTATAAAATTAACACCAAACTCATCCCATTTTACTGGACCTATATCTGTACCTCCATCCCTTTTTTGGTGCTTGCACCGAGTGTGATTTACTCTCTCAAACTGATAAAAAGTCTAATCGATACTTTTAACTAGAGTGACACCCTTAATTTTAGTAACCTTCTAAATATTAGTAGGAAACTCTTACGGATCTTTCTCCATCTTAGAACCATAAAACTCAGGAGGATTCATTTGAGTGAAGTCCCAGACACTAGCTGCTTTTGTGGTACCTATGGGATTGACTGGAGCAATAATCTATTGATTAGACAAAGAGGTCATGGCCTAAATTAGAAATATAATAATAACCCTGAGCTCAACATGAGAGACTTTCTCATACAAAGGTGGTGCATGCTTATTTCTGTTTCGATTACCATTTCCATTTTTGTTTCTCCTTCTGTTGTCTCTTTTGGGAGGCATTTTCTATTAACGTATAGAGCATGATTTAAAGATGATTTTAGTAGATTTCACACTTTATCACATGATATGAATATGAAAAAGGTGAAATTTTTCCTAAAAATAGCCTCTCACTCATAAGTGTGGCAAACTTTACGCCTATGAATAAGATTCTACTTAATGCAGCTTACCAACACCCTAGGATACTTTAAAACTGATGCTCTAATACCAAGTTCATTATGACCCTAGAAAACCCCTTAGTCGTAACACGATGCTTAGAGTAACAAGTGACTCCGAGCTAACCCATGGCCTAGTATGGCACTAAGAATACTGAAATAATTGATGAAAACTACATAGAATATAAACTAAAATGATATAATTATAAATTAAATCCATACTAAAAGTCAAGGTTAACACTATCTAACATAACTAACATGCTAAAAATCTATATGTCCGTCTGAAAAGTTTTAAATATGACAATTTATTGGGAAAAGACCTTAACTAACCTAACTATATGAAACAATAAGAAACACTAAAAAGAACCATTACTAACTGGTCTTTGAATGATGAGGACCAAAATACTGCTACTGGTATGATGCAGAATCGTACTAGCCTTGAGTGGGATGCTGAACGTCGGAACCTATGTTATAAAATAATGTAGAACAAGAAAAGCATGTGATTAGTACTTTGAATATAATGAGCATATGAGTATACTTGGTCTAATATAATTTGGATATGCTGGATGTATATGGTAAAATGAACATAAAACTAAAGAATGTAAATTGATGCTATAACCAAGTAAATATGTATCTGTATAATATACTGAATAAACTAAATTCATGGTTATACAATGTTTAGGTTTAAACTACGGGAGATAATATTAACCTACATATCCTAATCTGAGCCAACCAGGGTCTAACTTGTAACCCAATTGGAAGGGTGTTCAGTATCTTGCCAAGGGTATGAACACAGACTGACGTGAATCCACTAAACTGATATCCAAAAGGACTATGGTGTCAAGCCTAGTTTTATGGGTAACCCTTTAGAACCTATGATGGCACTGTATTTCTGAGACTTAGGGACTCATAATAAAGGTCTCAGCCTAACTTACAAGTGAACCTTCATTCCCGCGTCCGCTTGGTGCTAAGTACTACTGCCAACTAAATACCAGCTGATAACTAGTAGTTTATTTAGAATGAATAACTGACATGCTCATAGTACTAATTTCTGAGTATAAGGTAGTAAACACTTCACTTCAAATCATTCTAGATTAGTAAACATGGTAGGCTGAGTATTCACTAATAGATACATAAAATCCTAGGTTACTGAGTGTTTATAAACCTCTATCTCTTAAGAATTCAACAGTAACAACCATTTTTATAATTATATATTCCATTAAAATTCATGTGTTAAAATTCTTTTTGGATTTGAAGTTATAAATTTTAGGCTAGGCTGGTTTCAAGAAAAATTAGAATGAGGTATGGTCTAGAAAAATATGGGAATAATTTAGACAAGTTGGGTGGTGTTTGATTTTTTTTCTAGTTAGCTAAGATGATAAGGAATATGTTGAAATTTATAAAAATGAATTTGGGTGAGTAAAACCCCCAAAATTAATCTTAGCATAAAAGACACCATTTGGAATGTTCTCTGTTTAAGGTGTCTTGTGAAAAGTGGGATTTTTGGGAGAAACTAGATATTCTATCCCATCTAATTTAGAAAACTACTATAGCTATGGTCTGACTCGCGCAACATATGTTGCTATAGCAGTAAAAGTTGCAGTTTAATTAAAGTGTTTCTCCAAAATAATTTATTTTTCTAAAAATTGTGTTAGAGTAAAAAAGGAGCGATTTTGGGTGATTCTCACCTTATTTTCTTCATTTGTCTTCATAAAGGTAAGAAATTCATATTTATTAACTTGTATTGGTTAATTAAGCTTTAATATTTAAATTTATGGAGTTTAGAAAGGGTTTTAGGGTTGATTTTGGTTATTTTCTAGTGTAAGGCAGGGAATTATGTAATAAGTTTAAAGGTTTTGATCATTAACGATTAATTGACCCTTGATTTTTGTTAATTAGCTAATTAATCCATGGGATTGATAGTTTTAGGTGAATTACGGTAGAAAAGCCCTAGAACGGGATGGGAATGATCGTGAACTTGCCCTTGGACATTGGGTGTGAGTTATAATTTCCAATGTGGTGGATCATTTCATTAATTATGTATTTATATGCATGTTCTAGACCAAGAGCAAGTGAAAATTCCATGGAAGGGCAAAGCTCTAACTTAGAGGAGTAGTGTAACCTTTGTTTGAGGTAGGTGATGGTATTGTAGTTTAATCCAATTTTTACTCTATGTCCATGTTAACTACTTTGTAGTGTGGCTTGTTAGTGCGTGTTGTTTTCTATGGTCAATACAAAGAATTTTTATGTTGTTGTATGATTTCAAATTAGCTCATTGCTAAATATGGAATGTTTCAGTATTTGGAACATTATCATGGGTTATTGGTGCAACAAAGTTGGAAGACATGATGTGCCATGGTTTCTTGAAACTTTTGATGCTTAAAATCAGAAATTATGCAAGTACGTAGGTTCTTTTTGTTAGATGTGATGTGGTTTAGTGTTTGTTTTGTAGGAATTTTTTGATGTGATGTGGTTTAGTGACAGAGTCGAGTTCTAAAAGTCTGAATTTTTTGTTTGAGAGTTAGAAAGGCTACTTATGAGGCGTAAGTGGTACTTACTCCCTTTGTAAGTACCCTCATAAGTAGAAGATATAAATCTGCTGATTTTCTTTGAGACCTACGACCCACCGAAGGTTCGTAGGTAGTACCTGTGACCCGTAAGTGGGTCCGTACGTAAGTGCTGACTTAGTTTTTCAATTTCCATTTTGGTTAGACTTTTTAGGGTTCTGATGTATTATATAAATATTCCATTTATTTTTTCTTATTAGCTTACAGATTCTTTATACTTAAATATTATATTGATTCTGAGATACACTTTTGATCTTGAAATCCTTGATCTTGGTTTTTATGGTTTGAGATTAATTTGAGAATCTGGGTTTTATTCTTAAATTATTGTAATATTATTCATATGCTTTATTTCATGAATTCTATGGGTGTTCTTACAAGTATGAGCGGCTAAAAACCTCCTAAACTAGGGTTGTGGGAACCTGATAAAATAACAAAGTTGAGGAAGTGCGAAGTCTTTCTTAATTGACGTTCTTGCATGTATTATAATTTTATAACCAAGATAACAATAGTAATTTAAGGCTATCAACCTTCATCTATTTAACTTGAGACTCAAAAGGAGATAGTTTATTTGGGATCTAGGTCAAGGGTTCGTAATACGGCACTCTGAGGCTCAAAAGGGGATGAGTAAAATTCACTAAAGGTGTTCAAAAGACGGTTGGTGATACATAACTTGTCAGATTCTGCATGGAAGCATTGAGATAGTTTAAAGAAGCACGATAAGTCTATGGAGTTAGGAAGTTAGGGGGAACACAGTCCTAATATTCATCTCATATTGATTTTAACCTAAAGTGATCAAGATTTTTTTTTCTACTGCTACTATTCTTACAAAACCACCTCATTTACTTTTTGCACTTTGTGGCTACTTCAACAAGTTCATGATAGAGATTCATCCTATTCTCTTTGGTTTCAACCCCAGACTTTGTTGGATTTTTAATTGACAACAACCACGTTATACTTTGTCAGAGGTATAATTTTTGGTGACATAAATTGTTATGCCATTGACGGAGAATATAGTTATGAATTGATTGAGGTTGTTTGATTTTATTTTTATACTGTTCTTGGAGCACTAGTGTATGCCCAGTACTCAGAGTTAAATCAATCCCTTGATCCTAATTGATCCTGAGCTTGAAAAAACCTTACGACGAAATTGTAAGAACATAGAGCATAAGCATGGGGTTCATGATGACCCTAATCTGATTCCTCCACCCCTGCATAGTGTTCAAGAAATAGCCGTGCAAACTGCTACATATTTACTAGCTAAATAGAATATGAGAAGGGAAGCTGCCCATCATATAGCTCAAGAGAAATGAGTGAGATGGGAAGAATAGCATCAAACATCACTCAAAAGAGATAAAGGTAGAAGTTTTAAAGTTCAAACCCTTACTTTTCAGTACTTACAAGTATTTGATGATCTGAAAGAAGATTTGGGGTGTGTTGAGCCTATCAATGAAATTCAACAGGGGGTGAATTGAAATTTTTCTGTGAGTTGACTACTGACTCCTTACAGTTGACTCGCGTGTAGATCAGTGCGTTCCAGTCCCCTTGGGTTTCAAAGTTTCCTTAGATTGTTCAATGTTGGGCTCGAGTACAATGATAGGAAATAAGTTTTGAAGACTTATTTTTCTCTTCAGATCTCATGAAACATCTTTAGTTGATGTTACAAAGTTGACTTGATCCTACTCTTTATATAACAATTATAAACTAAAAGTTACAAAGACTTGTAAGACTAAGAATGAAACTCTTTGAATTTTCTCCTTGAAGTAGCATAGTATATTCTTTCTTCCGTGTTGGCCTTTATAGTCTTCTGTTTTATATGCTTCTTTTCTTTATAAGAAAACCCAAGAGATTTCTTCTCAATTAAGGATTTAATTTGATTCCTTGATTGAGGGAGTTTGCACCATATGGTATATCCATATCAGATATGTCCATACTTAGTGCGATTTTTCTTTCTCACATCTATACATGTCCATATCAAATTTTTCCATGTAATTAGTGAGATCTTTCTTCTTCTTTGATCTTTTCGTGAGGTGCATCCAATTGCCTTGTCTATTGGGATCTTTAGTTGATATGATTTTTGTTGCCTTGTCAAGCGATATCCTATTTTTGATGTGGCTTCATATTTAGCACAGTATTCTTTGAGAGAATATTCCTTGCCTTATGCGAGATATCCTCCCATGATTTGAGATCTTCAATGTCCTTTTTGTGAGATCTCCTTCCATCATTAGGGATTTTCAATATCTTTGATGTGGCTCCATATTTAGCACGATATTCTTTGAGAGAATATTCCTTGCCTTGTGCGAGATATCCTCCCATGATTTGAGATCTTCAATGTCCTTTGTGTGAGATCTCCTTTCTTCATTACGGATCTTCAATATCTTGCAAAGTTCACTTATTAATTTGTCATTATTAAAAATTAAAACATAAATATAGGAGTCTAACAATCTCCCCCTTTTTGATAATAACAAATGAGCATAAACATCAGTTAACTTTCCTGTCTATCACTTTAGCTAGCTTGCTCTCCTTGACTTGTAGGCACTTTTGATGTTCCTATCTTTCTCCCCCTTTTGGCATAATAAAAAATAACCACAAAGTAGCAAAAAGAGCATTAGACAGATAGCAGAGATTTAATCTATTAACTAACAAGTATTAGGCAAAAGAAATAGTGTTGCAGATAATGTATTAAAAATCATTTTACAACCCATCAAAAAACAAGGGACAAGACCCTCTTTTGAAAACCAAATTTTTTGGTTAAAACCAATGAGAAAATCGAAATAAGTAAATGATGTTTTTGTCCAAAAATAAGACTCATAATTCATTAATGCTAGAATACCAAGTCTTTTTCTAAGGTAACAAAATCTTTCTTCTAACAGAGGTTTTTTAAAAATATCTTCCAGCTGATTTTTGGAGTCAACAAATGTTAACGAAAAATTGCCATTTTCTACATGATCCCGAATAAAATGATGCTTAATATCAATGTGTTTGGCCCTAGAAATATGTACAGTATATTTAGATAAGCTAATAGCGTTGGTGTGATCACATAATATAGGAACAAATTCAAAGACAAATTAAAATCAAGTAGTTGATGCATAATTTATAAAATGTGAGTACCACAACTTCCAATGGCTATGTATTCAGCTTCAGTTGTTGAATGAGCAAGTTAAGTTTTCTTCTTACTGTGCTATAAGATTAGGGCATCACCAAGAATTTGACACATTCCACTAGTGCTTTTTCTATCACTTTTATCACCTGTAAAGTCAGCAACTGAAGATCCAATTAAATCAAAATGGGAAATACAAGGGTACCATAGTCTAATGTCTTGAGTTACTATGAAGTATCAGATAATCCTTTTAACAACAGTTAGATGAGACTCTTTGGGAGTCGACTGGAACTTGGCACACTTACATACACTGAATATGATGTCTGGTCTACTGGCGGTCAAATAGAGTAGTGATCTAATCATTTCCCTATACATCCTTTTATCAGCATCCTTCCCAGATAAGACTGAATCAAGAATTGTGGATGGACTCATCAGAGTTCCATAGGCCTTTCCTTTTTCCAAACCAAATTTTTGATGAGTTCCTTTGTGTACTTAGCTTGACTGATGAAGGTGCCTTTGGGAGTTTATTTAATTTGTAATCCCAAGAAGAATGTGAGCTCTCCCATAAGAATCATTTTAGATTCTTGACAGAGGAGCAAAGGTTTCATCATAATTAATACCTTATTATTGGGATTAGTTTTGAGCTACAAGTCTGGCTTTGTTTTTGATAACCTTACCTTGTTTATTTATTTTGTTTCTATAGACCTATCTAGTTCCAAGTACTGAATAATTCTTGGGTCTTTCAACCAGAGTTAGCTTGATTTCGTTCATACTGGTCCAATTCTTCCTTTATTGCTTAGACTCATGATTTATCTTTGAGGGCCTCATCGGTCTTCTTTGGTTCAATTTGAGATACAAGGGCAACAAATGCTTGATTTCTTAATGATTCTTTTGTTTGCATCTATCATCTGATTTTCAATGATAAATTTATTTGGATAGTTAGCATAGTGTTTCCATTCTCTTGGAACAGTCAGTTTGACTATTTCTGCTATGGGAGTCTACTCCTGAGGGGGTATAGTCAACTCGTCTTGTGATGACTTAAAGGTTGTGCTAGCATTGGCTCCATATTGTAGATCACTCACCTTTTCTTCATTAATATTCAAACTCATAGAAGGGTGATTAGATTCATAAAATACAATATGCATAGATTCTTCATCACATAAGGTTCTTTTATTGTAGGCCCTGTAAGCACGACTAGTGGGAGAATAAACAAGGAAAATACCTTCTCACTTCATGAATCAAATTTTCCCAAGTTATTCTTACCATTGTTGTGGATAAAAAATTTGCATCCAAAAGGATAAAAGTATCTAATGTTAGGATTCTTTCCTCTCTATAGTTCATGAGGCATTTTCTGTAGAATAGATCTGATCAGGCATCTCTTGATGATGTGACTTGCTGTACTTACTGCTTCTGCCCAAAAGTAATCTGATAGATTATGTTCTAACAGCATGGTCCTGGCAGTTTCTTGGAGAGACCAACTCTTTTGCTCTACCACACTATTTTACTGGGGAGACCGAGGCGATGAGAAGTTCTGAGAGTATCTATTTTGAGCACAATATTCCTCAAATGCCTTGTTTTCTAATTATCCTCCATGATTACTGTGAACATAGGTGATGAAGTGTTCAACTTCTCTTTGTACTTTTCTATAAAAGAATCTCAAAGTTTGTGAAAGATTCGTTTTTATGAGCAAGAAACATCACCGTGAGTAATTATCAACTATAACAAAAACATATCTTTTTCCACACATACTTGCAGTCTTGGTGGGTCCAAATAGATCTATGTGGATTATTTGAAGAGGTTTGGTAGTAAAGACAATGTCATTGACTTTGTAATATCCGGGTTTGTTTACCCAATTGGAAGGCATCATAGATGTGATCCTTTTCAAAGTAGAGTTTTGGCAGACCTTTAACTAATTCTAGTTTGGACAATTTCTTAATGATATGCATACTCGCATGCCCGAGCTTTCTATTTCACAAAAAAATATAATTAGTTTGCATAGTGAAGTAGGTTAAAATAGAAAAGTCAGGACAATTTAAAAGATAAATATTATCAATGCGTTCACCGATGAAAGAGATGTCTATTTTTTCGTGACAATAAGTAATCCAAACTTTTATCCGCATGCACTCTCACAACTTTTATCCGCATTCACTCTCACAACAAGAAAGTTTTCCCCATATCACTCATAATTTTACAATCTTAATCATGAGGAGAATATCAAAATTCAATCACTCGCTCTCATCAAAGAATTCATACATAATAGGTGATAAACCATAGGCTTGCCCTTAGTGTAATACTCCACTAATAGTAGGATATTGATATATAACATCAATTAGTTCTTTCATGGTTGTAATACAGGATAAGGGATGGGTAGGAGCTATTTGGGAAATAGTGACTAATCTCCCTAAGAACTTTAATACATAACCATCTTCAATCACAATCATATTTTATCAACCCAACTTTTCATTTCATTATCTTTACACATCCATTGTTTCACCCCAAATCTTTTTAGCACATTAACAACATTACAGTAGGAGTATTTTTCTTTTTTTATACATCATAATTCAATTCTCAGATTTTCTCTACACTCTAATTCTTGTTACGCATCCCTATAGTAGCCACCCTCAACCTAAGCAATTTTCCTTGGTTAAGGTGCATATTATCCTAAATGGACTAGAGCCCAAATAGGTTTATTGTTATAAAAACCAGGCAACAATAACTGAAACTTTTATTACATATTTTTTTCTTTCTAACTCCTAACCGTCACAATTAAATGCAAAATGAACACTTCTCTAGAGCTTCACTTTCACCTTTTTCCTTATTAATATTACACATTCCCTCTTATTCCATTATATGTATTAAAGCGCTTAGGAACTATGGATCGAATTAAGTTCTATCAAAGAAAGGATTCAGCTATGGATGATGCTACCAAAGAAATCAGGCTATAAGCTCAACGGGGCTAACTAAGGTCATGCATAAGGGTAGGTAGATAAAGTCTTTACAATTCAGTTACCAAAGAAATTCCTAAATCAATTCCTACACCCAACACCCTTTATTTCGCTTTGTAAACATACCGGGCAAGTTCTAGTCATTCCTTTACATGTAGAATATAAACAAATACTCACTAAGTGCATGCTAAGAATCAAATCGGATCCTTACTGTTTTTGATATTGCTCTTTATCAAATTCAACATTAAGCCAATCAAATCAAACTTCACTTTTTAGGATTTAAGATCTAAAAACATCTCATTCTTTTGTTTCAACACAATTGCATTTGTAGTCACAAAATAAAACATCTTTGCCCAACACACAACATTTCTCAAAAGTTGCAATCGGGGTCCTATCATTTTCTCAGCTTCTAAAGACGCACTCCCCTTAAGACGATCATTATCTATCTATCATAGGAGAGAGTAACAAACTATGACGTTGCATAATGAGAATTTCCAAAAAGGGCACACATAGTTACTATAATCTGAAAATTACCAAGAAGGGTCAAAATAAAGCAAACACTTTAAACTAAATTTGCCAAAAAGGGCAATAATGTCAACTTACAAACCCAAGAAAACATAAAAACCAAAAATAGAAATTGTTCAATCCAAAAACTAACATAATTCAGAAATTGAAGATGAAGGAGATAAAGATGAAGATATCAAAGACCAACTACCCCACACTTAAACATAGCACTGTCCCAGTGCTAGCAATAAGCATAAAGCAGGGTGGCGTCGTACTCCCTGCTCAGTCAAATGTCACTAAGGCCATCACATCCTCATCACACCATCATCGCCGCCAAAGTCATCGCCTGAATCACCATCATATGACTACTCCTCATCCACGTACTTATGGTCAAAATAACCCATGCATCTCTCCTTGTTCGTAGGGACATCATCATCCAATGACTCATCAAAATTCAAGTTAATTTGTAGCATAGTCTGAGTATGAGGTCCTAGTGGGTAGTCCAACTCAACCGAACGAATCTCCTATTAGGTGGATGGATGCCCCCCAGTCTTCAGCTGCAACATAGTTAGCCCATACATATGGGCTGTGATCTCATTATTTTGAGCTTGATTCCCGAGCATAGTCAAATTCACACTATGAGGAGCAGGTCTTTTAGTGCGGGAAAAATACAATGGCCTATGTATATAATTCAGCTCCTCCTCGGGCACAACCTGATACCTCAGAAATCTAGTTAGTAACCCACCAAAACTATATCTTCTACCCCCCAAAAATCTAGCCTTTTTCATCACCGAAAAATAATAGCACCAATATTTAAATCCACATCTTCACGCATCAGAGCATAGATAATACAAACCCTATCATGAGTCACCTCCATCAAATGCATACCATGAATAAGGTAGGCATAGATGATTCTTTCCCATAAACGAGCCTTCCTGTTCAAATGAGCAAATGGGAGTGATACATGAGTTCCACCCTCTTTGTGGTGAATTCACTTAGCCGTTGAACGAGTGCCATAAAGGAGATGATGGATGTGCTGATATGGTGGCTCAATAATCATTCTCTTAAATGTATCCACATCCATAAAGGGTGTACCTAGAAGCTCATTAATAGTATTAGCAGTAAAAGTGATCACATGACCTCGTACCTCAACCTCAGAGTCTTTTGGATTCCAATTCGCATAGAATTCCCTCACTAGGCTTAAGTTGCATTCATTTGGCTGCTCAAAGATAAAATTCATGTGTTGTGCCTCTATCCTTCACACCATAGATGGATATTATTTCATCAAGCTTGCCCTAATAATGAATTGATCGGCTGAATATTTTAACTCTTTATGCTGCGAATACCATTTCCTCCCAGCTTCAACCACAAACTTAGTCGCGAACCTCCTTTGACCTCTAGGAACATATGGGGCTGAGGGCACCTGATCAGTTTGATGACTCCTCTTATGCCTGGGCTCAGACGTACTAGTTGCATTCTCCCCTTGCTTCATTGTTGATGGCTACTCGACATTGTACCTATCAATCATAACAGCCCACAAACACATAAAGCAATCACCTTTGGAGCTAGCAACCACTAAGTGTGAAATTTACCCCACACTTAATTAATAGCATAGGTTCATAAAAGAGGGACTCAAGGTACTCAGACTTCCCTTGTTCGACACAATTATCATCATTAATTTTTTAGTATCAAACAAAAGTTTCATTTCAAGGATATGGCAGTTTAAACAAATCTCATCCTACTAACCTAGTGGATGCTAACTTGTATAAACCAAATAGGCTTTCATTAGCATATTACCTCTCTTTAACACTTTCATCTATGTTTATTCATATGTTAAACTTGATCTTACTTCAATAGCACCCAATTAAGAAACTAATAGCTATCACTAAGGTGGTGTAAGCTTGGAATCCACCTCACACGTAGTTGCAATTATGTGGTAAATCAAGCACATCCTAAATTATTGAAATTCATCACATGGTTCAGCAAAACATTCAATTATCTATCAATTCAGGTCTCAGACCCTTAGTGTAACCAATTAAATTAAATCAAGAATCCCATTTCATGATACATTAGCTTCCTACGTGAGAAAGAGAAAACCAGAAACAACAACATGTCACCATAACCCCCTGATGTTCTCTAACAAGATTGCAAATTAACATTCAATAAAAGTTCAAATAGTTTAAACATAAAATGTTGGATATTTAACTTTAATTCATGCTAATTTTCATATCACAAATTTTAATGAAGAAACCTTATGACATTATGTAGAGCACTTGGATCCATAAGAATAAAAATATCAAAACTTACCTCGATCTTAGTTGATATAATGAAGATGAAGTTGAATCTTGTTGTTATTTTCAAGAAAGGACTAGACTTCTAAAGGGAGCAAATTTAGGGTTTTGAAAAACTGGGGCGGCGTGGCTAGGGTTTAGGTAGTGAGGGAAAAATGAGTGAGGTAAGGTATTTATAGAGGGGGTCAATTAGGTTTAAATTTTTACCGATGGATGCAGACAACGCGACATGTCAGCAATTGCATTAAAGAATCGATGCGACGCGTTAAGTCCGCATCATCACATTGGAAGTTTCCTTAAATAATTATTCTAAGTGTTACCTGGATGACACCCAATGCGATGCGATGGGTAACACATTGTAGGACCAATTCAATGCATTGACATCGCATCAGTTCACTGGAAATAACGTTAGAAAATTTTTCTAAGTGAGGGCATGATGCACATCGACGCGACGCATCGAGATAGCATCGATCCACTGGAAATTACATCCAAAAAATTTTCTAAGGCTAAATTTCCCATATTTTAATGCATCTTTACTTATCCCTTACCTTTTTCTCACCATGTATCACCTATTTACTTACTAACACCCTCTTCTCATCTTCTCCACCTCCACCAAGTTTCTCGTTTCTGCACATCAACCAAAAATAACAAAATCATGTAAGAAAAAAATGGGTTGCCTCCCACCAAGTGCCTTATTTTCGGTCGTGGCACAACTCATCTTTTTGTATTTTTTTCTTTTTGTACTTAACAACTAAAAAGTAAACTACCTATTACATTACATTTGTGGGTTGCCTTCCACACATCGCCTTATTTTACATTATGGCATGGCTTAGCTTAGTCTCACTCCTCAGCAAAAGTGATGGACACGTTGTGCTTATCTCCATGATTAGACCAGTAATGCTTCACACATTGTCCATTCACTAGAAACTTCTCAGTCTTCTCCTTGTTTCAAAATTCAACCGCTCCATGAGGTGTCATTTGTACTACTTCAAAAGACCCAGACCACTTAGACTGTAATTTGCTCGAAAACAACTTTAATCTTGAATTAAATAGCAAAACAAGTTGTCCGGGTTCAAACACTCTATCTTGAATCTGTCTAGTGTTCCATCTCTTGGTTTTCTCCTTGTAAAGCTTTGCGTTCTCATAAGCAGTGAGACAAGATTCATCTAATTCAATGAGCTGCAATAATTTCTTTTCTCCCGCGGCATTTATCTCAAAATTCAACTTTTTAGCTGCCCAATAAGCTTGATGCTCAAACTCAACAGGTAAATGACATGCTTTCTCATACACCAAACGATATGGGGAAGTACCAATAGGCATCTTATACACTGTTCGGTATGTCCATAATGCATCATCTAACTTCTCGGCCCAATCCTTTTGTTGCCCATTAACCATCTTCTACAATATTTGTTTAATCTCTTGGCTAGATACCTCAACTTGTACACTTATTTGTGGATGATGCACAATGGCTATCTTATGCCTTACACCTTATTTAGCTAAAAGATTCTTGAATCAAGTGTTAATAAAGTGCGCACCTTCATAACTGATTATAGCTCTTGGAGTACCAAACCTGGAAAATATTTGCTTCTTCACGAACTTCAGCACTAAACTTGCATCATTAGTATGACAAGCTGCAACTTCCACCCATTTAGATACGTAATCAACTGCCACTATGATGTACAAACTACCATTTGATGGTTGGAATGGTCCCATAAAATCAATCCCTCAAACATCAAATACTTCCACTTCAAGGATGTTGTTTAGGGGCATCTCATAATGCCTTGAAATTGTTCCCAACCTTTGGCATTGATCACAAATATTTCCAAAATCTACTGCATCTCGAAATAATGTTGGCCAAAAGAAGCTGGATTGAAACACTTTTCTTGCGGTTCTTTCACCCCATGATGGCCTCCATAAGGGGATGAATGACACTTTTGCAGTACTTATGCAAATTCAAGACACTTTTGCAGTACTTGTGCGAATTTAAGTTCTGGAACACATCTTCGTAAAATACCATCCGAGCCTTGCTTGAAAAGATAAGGCTCGTCCCATATAAAAGCACGAGAATTATAAAATAGTTTCTTTCTCTGTTGAATTGTACTTTCAGGAGGATAAAAACTACTTGCCAACAAATTTATAATGTCCGCATACCAAGGAACTTCACACTCCTTTATAGACAATAATTTTTAATTTGGAAACTTTTCCCGAATGTAGAGAGAGTCATCAACAATATGATTATGAGTTTTTAACCTTGACAAATGGTTTGCAACTTGATTTTCTGCTCCTTTATGATCACAAACCTCTAAGTCAAACTCTTGCAATAACAAAATCCACCATATTAACCTAGGCTTTGCATTTTTTTTATTGAAGATATATTTGATGGCTACATGGTCAATGTGAACAATAACCTTTGTGCCTACCAAGTACGCTCTAAATTTATCAAATGCATGCACCACTGCTAACATCTTCTTTTCAGTGACTGTATAATTTATTTGGGCATTGTTCAAGACTTTACTAGCATAGTAAATAAAGAAAACTACCTTGTCTTTTCTTTTCCCTAAAACAGCTTCTACAGCCACGTCACTAGCATCGCACATCAATTCAAACTGTAATTCCCAATTCGGAGAAATCAAAATAGGTGCTTCAATTGGCTTCTTTTTTAGCTTCTCAAATGCTTCTTTACAATCTGCCCTGAAATTAAACTTGGCCTCTTTTTTTAACAGTTTGCATATCAATTTTGAAATCTTCGAGAAATCCTAAATAAAACACCTGTAAAAACCTGCATGCCCCAAGAAACTTCACACTCCTTTCACTGTAACTGGGTGTGGCAACTTTTTAATCACTTCACTTTTTGCCCGATCTACCTCAATTCCTCTACATGACACTTTGTGGACAAGGAAAGTTTCTTCCTTTACCAAAAGTGGCACTTCTCCTAGTTTAGCAACAAATTTATCTCTTTATATCGAGCTAGGAATCGATCTAAATTCTGCAAGCATTTATTGAAAGAATCACCGTACACAGAGAAATCGTACATGAATACCTCTACAAATTCTTCCACCATGTCATAGAATATTTCCATCATACATATCTGAAATGTCGCAGGCGCATTGTAAAGGCCAAAGGGCCTACGTCTGAAGGCATAGGTACCCATATGGACAAGTAAAAATTGTTTTTTCTTGATCCTCAGGAGCAATGGTGATTAAATTATAGCCTGAGTAGCCATTAAGAAAATAGTAATACTTTTTTCCTACCAACCTATCCAACATTTGATCAATGAAAGAAATAGGATAGTGATCCTTTTTTATGGCTTCATTTAGCATCCGGTAGTCGATATAAATTCTCCATCCAGTAACCATACGAGTGGGGATTAGCTCATTTGCTTCATTAGTAATCACGGTCATCCCACCTTTCTTTGGGACAAATGTATTGGGCTCATCCACTTATTATCTGAAATTGGATAAACATTCCCATTATAATGCCACTTAATAACCTCTTTCCACACTACATCTTTCATCACTATATTCAACCTACATTGTTGCTGCAATCGTGGCTTGAAACCTTCTTCCATATGTATTTTGTGCATGCAAAAATATGGATTTATTCCTTTAATGTCAGACATTTTCTACCCGATCACCTTCTTCCTCCTTTTAAACATTGTCATTACTTTCTGTACCTGCATATCAGATAATCCTGCAGATAAAATAAAAGGCAAGGTATCATTTTTACCAAGGTAAACGTATTTCAAGTGAGGATGAAGAACCTTAAGCTCCAAGTTTGGAGATTTATCAATTGAAGCTTTGGGGATGGACTAATTGGCCTATTCAGTGGCTCAAAAGGCAATTTTCTTATTTCAATAAGCATCAAATTCATGACTTGGACTAATGTTAATGCTTCCACATCTTCATAAAGATCGCGAACTACCAAAGCTCTCTCTAAAGGATCATATGACAATAGCAACCTCTGATCAGACTCGAGAACGATAACAGATATAGCCGACAACTTCTCATATATAGCTTGCAATTTTAGCACTTTGTACACATCAAAAGCCTTTACTTTATTATGTGCTATCAATGTCATTTTCCCTGCCACTATATCAATTAATGATTGTCCTGTTGCTAAGAAAGGTCATCCTAAAATAAATGGAACAACAGGATCAACTTCAAAGTTAAGAATTACAAAAATCCACCAGAAAGATTAAGGATCCCACTTGCACCAAGACATCTTTAATAATACCTTCAGGCCTAGAAAGGGACCTATCTGCCAACTATAAAACAATAGTAGTAGGATTAGGACTTCTAAGACCCATCTTTTGGTACCATGATGTGGGCATAAGATTGATGTCAGCCCCCAAATCACACAATCCACGAGCACTAATGGTCTGTTCGATGGTAATCTGGAAAGTGAAACTACCTGGATCCCTTAGCTTTGTGGGTAATTTGTTTTGAATCTTGGATGTGCACTCCTCAGTAAGTGCAACTGTACTATATTCGGTCAACCAGTTTTTATTTGTAACTATATCCTTTAAGTATTTTACCTATTTTGGAACACTCTGCAGAATGTCAATAAGAGGAATATTTACATGAACTTGCTTTAGAAGATCTAAGAACTTCTTGTAACTCGCCTCTTCTTGATGCTTACTTTCCCTTTGAGGAAATGGTAAGGGGAGAGTCTTCTTCTCCACATGAATTTTATCACTTGCCATTTTTTCCTTAACTTCTTTCTCTGTATTGTCTTTAGAACCGTTATCAGTGACTGTTGGGCTCACCTTCTCCTGAAATGTCTCCTTAGTTTGTAGCCCGCTTCTTATTGTAACCACATTCACCTACTTAGGATTTGTCTCTATATCGCTAGGTAATGCTCCTTGAGGTCTTGTATTCTGTGCTCCTACAGTTTGACCCAGTTGCAACTCTAGATTTCTAGTAAGAAATTATTGAATCTTCAACTCCACTAAAAATTGTGCATGTTGAGTCTTTATTTCTGCTACAAACTGTGCCTGTTGAGCCATAAACTGCTTCATTAACTCCTTCATATTTCTAGCTTGAGCAGTTACCTGATTATTCTAAGCCGGCTATTAATTTGGTTGCAATGGTCCCTTGAACTGGTTTACATTTTGCGCCTGATTTCCACCTCATGAGAAATTAGGAAGGTTTCTCTAATTAAGATTATACGTGTTACTGAAATTCTGCTTTCCTTGACGATTTGCATTTCCCACATAGTTGATAGAATCTGGATTAGCCATACAAGCGTCTGCTATATACTCACCACTTCCATAAACCTCACACCAAGAATTTTCCGTTTGGACTGCATTAGCTTTGGCTACTGTTTGTGTAACTCCAAACTTTATGTTATTAAGCCAAGTAATTATACGATTTTACATGGCTGCAATTTGTGCTTGTAATGTAGTGAACTGGTCTACCTCCAATACCCCTACAACCTTCCTAGGAGTACTCCTTGAATCAGCATGCCAGTTAGGATTCCCTTGTGAAATCCTATTCAGCAGTGTGTACAATTCTTTATACATCTTCTCAAGAGCCTGCCCACCTACTGCTAAATCCAAGAGAATCTTCGTGTGTAGCTCCAATCCCTCAATGAAAGTATGAACAAAAACATCATTGGACTGATGATGGTGAGGGCAATTTCTGAACATACCCTTAAATCTCCCCCAAGTTTGGTAGAGATTCTCTCATTCTTTCTGTCTGAAACTTAAGATCTCACTCCTCAATCGTGTAGTCTTCATAGATGGAAAGAATCAAATAAGGAACTTCTAAGCTAGATCTTCCCATGAATTGATGGAGAGTGGTGGTTCAGCATGTAACCACCTTTTTTCTTCCCCTATTAGAGAGAAAGGAAAGTGTGTCAATCTGACATAATTAGAACTCACCCCTTCAGGAATGTAAGCATCGCTTATTTCCAGGAAGGTCTGTATGTGCTGCTGTGGATCTTCGTGTGAAAGGCCATGGAATTGCCCCGCTGAATTCAGCAATTGCACCATTTTCTGCTTCAATTCAAATAGACCACCTGGTTCTGGTTTGAGAATACTATTCGTCACATGGTTCGTGAGTGGGATTCCACTCCACGAACAGGTCTAGCAGCTGGTTTAGTAGGAACAACTGGAATAACTGGAGGTGGAACATTTTTGGCATTTGGATCGACTGGTTCATTTCTTTGTTCAACCATTCTTCGCCTTTGTTGAAATATCTATTCTGGTTTTGTAAAAGTCTCTACCAATTTTTTATCTCTCGCCAGTCCTTTATTCAACTATGCCTGCAAAAATTCAACCGCTAAGATCAAGTTGTTAACACTTAAACTTAATATCAAAAGCAAATAATTTAGTAATTTAGTAATTATATTAGTCCTCTACAATGGCACCAAAAACTTGTTGCGACTCAGATGCACACATAAGTGCACCTGGCCATACAAGTAATATAGTGATTTAGACAACCAGATATCATTCCCACGAGCACTAAGCAACTAGAAATTTAACCAACTTTTAGTTTTAGACAATGAGTAGTAAGTGTTGTAAAGTATCAAGATGGTTTTGAAATTAAGAACAAAAATGTAAATTATTAACTAAGATATTAAAGTTTATGACTAGTGCAAAGCAAGCAACGGTTGTAAATAGTAATGATATGAATTCCAGGGTTAAAGCTTTTTGAACAATCATACAAATCGTTATTCTTATAACATTCTAATTGGTTATCGGGTTGTTGGTTCATAAAGTTTACGCTACGATCTTGGTCTCCCAACCTCAAATCTTCTATCTATGGAATGTTGCAGCTACAACTCCCATAGAGATACAAAAATTGTTCCAGATTCATAAAGTTATCTTCTTGTAATTGAACCAAACAAGGCTTCTTGGTATATCCCTATCCTAGATGCTAATTCACACCACGATTCTCCTCCCGGATCCACGTAGAAATATAAATTTATTCTAATGGTTGCCACTCATCAAAATAGTAAGTTCAAGAAATTAAGAACAACCCAGATGATAATCCAAAAAGAAATTACTATAAAGAATATCGAAGAGTAATCATGTTCTTGGCATCAACCCCAGAACAAGGGTGTTTAGCCACTCATGTTTGAATTAAACATAAAAAATAAGTAATTAATCAAACCCAAAATTAATCTTCAAGTAAAGAAGTTCAAAACAAATAATAAGAGCTCTACTAGAAAGAATTCTATGCTTTTCCGCCGCTGCTATGCTAGCCAAAAAGTGTTTAGAATTGTGCTTATGTGTTCCTTTTATATTTGGGAAAATTTCACTAGATCTGCACACCTGACATGATGAATTACTAATCACATAATCTCAGTCAACGCATTGCGTCAACATTGCGTTGATGTACTGGATTTTTCCTTTAAAAATCTGACTAAGTCAACTTCTTCAACACACGACGCAACGTGCCGACATCGATCGTGTCACTGGAATTGTCATCTCAAAATCTGACTAAGTCTCAAAACTTATGCATCGACGCAATGCGTTGACTTTGCATAGATGCACTGAAAGTTGCTTACAACTTTTACCAGTCGACGCTACGCATCAAGATAGCGTTGCGTCACTGGAATGTTTCTCCATTTTTTCTCTTAACCCTCGTAAGTACTTAACTCCTTTCTTTTATCCTTGCTCTCGTGCATCTCCACAAGTTCTTGGACTTGATCAACATGGTCTTCCACATCTTCATGATATATATCCAATTTTCATCCAAATCCATAGGAAATTTACCCTATATCTCTCATCACATCGGTTAGCTACGAAACATAATTTAGCTTAAAATTCAATATAATAAACACAATTTTTATTCTCAAAACAAGTCCAAATATGGGTAAGTAACGATGTTTGGACATATAAATACGCCCAATATCACATATCCATATGGTACGTTTGCATTCAAGAGGATGCCTTTCAGACTTTGTAATGTTCCTGACACTTTTCAGCGTTGTATGATGTCCATATTTTCTGATATAGTGGATGATACCTGTTGCGTCCAGGCACACACCCAAGTGTACCTGGTCTCACCAAGTATTAAAGTGTCCCTTTAGAAGCCAAGGATTGATCATACAGGGACTAGTGTTAAACAAATATCAAATTTTAGTTTGACTATTGAGATTAAAGTGGTGTAAAAGTAACCGAAAGAGTTTTAGAGTTGTAAACTAATGTAAAGTAAACATTGCGGAAAAGTAAGAGCTTGGACAATCAATGAATAGAAACTCGGGGTTAAAGAACTGCTAACAATCATACTATGCTATTGAACTTCACTTGTTAGATTACTTATCTTGGTTGTTGATTCACTGGGTTTATAGAATGATCATGGTCTCCCTATCCTCTAATCTTCTACCTAACTGGAAATTTCAACTAAATCGTTGAGCGGAGATACCATAATCCATTTAGATGCATTAAAATGTCATCTTGAAAGTGAACCAAACAAGGCTTCTAGGTATATATCTATCCAAGATGCTAATTCAAATTCCTTATTTTATAACAGAATAAGAACCTTACTCTATTTACCCCGATGTTCTATCCTCTTATTCCCCTTCTCGAGCTCACAAAGATGACAATGGATGTATTCTAAGGGTATATAATACTTAAAATAGCTATAAAAAGGATAAATAAACAACCAAATGTGATAATCAATCAAAACCAAATCAATTCAATGCAATAGTAATCATGTTCTTGGCCCTAACCTCAGAAAGTGGGCTTTTAGCCACTCATGGACATAACCATAATCAAGATAAATAAATACAAGATAAAATCCATAAATAAACTAATGTAAAAGAATAAAAACCCTATTTAAAGTGTATTTCATCCCCTCTCCAAGTTTCAAAGCCGTCCAAGTTGTATAACATCAAGTTCAAGTGTCCCATTTATAGAAGGACAATTTGGCTATTGTGGGAATAGGGTGTACGCCGCAGGGCTTATTCCATGGTAATGGGGTGTGAAACACCTCTCATATTCCCATAGGAAAAGTTTGTGCACCTACCCATATATTTTATGGGAATAGGGTGTGCTCCACAGGGCTATCCCTATACCCTCACTGGAATTCACCTTGTAAGCCATATCCATGTCTTGTGCACCTGTCCTTCCATCCCAAGCCTTGTTGTATCATTTCCACTTGATTTACATCTTGTTTATCATCCATATATCATCACAATAAACTCACCAAGTATCCTATATCATCAAAAACCACGGATTAGAGCTCAAAATAACACAACATTCAAGACAATGAACTAGAAAATTAAGCTAGGAACTAGTTTTGTCCATTTTGATCTTTAACTTCTTGCTCGACTCTCGGCTTGATTCATTTTAACCTTAAACACTATAAACACGTTTTTACACACATAATTACACAATAATAACCTTAATAACTTATTACACTAACTAGAATTCATCGAGATCAACTAGAACAACACCTAGCTCAAGCTAGTAACACTGGTTTTCTAATTTGAACTCTAAGTGACCAAATTAAGTACAAACTTGTTTAAACCACACATTAAACATTGTAATTATGTACTTAAACACTTGGATGATAAATTATATAATCATTAACACATTAATAACACAAGTTGTCCTCAAAATATGGATAAATAAGCTCGAATAACAACATTGAGGTACATAAATCCACCTCAGATTACCACCCTACACTTAAAACCTTGTTTATCCTCAAAAAACTCTTTACTATAAGCATCATAATCAGGGGAGACTCTACACTTATAATACAAGCAAGATACTCAAGATAGTACTACAATGACTACACAGAGTTCAAGTTCCTACACTAAGCATGTTACAAACACAACTGACAGTTCAAGAATACTACTCCAAAACATCCTTGCCTCAAGAATTGACTCACCTAGTTGGAAAACTCATACAAGTTTTTCAATCAAAGACATCATATAATTCGCCCAACTATAATCAAATATGTCCCCTTACTCTGAGAGAGTTACCCATAATCACTCACATACATAGATGCAGTTTATAATAGAATGTGTACAAGAATCAAGTTACACTCACTCTCACAAGGAATTCACAAGTTACACAAGATGAACAATAGGCTTTCCCTTAATTTAGTACTCCACTAATATCAGAATGATGAAGCTTAGCATCAAATATGTCTTTAAGTGTTGTAATGTAGGATAAGGGACAGGTAGGAACTATTCTGGCCAGTAATATTGACTATCTTCCCTAAGCGCTTTAATACATCACACTTTTTCATTCAATTCACCTCTAACAACCTATTTACACCATTTTTATCTACCCCTATCTTTTGTTTTAACCCATCTCATTAAGATTATTCGCATACACTATGGTGGGATTATTTTATATTCATTCATGATTCAAGTTTACCCTTCTTCACACCCACTTTACGTTACACACACCTATGATAACCACCCTCAGCTTAAGCAATTTGCCTTAGTTGAGGTGCACAATGTCCTAAGAAGACCAGTGCTAAAATAGGTTCATTGTAACACAACTAGGCTAAAAATGGGAATTTCTTTAGCATAAATTTCTCTAACTCCCAACCACAACAAATCAATTGCAAACACCAATACCTATTACTTTGGGGCTTTACTTTCACCTTTCTCCTACTTGAATTTCAAAACTCCTTAACTCAATTAATTTTTATACTATAGCGCTTAGGATATTTGGATCAAATTAAGGTCCATCAAAGAAGAGGATACAAGCTACATATAAGGATACCAAAGAAAATAAGCTAAAGGCTCAATGGGGTTAACTAGGATTATGCACAAGGGTAGGTCAAAAAAAGGGTATAAACATGGCTATCGAAGAAATTATAATATCATTTCCTAAACCCACACTCTTTATTTCACTTTGGACACACAGCAGGAAAGTTCTATACATAACATACAACAAGGAATGTACAACAACTTCACATACACATGGAATATGCTCAACTCGAGTAGGATCATTATAGACTCTCAACCAAACAATCACACGAATTAAGTATTAAGCCAACAAGTACAAGAGTCATAATCATGAAACTAGGAGTCTCAAAAGTAGTAATTCACATAATCAATGTGCTTTTTACAACTAAATTAAAACACTTGCATCATGCAGTCAAATATAGCACCAACAAGAACATCCCACTTATTCCTAACATAATTTTTTTTAAAATTACTCCTAAAAATGGGAATTTTCCCACCTCAAACTTAAAAATCTACTTTGTCCCCAAAGTATACTTAAAAGTAGGGATATAAATACTCCCTGAGGACTCTAGAACTATCTAGTATCATATTTATGCATCAAGGAGGTCTGAGGACCCCACACTTAGTCTTCGCCATTCTCTTTAGCTTAGGTTTTCCAGTACTCAGACTTTCCATCAACCTGTGACTCAACATAAACAAAAACTAGTGTAGTAAAAAACTAAAATACTAAAAACAAATCCTACCTTAACTTGGTTGCCTCCCAATCAGCGCATGATTTAGTGTCGCGACATAATCCAATCTTTAACTTATCCATTTTCCTTCATTCTCTTTCTTCTACTTAGAGGCCATCTTCTTATTAGTTCTTACCTCTTGAGTGTGCACTCTCAAGGTAAATAGCTCTATGAATAATAGCCTTCTTAGACTCATCAATCTACATTATTTTAGGATGGGGTGGTTCTATCTTGGGCCACTTAATGAGGAAGTCTAAAGAGGTCTTTGGTGGGCTAAACTCCACCACCCTATACTTATACCCTTCAATCAATGTAATCACACACACATATTTGTAGTGGGATAGTGCGTTGAGTGGTTTGTACACTTTGAAAATTACCTCTTCATCATCCAGCCTTATTGTGAGCGTGCCCTCTCACATCTATCAGTGCTCCTCCTATTGCCAAGAATACATGTCCTAAGATGACTAACACTTTTTTATCTGCCTAAAAATCTAGAATAAAAAAATCAACAAGAATAATAAACTTACCAACCTTGATGAGAATATCCTCTATAATTCCTTTAGGATGAGCTAGGGTCCGGTCTGCCAGTTGGAGTATCACAGAGATAGGTCTCGACTTCCCCAAGACCAAAGTGTTGAACAAGGAGAGGGGCATCAAATTTATTCTTTCCCCTAATTTACAAAGTGCGTAGACCACCTCACCGTTGCCAATTTGAATGGGGAGAGTAAAACTTCTAGGGTCTTTGAGCTTTTTGGGCACCTTCTGCATCACCACAAAACTACACTCCTCAGTGAGTGCTATTGTCTCAACATCCTGTAGCTTAACTTTATTAGTCACCATATCCTTCAAGTATTTAGCATACTTGGGCATTCTCTGCAAAACATCTAAAAGAACAAGATTAATGTAAAGCTCTCTGAATGTATCAAAGAAATTTTTGAAGCACACATCCTCATTTACTTTTCTAAGACTCTGTGGGAAAGGTAGTGGTAGTCTGTGCTTCACTTTTTCAGCAACTTTAGTTTTCGAGTACTTAGACTTCCTCAAATTTTCAAAAAATTTGTCATCTACCTGCTTAGGAATGATCTTTGCATCTACCTCCTTAGTTATCTTTAGAGGTTTTTCATTTAGCTCTTTACCATTTCTCAAAGTGACTGCCATTACTTGTTTAGGAGATTCAGTATCACTTGGCAAACCACCTTGAGGCCTGGTATTTTGCGCTCTTACTATCTGAATGATCTGCATCTCCAAGTTCCTTATAATAATCTTTTGACTCTTCTATCTTCTGCTAACTATGCTTGAGAAGTTCAAAGTTGTTTCAACATCTCTTCCATATTGTTAGTTTGAATCGTGGCCTGATTCCCTTGAACCTACTATTGCTGAAACTATTATTATTAGTTTTTCGATGATGGAATTAGTGGCTGAGTCTTCCGCTTTTGATTGTAGTTGTTTCCATAATTTGACCTTTGAGCATTGCCCACAAACATCACTGACTCAGGATTTGCACCACTCATAGTTGCATAATGACCACTGTTTCCACAAACCTCACACTAATTATTTGTATGATGAATTACATTAGCTATTGCTACAGGTTGTGTAAGCCCCAATTTTATATTGTTGAGTTGAGTAGTTAACTGATTCTGTAGTGTCACAATCTGAGCTGATATAGAAGTAAATTGGTCCTTCTCCAACACCTGCAACCTTCTTTGGAGAACTTCTTGAGTCAACATGCCACTCAAGATTCCCTTGTGTAATCCGGTTCAATAAGGTGTATAGCTCATCATACGTCAATTCCAATGCTTGACCAACTACAGCTGAATCTAGCAAAATTTTTATGTTGTGATCAAGTACCTCAACAAAAGTGTGATATAGTACCTCATTGGATAATTGATGATGTCGAAAGTCACAAAGAAGAGCTTTGAACCTCTCCCATGTATAGTATAAGTTTGCATCTGCCCTCTGTTTAAAGCTCACAATCTCACTGAGCAGTATTGCCAGATGGAAAGAATTGGATGAGGAATTTTTGGGCTAAGTTATGCCAAGTTGTGATTGAACTTGCCGTTTCAGCGTTCAACCAATTCTTTGCTTCCCCCATTAGTGATAAGGGGAAAAGTGTCAGCCGAACATAGTTAGTTGACATACCCATAGGGATGAATGTGTCATGGATCTCTAAGAAGTTCCACTGGTGGAATTGTGGATCTTCATGTGAAATCCCCATAAAATATCCACTGCTGATCAAAAGATGCACCATTTTTTGTTCTATCTCAAATTTACCTCCAGAATCCGGTTTTTGAAAAAGGGAGGTCAAATTTATCTGAAATGGGATTGACACTTCACGAACTGTCCTATGGGCTGGTGGATCTTCAGCTATGAGAGCAGGATTGTCTTGTTCCTCTTAAATTTATGGGATATGGTAGAGAAAGATTGCTTCTCTCCTTAATTAGGGAAAGCATTGCTCGGGTTTGGGTCTTGGTTCAATTAATTCCCTATCCCTTGCCATCTTACTAGTTTTCAAACTTATTTTACAAGACCAAACATAAAGCACCAAAGAAATCTATACAGTAAAACTAAAACCACCATAGTTGCCAATTTACAAGTCCCCAACAATGGCGCGAAAAACCTTTTGCACCAAGCACACACGCAAGTGTATGTGGTCTCACCAAGTAGTAAGATAGCTCTTTAGAAGCCAAGTATCGATCCCACATGGACTAGTGTTAAGAAAATATCCAATTTTAGTTTAACTATTGAGAATAAAGTGGTGTACAAGTAACCAAAAGAGTTTTGGAGTTGTAATCTAATGTTAAGTAAACAATGCAGAAAAGTAAGAGCTTGAACAATCAATAAATAGAAACCCAAGGTTAAAGCACAAGGAATTGGTTAGATTAGTTATCATGGTTGTTGATTCATAGGGTTTATAGTATGATCATGGTCTCCTAATTCTCTAATCTTCTACCTAATTAGACATTACAACTATAGCATTGAGTGAGGATGAAATAATCCATTTAGATGCATTAAGATGTCATCTTGCAAGTGAATCAAACAAGGCTTCTAAGTATATCACTATCCTAGATGTTAATTCAAATCCCTTATTTTATAAAATAATAAGAACCTTACTCTATTTACCCCTACATTCTATCCTCTTATTCCCCCTCTCGAGCTCACAAAGACGACAATGGATATATTCTAAGGGTATATAATACTTAAAATAGCTATAAAAAGGATAAATAAACAACCAAATATGATAATCAATCAAAACCAAATCAATTCAATGCAATAGTAATCATGTTCTTTGCCCTAACCCCGAAAAGGGGGCTTTTAGCCACTCATGGACATAACCGTAATCAAGATAAATAAATACAAGATAAAATCCATAAATAAAATAATGTAAAGAATAAAAAACCTATTTGAAGTATTTTTCATCCCCTCTCCCCAAGCCTTCCAAGTTGTATAACATCAAGTTCAAGTATCCTATTTATAGGAGGATAATTTGGCTATTGTGGGAATAAGGTGTGCGCCACAGGGCTTATTCCATGGTAATAGGGTGTGAAAAACCCCTTATATTACTATAGGTCAAGGATGTGCACATACCCATCTATTTCATGGGAATATGGTGTGCTCCACAGGGCTATCCTTATACTCTCACTGGAATTCACCTTGTAAGCCATATCCATGTCTTGTGCACCTGTCCTTCCATCCCAATCCTTGTGGTGTTATTTACACTTGATTTACAACTTGTTTATCATCCATATATCATCACAATCAACTAACAAAGAATTATATAGCATCAAACACCACAAATTAGAGTTTAAAACAACACAACATTCAAGACAATGAACTAGAAACTTAAGCTAAGAACTAGTTTTGCCCATTTTGATCTTTAACTTCTTGTTTGACTCTTGGATTGATACAATTGAAACTTTAACACTATAAACAGGTTTTTCCACACATATTTACACAAGTTTTTCCACACATATTTTCACAATAATTACCTTAGGAACTCATTACACTCACTAGAATTCATCGAGGTTAACTAGAACAACACCTAGCTCAAGCTTGTAAAACTTATTTTCTCATTTGAACTCTAAGTGACCAAATTAAGTACAAACTTGTTTGAAATACACTGGAAACATTGTAATTAAGTACTTAAACACTTATATTCTTAATTATATCATCATTAACATAGTAAGAACATAAGTTGTCCTCAAAATAAGGCTAAATAAGCTTGGATAACAACTCTGAGGTACATAAATCCACCTCATATCAATACCATAGGGGACTTTATGGATGACTTTTCAATCTTGGGTGACTCTTCTGATCAATATTTGTCTCATTCGTATAATGTATTTCATAGATGTGAGGAGTGCATCTTGGTGTTGAATTGGGAGAAGTGTCACTTCATGGTAAAAAAGGGGTAGTTTGCAATCACAAGTTTTCGAAGAAGGGTATAAAGGTTGACAGAGCCAAAATTGAGGTGATTAAAAAATTTCATCATCCTATTTTTGTCAAAGGTATTCAGAGCTTCTTAGGTTATGAAGGGTTCTATAGGCGGTTCATCAAGGACTTCTCTAAAATTCTAAGTCCATTGTGCAAGTTATTGGATAAAGATGTGATTATTCTTGTCTTAAGGACTTTAAGTTCCTAAAAGAGAGGTTGATTTCTGCCCATATCATTGTATCTCCAGATTGGTCTCTTATATTTGAGGTGATGTGTGATGCCAGTGGTGTGTCCCTAAGAGCTATCCTAGGCTAAATAAGTGAGAAAATACTTCATCCCATATATTATGCCTGCAAAGAACTCAACCCTACACAAAAAAATTACATGGTAACTAAGCAAGAGTTACTTGCAGTGGTGTTTTATTTTGAGAAATTTTGGTCCCATTTGGTTGGGATCAAAGTCATTGTGCATATTGATTATGCAGGTTTTAGGTACCTTATGGAAAATAAAGATATAAATCCTAGGTTTATTCAATGGGTGCTATTGCTGTAAATTTGATTTTAAGGTCAAGGATCGAAAAGTACAAAGAATCAGGTTGTAGACCATCTATCTCACCTAGAAGAGAAGCCTATGAAAAAAATTAGGGAATGAGATTGATATTGATGACACTTTTCCAGATGAGTGAGTCTTGGCAGTATCATAAGAACTAATCCCCTATTTTGTAGATTTTGCCAATTACTTGGTAAGTGACATTGTCACAGAAGACTTGTTATTTTAGTAGAGAGAACAATTTATGCTTGAGGTGTGCAAATTTTTTTGGGATGATCCTTACCTTTTTTTTTGTGTGTGGATGGTATAATTCTGAGGTGTATTCCCAAAGTTGAGATAATGCACATTCTTAAGGACTATCACTCATCTCCAATTGGGGGTCACCATAGTGGTACTCATACGACCCATAAGATCTTGCAGTGTGGTTCTTATTAGCCGACTATTTATAAATATTCACTTAACTATGCTCATGCCTGTGATCAAAGCCAATACTAAGGAAATATCTCTCAGAAGAATGAGCTTCCCATGACACCTATTCTTGAGCTTGGGTTATTTGATATTGGGGATTTTATTTCATGGGTACTTTTGTCAGTTCATATGGTATGAAGTATACATTTATGGCAGTTGACTATGTTTCTAAATGGGTGGAAGTAATTAAGCTTCCTAATATGAGGGTCGCAGTGTCACATCATTCTTGAAGAAAAATATCTTTTTGGATTTGGTACTCCACATGCTATTATTAGTGATGGTCATACTTCTATAATTGTCTATTTAAGGTCTTTCTTGAGAAATATGGTGTGAAGCATCTAGTGAAAAAACTTTACCATCCATAAATAAATGGGCAAGTTGAAGTCTCCAATCATGAAATAATGTCCATTTTGGTGAAGACTGTGAATGCCAACCAGACTGAATGGAAAACAAAGCTAGATAATGCACTTTGGGATTATCAGACATCTTTTAAAACTCTCATAGGTTACTTCCCACATTATCTTGTGTATGATAAGGAATGTTATTTGCTAGTTGAACTTGAGTACAAGACCCTATGGGCATTGAAGAAGCTAAATTTTGAGTGGAGTGATGCTGTAAATCTAATAATGAGTAAGATAAATTAGTTGGATGAGTTCTGACTTTGTGCATATAAGAGATCTGAGTTGTAAAAAGAGAAGATAAATTTATACCATGATAGGAAGATTAAGAAATGTGTATCCTAGACCAGTGATATGGTCTTGTTATATAATTTAAGGCTTTGTTTATTTATTTTTAGCAAGTTGAAGTCTAGGTGTCATGGACCATTCTCCGTAGTTAGAGTATTTACTTATGGTGCAACTAAGCCAAAATTTGATGGAAAATCCCCATTCAAGGTGAACAAGTAGCATTCTACATATGGAATATGGAGGAGTTGAAGGTTTGTGATCATGTAAAGCTTAGTGAAGTATGAGTAGGCAAGGAAGCTGAGTCGTGCCATACCGTTAAATCAGGTGCTTCATGGTAGGCAACCCATGGGCTTATTGGTGAAGTATGAGTATCCCCCATAGCCATGTCATGCCTCGACATAAATTATGCACTGCTTGGGAGGTAAACCAAAGTATTAATGCTCACTTTATTTTTTATTTTGTAGGTTAAACCATAGAGAAACACTTGGAAACTCGTCAGAAATTGCAAAATTCAGACAAGTCCAGATAAGTGGACCTGCGACCCTAGTTACAGGGGTTGTAGGTCCAACCTACGATAGGTAATTGATGTCGTAAGTTTTAGAAAAAAATCTCTAAGATTTTTGGATCTCTGAAGTTGCACTTACGAACCCACTTACGGAGGTCGTAAGTATAACTTATGACCCCATAAGTAGGTTGTAGAAATCAGATAAAAATAGAGCTGTAAGACCTACTTATGGACATACTTATGAGGTCCGTAAGTGGTACTTAAGGGCCGTAAGTGGCCCCATAAGTTGTCCAAAAATTTTGGGCGCAACTTTGAAATCTGGGTTAATCCCAAGTAGATCCAACCCGATCTGGCCCACCATCACTCCTAAAAGCCCCAAAACCAATCCATTACCCCCACTTCTTCAAAATTTAAAAATTCCACTTACACTCAAACTCCTCACTTCCTTCTTAATCTATAAGAGGAGAAATTCTCTCATTACCTCCTCCCTTACCTATAAAAGTTCATCAAAGTAGGGGTATTTTCACTTATTCATCTTCTACTTCCAAGAATCTTTGAATCCAAGAAATAATTCCTGAATCTAACTAATTAGAAATATTTTCTTAATCATTTATCTTGAGATAATACTTGATATAACCTTGAATTTTCTTAAGTCTCATGATTCTTGAAAATTTTAGAGCCTAAAATTGGGTAAAATTACTTTGTTGTATGATTCTTGTTTGGGAAACCTGAGATCACATAATTAAGGGAAGTAGAATTTGTATAAGAGATGAAATCCCAAAATATATCTGCAATACCTATTGGAATTAACTTGTTGCATGTTGTAATGTTCGAACTTGGGCTAAAATTGGAATGATACACCATGTAGGGATAAATTATTTGAGAAAAAAGTGACTCACTCTCAGAGGCGAACTTACAAAGACACTTACAGGCCTCGTAAGTAGTACCTACGAGGGCATAAGTGGCCATCATAAGTATCAAACCTGAAGCCCTAAAGTTTCAGGGCTTTGTATGGTACTTACAAAGGTAACTATGACCCCCGTAAATACTACCTATGACTTGTAGGTAGGGTTCATAGGTAGACCCTGCCTTTGGTCATTAAATTTTTCAATTTTTTTGTTCCATTCTTGTGTTTCAAGTACTAACAACTACTTTTTCTGGTATGATGGAAAAAATGTTGAGCAATAGAAGGGAGTTCAGTCCAAGCTATGAGATGAGTCTCTTGAATAAGTGGATCTATTAAGGAGTGTCCCATAAGCCTAGATAGCACACCAGTGGCCCACAATAGACTCAGGGTCGATCACCGGGATAGGATATAGTTGCAATAATTGTTGTTGTTGGGCACTCATTCCGCACCATTACAGGACGCACAGGTACTATAGGTAGAGACCCAGCCCGCACTCGCTCACTTCTTTCATTTAGGATTCAAATAAAAAAACTGAGTTATTCACCATAACACTCTTCCCAGTTTGATAAGGGAGAAGAGGATCCAACTAATGGTTTAGAGGATGAGGTCGAGTTAAGATCAGTTTCAAGTTTTAGAGAAGAGAAGAATGCAACTAACTCCCAGTCTTAGAAGGGGTCAGAGATAGTATCCAACTTTGAGAGTGAGACTACATTAGGATCATTTGCGCCCTAGTCTAATGAGGGTGTTGATGCAGCATAGGTCCTACTCAGGGCACTCAACCTACTACTTCTGCACTTGTTGCACTAGAGTCTAACTACACGCATGTCTCGGCTGTACCTATAGCTAAGATTTCTCTGAGATGGCGTATGTAGGGGATGCAATAACTTTATGAGAGAGATAACTTTATGTCACGACCCGAGCCTAGGCCCTAGCCGTGACGAGCATCCCGAACCATGAAGGCTCGGAACACCCATTCTCTATCTGGTTATCATGCACAACATTCATAATCATAATAAAATGCGGAATTGAAACTGAGTACGGAAAACATGGTCAAGTTCTGCAACATTTCTGAATAATACTATCTGACATCAGTCTGCGAAATCTCTACTAAGAACACAAACATCTGTCTGAAAAGAAACTGGGACAAGGCCCCCAGTAAACAAAAAATATAATAAATAAGATAATGTCTGACATAATTAGGCCTTACGAATAATAGAAGGCTCACCACTATGAAATCAAGTCTGCAAATTCGAGAATATCTACTGAGTAGCTGGACCCCTAGACTGTGCCTCAGAACCTGGAAGGAGGGGGGGGGGGGGTCAGCACAAAAGTACTGGCACGCGAAGCAATCCAAAATATAGTATAATGGAACATATATATATATATAAGTGAAAGAAATTTTTCATCAAGACATCCCGTATAAAACTGTTTCTGAAAAATACATGGGCACTTTCTGAAAACATGCAACCTGTCTGTTCATTTCAAATCATGATCTGTGTTTTACTTCTGAGTTAGGTGGTATTCCCCTACAAGTCTGAATATTCCACGGGCTGTATGGAATCCGCCATTGACTCGGCGGGGAAGCCCCCAACCCAAGTGTGCCGCAAGGGTTGGAGTGTCTGAGTCTGATACGCCAAAGGACATTTAAGTCAGCGCATAATAATATACCCGGGTCGGCAAACCACGGTTTTAGGCAATGAGTTGTCTGAACTCTCGCCTTCTTCAGGGAACCACCTAAGCTCTCTTTATGCCCTATTTTAGCCTTTTCTGAACATGTATCATAAATAAATTTCTAAATCATGAAAGTCTGATAAAAATCTGATTTCTGAACTAGTCTGTGTCTGTTATGGCATTTGTCTGAGTTGGTATCGTCATACCAAGACTTGCAAGTCCTATTTCTGAGCCATAATGTATTAAGCAAGAGCTTTCATTCAAAACATAGTTTAGACCACCAAAACATGTAATTTGCATTAAAGATGTCATGTTCCGAAACTCAAGTCAAATCCATGCAAAACTTTCATCAAACATATGGTGGTCATGTGTATTTTGGCAAAACCATGCATTCTTTCATTACATGCATATTCAACATTCACAACGCTCTCTTTCGTGTTCAAGAATCGTATTCCAAACATAGCAAAAGTCAAAGCACTTCATATCATAATTTCTTTTCTTCAAGATGTCTTTCAAAATAATTTATATTACGTGAAACATGGAAAAATTTACATTAAGAGAGGGGTTTCATGAAAATCATGCTCTCAATTCATATATGTATAAAAACTGTCAAATCGCTTTGGAGATGGTCAAAAGACCAAAACAATGATGTTAAAACATCTTATACATAAATATATATACATAATTTAAAACCCCATTCTAAAACATGATTTTTCTATGCCCATGAGAATTTAGGAAAACCCCGCGTACCTTGTTCTCCAAGGATAATAGATGTTTCTTGAAGCTTGCGGATTGGTGATTCCGAATATGTAATTATCTTTGAAAACTTACGGTCGAATCTTGAACTATTTGGATTTTTATTTTGAAACCCTAAGGAGAATTCTTGAGCAATTGTGAGGAAAGCATGTGTATTATGGTGTTTGAGGGATTAAATCCCGTGTTGGTGGTATATATAGGGGTGGAGGATGACCAAAATACCCCTAAGGAACTATTAAGGTCAAATCTGTCCCTCAGTTGAAAGTTTGATAGGCTGGAGTAAATCGATTATAAATTCTTACTTATATATTAAAATTGGATGAAACCAACTGCATTTGAAAGAGGACTCAAAGATCTTTCGTTTGATATATTATATCTCACACATTTCATTATATACAGGGAGTTATGATCGTTTGAAGTTGACCCTGAAATGCTGAAAAACTGGGCAATAGGCTATGCGTTTTGCTACTGTTTTGAAATCCAAACGCAGCCTTATGCATTCCGAAAAATTCCAAAACTTATCCAAGATGTACTATGAGATTTCCCGATCGTAACGCAACTTGAAAATATAAAAATGAAGGTTGGTAAGGTCGAGAAGTTGTATCCCGAAGGTTGCCAGCTAAGAATGAGTCTAAGTCATTTCAACACTTAGAAAAAAATTTAAAACTTAAGCCTAAAGCTCAGAAATTACAGTCTAATACATGCATGACTTTTACGGGGCGTTACATTATCTCCTCCTTGGGATCATTCATCCTCGAATGATGGATAGGAACTTGTTGAAGCCTTAAAGATATAGAATAATGCGGACATGACATGTCCTCTAATAAAGAATACATTGATTTGAAACATGACCATATGGCTGGAACTACTGATATTTTGAATTCTTATATCGGACAGGCATATCTGATGCATGGAATACACGATTGAAGCTATTCATAAGCTGAATTCTCATAATGAACATGCATATCTGATGCATGGATCTGTCCTTGAGTTGTTCTCATGAACGCAGGACTAAATACACTGTTAAGCTGAACTTTCATACTTAACTGGAGTATCTCTTCAACACTCTCTCTAAAGAAGTTCTAATAGTAATAGGGAGCCACGAATCTTGGGTATGGATTACACAAGACATCCAACTGAGGAAATCACAACATTGACTCTACTCTGCAGTCTGAAATATAGACATATAACTCCTAAATTAGGATAGAATTTTCAGACCTTTGGCAATACGACTTCTTACTTTCAGGCTTAGCGCACTTCCCGAATATCCCTTAACTATACTATTCCCTATAAATATGATATTCATTCAATTCAGCTTAAATTTCTCATATGAGCGTTGACAAATTTTTCTACTAATGTCTAAAATAGCTTAATCCTTACCCCGCGATCAAGCCTAACTCTAAGTCACAAAAATACAACATGCTACACCATGCTATTATTCTAAACCATATGATGCCACCTTCTATACCTCTTTTAAAGATCACATTCTAAGCATAACATGCCTTACCACTTTAATGACTACTCTGAACTCTTAATATGAAGTCGCTAATGCATATTGCAACCTTCCACTACAATCTCAAAACGTCATTCAAGCCTAATTTATAACCGCATGTTAACTTCAAGGCAAACACCCATAAATACATACTTCACATAGTTTCTAAACTATTATCAATATAACTCCCACGCGCTATCTTAAAAACATACACACACAAACTTTTCCAGTAAACATCACATGTATCAAAGATTGGCCCCAAATCTCACTTCATACTTATGGCCTTATCTAAACAAACGTACTATGATCTTCCATCAACAAGAACATTTACATCATCACCACTATCATTGCATATGGAGGTCACTAAAAGGTTAAAACATAAGACCCTGAAGCATGAGAAGATTTTTATATGGGATTGAACACACTATAAAGAGTGAGTACATGCGTCATGAGTTACATGACCTCAACTAGAGTTCCTAACATAAGGAATGTAATTCCGACTACTTGAATGAAGTAGAACTCATTATCTTAGAACTGGAAGAGTACGTGACTCTCTATCATATACAGGAATCACGAACTATGATCACGGAACTGAAACGTAAAGCTTGAGTAGGCATTGGGATCACTGAAAAATACTAAGATAAGAATGGGTTGAGTCTCACCCTCACTTTCTAACGTTCTAAATCATACTGCATCACTACTAGAATCTGAGAGCCTTACTTGGTCATTCGTTCTGTCATCTCCCCCTTAGCTTCAAGTCATCATCTAGAGTTTGGGAGATCCTTTACCAGATTCTAACAGAACTACACTTACTACACTCTAGGGTCTGAAAATAAATAAATAACAATACATGCATATCATAGAACTTAGCCCGAATGACTACCTTCCGGGATACACTCTATCTTTCTCTAGCCACCAATAGTCATAGTATAATGCTTGCACACTTATTCTATCGGTTCAACCTTCAAAAGTCAAGCTTAGATGCTAACACTTAACATGGATATCACCAAGCCTTTGATGAACCATATCTCTTTCTATAGAGCATACCACTATTGCGACTCCAAATTTATATCCCTCTACTATGAGAATCAAGATCACCGCAAAAGGCCCAACACTATCAATCAAAACACCTTAACATGGCTATTTAGATCACCATGTACCATCTAACTAGTCTTTCTCCACTTAACAATTCAATGGTACCACTAGCCACGCACAACAAGTAATAGCCTTAGAAAAATGCCGCAACCTCATGTCACCTTAGGCATACTTCTACATCATACATGCAATATCATACACCACTACGAATGCAATAAACTTACTCTATTGCATGCACCGTTTAAGTCTATTAGATCACTTCTATACAACTAGAATTCATTAACCAAGAAATCTTCACATCCACCTTCATGGACATCAACTGTTCAAACTTAATATCTAGTGCTATGCATGATTTACAACCCAACCTTACACAAAATTTTTACTTGGAAACTATAAGTAAATATCACGAAACACTAGTGCACTCGAACTTCATAACCACAATAATCGATCATGACCTAACGATTTACCTTATCATCATTCCGTTAGCATGTACTATTTTAGCACCTCAAGCCTACTAAATTAATCCCACAAAATATGCATCAACAAACTCTTGCCACTATTTACCACCACACCATTTAAATTCAAGCCTATAGTTTAGTATCAATCATCTACCACCAATGAAGAATGAAACATAATATAAATACACTAATCCATCAAATTGGGATATTCTACCCAAATATCTCAAAAATCTACTACATACCTTCTCACAAGTAGCACTAGTTTACAACTACCAATGAAAAGAGGGTCAAGGGGGTTAAAGCCTCATAATAGACATGGTCAACCTTAATCTTATATTATAACCCCGTACAATTGTATCTACTTATACGGATTTCTCACCTCATACTTACTCACTCATTCATACATTTAGACTGCCTTCAAATTCCTCAAACAACCATGAGTCTATAATCATAACTTACTCGCTAATATAGCCATTTCCACATTCATGCAATCAACAAATCACCCTGACCAACAACTCCTTCTCTACCTTCAACTAATAACACACAAGGATGAATCACTTCATTACCAACTCTATCTCATGCAAACAGATTCAGCCATACATATATTAAACCAATGAAAGAACAACAAGTTGGACAACAAGTTGTTAGTGAATCGAAACAGGCCTCACACGGCTTCACTAGACTTTGGTTTTGTATTTTGAACAAGAAAATGAGATGGATGACAAGGCAACTATGCTAGTGAATCGAAAGAGCCCCACACGGCTTCACTAGACTTTAAATTTTTTTTTTCAAAAACATCATGATAACAATATTACATATTACAAGGGATAGAAAATTGACACCTAATATTTAATGGTCTAAGAATATACATATTATTCTGTATAAATAAAAATCTGAGTAAAACACTTCCTCCATGGACTACCATACAATCCACACATGCTGCTAGCTACCACATTAGTTTATCACTATAAAGGGGTAAATCATCCTCAAACATCGATTATTCAACTGAAATATTCATTTACACAAAATCACCCTCACTCTGACTTCTAACTTTGTGACTTTACATCACCAACTTCTTGGTCCAATATCACTACCAATAGGTCATGACAACAACACTTTAAGTTATGCTACTATTTGGGTAGAAATATAGTTCCAACATTCTGCTATACATTGTCCGCAACTGTAACAAGACTTTGAGAGGGACAATATACACTTAATACCTTAAGCTGGAATGCACGATTCCATCAGGATCAATATTTACATCAGAATCAGCATATATTGATGCACTAACAGACTCCTATCGAGTTTTTCCATAATTTTTAAAATCTTATAGAACGTAATCGAAAAGGACTATATCATGTATACTCTAAACTTTTTGCACTTGAATCAACCCAATAATGAGACAGTTTAGACTCTGAAGCACGAACTAAATCACAAAGAAGAGAAACATTCCTAAATGCCTACTAGCCTCCTGTTTATAAGTGTGGCGCGCTACACACCCATAAACAGAACTCTACTCGACGCGATTTTGCAGACACCCTGGGACCATGAACCGTGCTATGATACCAAGTTTTTCACGACCCGAGCCTAGGCCCTAGCCGTGACGAGCATCCCGAACCATGAAGGCTCGGAACACCCATTCTCTATCTGATTATCATGCACAACATTCTTAATCATAATAAAATGTGGAATTGAAACTGAGTACGGAAAACATGGTCAAGTTCTGCAACATTTCTGAATAATACTATCTGACATCAGTCTGCGAAATCTCTACTAAGAACACAAACATCTGTCTGAAAAGAAAGTGGGACAAGGCCCCCAGTAAACCAAAAATATAATAAATAAGATAATGTCTGACATAATTAGGCCTTCCGAATAATAGAAGGCTCACCACTATGAGATCGAGTCTGTAAATCCGAGAATATCTACTGAGTAGCTGGACCCCTAGACTGTGCCTCAGAACCTGGAAGGAGGGGGGGGGGGGGTCAGCACAAAAGTACTGGCACACGAAGCAATCCAAAATATAGTATAATGGAACATATATATATATATATAAGTGAAAGAGATTTTTCATCAAGACATCCCGTATAAAACTGTTTCTGAAAAATACATGGGCACTTTCTGAAAACATGCAACCTGTCTGTTCATTTCAAATCATGATCTGTGTTTTACTTCTGAGTTAGGTGGTATTCCCCTACAAGTATGAATATTCCACGGGCTGTATGGAATCCGCCATTGACTCGGCGGGGAAGCCCCCAACCCAAGTGTGCCGCAAGGGTTGGAGTGTCTGAGTCTGATACGCCAAAGGACATTTAAGTCAGCGCATAATAATATACCCGGGTCGGCAAACCACGGTTTTAGGCAATGAGTTGTCTGAACTCCTGCCTTCTTCAGGAAACCACCTAAGCTCTCTTTATGCCCTATTTTAGCCTTTTCTGAACATGTATCATAAAGAAATTTCTAAATCATGAAAGTCTAATAAAAATCTGATTTCTGAACTAGTCTGTGTCTGTTATGGCATTTGTCTGAGTTGGTATCGTCATACCAAGACTTGCAAGTCCTATTTCTGAGCCATAATGTATTAAGCAAGAGCTTTCATTCAAAACATAGTTTAGACCACCAAAATATGTAATTTGCATTAAAGATGTCATGTTCCGAAACTCAAGTCAAATCCATGCAAAACTTTCATCAAACATATGGTGGTCATGTGTATTTTGGCAAAACCATGCATTCTTTCATTACATGCATATTCAACATTCACAACCCTCTCTTTCGTGTTCAAGAATCGTATTCCAAACATAGCAAAAGTCAAAGCACTTCATATCATAATTTCTTTTCTTCAAGATGTCTTTCAAAACAATTTATATTACGTGAAACATGGAAAAATTTACATTAAGAGAGGGGTTTCATGAAAATCATGCTCTCAATTCATATATGTATAAAAACTGTCAAATCGCTTTGGAGATGGTCAAAAGACCAAAACAATGATGTTAAAACATCTTATACATAAATATATATACATAATTTAAAATCCCATTCTAAAACATGATTTTTCTATGCCCATGAGAATTTAGGAAAACCCCGCGTACCTTGTTCTCCAAGGATAATAGATGTTTCTTGAAGCTTGCGGATTGGTGATTCCGAATATGTAATTATCTTTGAAAACTTACGGTCGAATCTTGAACTATTTGGGTTTTTATTTTGAAACCCTAAGGAGAATTCTTGAGAAATTGTGAGGAAAGCATGTGTATTATGGTGTTTGAGAGATTAAATCCCGTGTTGGTGGTATATATAGGGGTGGAGGATGACCAAAATACCCCTAAGGAACAATTAAGGTCAAATCTGTCCCTCAGTTGACAGTTTGATAGGCCGGAGTAAATCGATTATTACTTTTTACTTATATATTAAAATTTGATGAAACCAACTTCATTTGAAATAGGACTCAAAGATATTTCGTTTGATATATTATATCTCACACAGTTCATTATATACAAGGAGTTATGATCGTTTGAAGTTGACCCTGAAATGCTGAAAAACTGGGCAATAGGCTATGCGTTTTGCTACTGTTTTGAAATCCAAACGCAGCCTTATGCATTCCGAAAAATTCCAAAACTTATCCGAGATGTACTATGAGATTGCTCGATCGTAACGCAACTTGAAAATCTAAAAATGAAGGTCGGGAAGGTCGAGAAGTTGTATCCCGAAGGTTGCCAGCTAAGAATGAGTCTAAGTCATTTCAACACTTAGAAAAAAATTTAAAACTTAAGTCTAAAGCTCAGAAATTACAGTCTAATACATGCATGACTTTTACGGGGCGTTACACTTCATCACAAAGTAGTGTTGCCTGAGATGTAATATAGTGGGAGAGGTCAGTATAGAGTTGATTAGGCTAGAAGGAGATCTAAACCTACAGGCCTCTTTTGAGAGATATCGGCTATGGTAAATGACCCAACCTTTAGGATTATACATCCCGACTCTAGTTTAGGAGTTTCATGCATCCTATGCATCCATTATATACCGGGTCACCCCTATTGAGGGTAGAGTGGTTGAACAACCCTAAATGACCCGCACTTTGGTTAGGGGTTAGAGTTGACATTTCTGAGGCGACTGTCATTTGAGTGTTATTTGGGTTGGATTATGTTGGGCCAGCCATGACAATTGAGTTTGAATATTGCATGAATATTGTGCAGAGTAGGCACACTATCAGGGACCTAGAAAGCACTTAGACTCAATTTAGCATGATATCTAGCCACAAAAATAGCTAAGTTGGACACTGATGCCCCATGGTTTGAGGGCAAGGGAGAGATCAAGAAGGCATCACTATACTTTGCAGTGATGTTTTGGTGGGAAGTGGTACGACATAGATTGAGTGCAAATTTTGTGGATAACATACTCACATGGGATAGAGATGCTTTAATTGCTAGCGTAATTGCTGGATATGCTATAAATTTTACTAGATGGATCTAGACTAAGATTTACATGAGGGCATTCAGTGAGACTACCACCTTATTCTTCCCTTACTTAATTTAGAAGTAGTGAGATGCAGCTAGAGTGCTGCTTATTCTTAAGGTAGATCAACAGATCAAAGTGATCAATATGGAAGACATTAGCTTAATTAAGGATGCGACAAACCTGGTCCTTGCACATTGAGTGCAACCACCTTCAACTTTTGGTACGACCCATTTTAAGGGTCCCTCTAATTTAGCTGAGCCTATTAAGAGGACGGATGTGACTATTGATGTTAATATGGGCAATTAGAGAGCTAAGCCTATGACCATTATAGGTGAGGAGGCCATGGGAACATCTACACTTGTTGAGGTTACTACTTTCCCCCCTCACCTGACAGCATCTAGGATTATTAGGGTGTTGCATGAGTTTCTGCAATAGATTATTGAGCTACAACTTGAGGTGACTGAGTGCCCCACCCAGGCAGAGACTTAGTTAGCCATGTTATTCAAGAAGATTCGGCCATGGGTATAGACTACTTTAGAGGCTTTTAAGGCTAGGTTTAAGAGAAGGATGATCAAAACTATGGAGGAGTATACTAGAGAGTTGCATACATATATAGAAAAATTTTAGAGTCAGATGAGTGCGCGACTGCATGAGGTCCAAACTTCTAACTTATCGGGACTATGTAAGAAGATGATTACTTTATATTCAGAGGCCTAATCATTATTTGAGAGCCATATTATAGTTGTCCCTCTAGTCATTCCAGCTTTTACACAGCCTCTACCCCGAGCACTTATAGTGGTGTCTAATCTTTTTACAGATGATGATATGACCCTAGTTGTTAGGGATAAATATGATCATAAGAAGGAGCTATAACATCAGTATATAGACTATCAACAAGCCCTAAAAAAGGTATCTTATGATTTGGTTATGTCAATCTCGATTGAAGAGTGGAGGCGTGCCAAGATGGAAACTAGAACGACCCCAAGTCTCGACTACCACCTCCTTCTCCAGTTGATCCACATAAATCCCAGATGGCGTCGAGTTAGATTTGGATGCCTAGAGCATCCCAGGTATGTTTTCATTCCTTGTTTTTACTTTGTAATTATTCACTGGGGATGATGCATAGTCTTTAGTTGAGGGCTATATCATAGTTGAGGTTTTTTTGGTCGTGTTTTTTCCCGTCGGTTGTATTATCTTAGTAGAACCAACATCTTTAGGTTGTATTATGTTTATATTTTATGTCTTGTATTTTTTGTATTTAATTAGGAGAAAAATAAGGAACTTAACGACAATTGATATATTTTCTTTGTTCTTAAGTGTTTTGAAAAAATGATACCCCTAAAAAAATTAAATGATATTGTGTGACGCTAATATCTCTGTGACTATTGTGAATCTTGTTATGGCATTAGGATTAGGGACAACATAATTATAACTTAGCATTTGCATGAATTGGATAGGTAGTAGTTGGGGATATAAACCTGTACCATGTGTGTGTGAGATACTTACCTAATTCCCTTTGTGCATTTAATTCGGAGCTTGCCCGGTTGGTCTTGCCTAGGTTGTAGGATAGTAGGTTAGGACATGGTCATAATCTATTTTGACTTAGTCCACTCTTATCCTAAGTAACCATCCAAATATGAATAAATACACCCTTGATCCCTGATTTGAGCCTACATTAACCTATTTCTTGTTTTCACCTTTTCATATTTCTAATTTATTATAGTAAACCTATTTTTGCCCTGGTTCCTCCTTAGAAACTATGCACCTCAACTCAGGCAAATCGCCTATGTTGAGGGTGTCTATCATAGGGGTTTATAGTTTGAATTGGGTATGCAAAAAGGTGTGATGTAAAAAAAAAAGGGAGTAAGTTTGGATGTGGTAGAAAAAAATAGAGACAAGAAAAATTGAAAAAAAAACTTGAAAAAGAAAAGAAAAGAAAAGAGAGTAAATGAAAAGCAAAACTAAAACCATACGCAATCCGACAAATCAATAATGAAAAAAAGGTGAAATAAAAGAAGAATGGTTTAGAAGTGGAACCAAAAAAAAGTGTAGCGTCAAGGAGGGTGAGTCACTATATCCCAAATATATACCATACCTACCCCCAAGCTTACATTACAAGCCGAATAAAGTCCTATAGTTATCCTAGTCTAACTTTCTAAAATACTAAGGTATAGAAAATCAAGGCAAATCTATGGTATTTTGTGCATATTGATTGGAACTTGTTTTGTAAGCTTGAGTGTCATGACAGTGTCACTTGTATAGAATGATGTGATACTGTAAGAGTTGGGACTTTTTTTTGTGAGGATACACGGGTTGTATTGTTTACTGCTTATCTATTCAGGTAGTGTGGATTACATATTTGCTTGATTGTTTGGTGCTAATATAATGCCATTGCTTGATTTCTTTATGTCTTACTATTGTGCTACATAGATCCATACAGTGGTTTTTAAAAGCTGGCAATAGAAAGGGGTAAGAGTTTTTGAGCTGAAACTGAATTGACTATCGTAGGTGCCTTAGGATTCTCTTAGTTAAGCATCGTGTTGTGATTGTTATGTGTTTGTTTCTTGAGAACATGCAAATATTCTAAGTTGAGGGTGCTTTTTTTCCATGGTTTCAAGGTACTTTCGATGGTTAAAACTAAAAATTATGCAAGTACTTAGGTCTTTTGTGTTAGATATGTTCTTTTTGTGTTTATTTTGCTGGAAAATAGGGTTTATAGCACAAGATAAAAAGAGTTGAAGTGTTGCAGAGGACCCCACTTACAAACCCACTTATGGGCTGTAAGTGGGACTTACGCCCGTCGTAAGTGGTATCATAGGTGGCAGAGTCAAGTTTTAAAAGTCTAAATTATTGTCTGAGAGTTATGAAGGCTACTTACGGGGTGTATGTGGTGCGTACGCCCCCCTTTAGTACCCTCATAAGTAGAAGTTCTGAAGCTGCTGACTTTTTCTAAGACCTAAGACCCACCTAGGGTTCGTAGGTAGTACCTACAACCCAAAAGTGGGGCTGTAGGTAGGTGCCAACTTGGTTTTTCTATTTCATTTTGGTTAGGATTTTTAGGGTTCTGATATATTCTATAAATACCCCAATGATGTTTTATTATTTGTTTACATACTCCAGATGTTGATTCTAGAGACCTCAATGATGTTTTATCATTGTCTAAGAGCTATTGATTCTATATTTCAAGGTGAGTGTCATATTCGGGCTACTATGAGATCTTTCCTATATAGCATAGTCTTTATTTCTGGACTTGTATTTTTAGTTTAGTTCTTGGGGTTGCATTCCCTTCCTTACACTCTTTAGTAGTTTTTGTGTGAATGACTTTTGATTCCTAGGGATGGTTATGGTTAAGTACAATGTTCCACATTTTTGTTTTTCTTATGTTTTGACTTAGAATTGGATATCTCAATTTATGGATTAGTTTTATTATCTCTTAAGTGCTGACTTTAGAAGGGTAATTATGGTAGGTGGCTCTCCCACCTAGTGAGTAGTGTGGGTGCCACTAATGATGGGTTTCGGTCGTGACATAGCTGGTATCAGAGCCTAGCTTCATTAATTTTGTTGTACCAAATGGGTCTGGTAGATTCTCATACAATGTTATGGAGATGTCTGCACTTTTCTTTAGGAGGCTATAGGGCTTTGTGATCTATCATTTTTGTTTCTTTCATGCTATAACTTGATTCCAATTGGTTCCTGGCGATCCAAATTGGTATCTAATCTTATTCATTTTTCTATTCGCGGATGGTGAATACTAGGTCCAATAGAACCTATCCAGTATCCCCTACACCAGCAACTCCAGCTGTGGGCTTATTATATGGAGAAGTGGATGAGTGTGAGGGAGAGGTAGGGGAAAAAAGGAATGAGCCATACATGTAATGGGTGGAGCTTAACCAAAAGCCATCCAAAACCTTAAAAGGTCAGTATTACCTCTCCTACCTTAGGATTATATTAAGGAAAGGGAAGTAGAGAGAAGTAGAGAGCGGAGCTCGAGATGGCCACTCAACATAGGGTTGTAGCACTAGCCCCTATGTCTGCTGAGGTCTTTTAGCAAATGTTAACTTTTTGGAGTGGGTTGGAAGGGACTGCAGCTTCACCCATGGTATCGGCTTTTTAGGCTCCAGTTGTTCATCATACCATTTTGTGGCTCCTAGAATGGGTGAAGCTTTAGGGTTGATTCTTTTCCCCATCTGATTTTGGGTTCAGTGATGAATGTTATAGAATATGAGCTGTTGACATAATTTTTGATTATAAAACCTCTAAAATTCTAGGGTATAGAGTCTAAAGACGCTTTTGAGTTCATCACTGACAGTTATGAGAGGTTACGTAATATGGGTATTATGAAGCAATATGAAGTTTAGTTTGTAACTTTTCTATAAGAAAAGGATTCTAAGCAATGACGAAGGGAGTTTGTAGAATGTCGATCACTAATTTTGACTTCACTGACTTAGGATCTATTTCATGCTTTGTTCTTATTAAAGTATGTGCCTCATGATCTTTAGGATTGTAAGAAGGATGAGTTCATAGCATTGAAGTAGGGTGACATGTTAGTTGCAGCCTATGAGGCTAAGTTCTATGCATTGTACTGCTATGGCACTCAACTGTTGACTACATAGGAAGAGAGGATTAGCCTTTTTATTAAGGGTTTGAATTATGATCTTCAGGTTCTATCCATGAATATGACTTTTGTAGGAAAGGGCTTCAGTAAAGTTTCTAAGTATGTGAAAAAGTTGAAGGGGGTAACGCAAGCGGGTCAGGCTAAGATGCTATCCAAGAAGTCCTAAATTGCAAGGAATTTTACAGGGTCTTACTCTAAGGGACTCAATCAGCAGGCCTATTTGTCCCCTCCTATTTTGTCAACCTTACCAACCTCTACTGTAGTTCTAGCTAAGGTTTTTTCTTAGCAACAAACTGTTAGGTAATAAGGGGATTTTTACACTTCTATTAGTCAGAATTATCTCAAGTGGAGATGTTACTATTATGTGATGCTGGTCATTTTAAGAGGGAGTGTCCTATTAGACAGGCAAATGCTCATGCATAACAATAGACCTGAGCTATAGTTCTAGTGGGTAAAGAAGGAGGAGACAATGGCAGGGGTCATCGATAAGGTGAAAGGGGAAATCATACAGACGGTTGGGGTGGTCGAGGAAATTCAGCACAGGTTGAGGAGTGTTGTCGAGGAAGGAATTAGATTAGATTGATGACTGGCTCCATATTATGGATTTTCGAGAAAGGCTGACTCTGAGGCTTTTGTTGCAGTGATCACAAGTACTATTTTTATTTGTGACCGGATGGCTTCTGTTCTGTTTGATATGGGTTCTACATATTCTTGTTTATCTGTTCAATGTCCAGTAGGTTTGAATCTTGTTTGTGATGTACTTCATTATTCTATTTATGTGTCTACTCTAGTTGGTGAGTCTGTGGTTGTTACCCATGTTTACCATTCTTGATCTGTGTTATTTATGGGTTTTTAGACTTAGGTAGACCTAATTATTTATAATATGTTAGACTTCGATGTAATTCTGGGTATGACCTGCTTATCTCCATATCATACTATTTTAAACTATAATGGTAAGATAATGTCTCTAGTTTTGAAGGGAATGGATAAACAAGAGTAGGAGGGAGTTTATAAGGCCAAACTGGTGTGTATAATATCATTTTTCTTGGCCAAAAGGTTAGTGGGGAAGGGGTGTTTAGCATTTTTAGCTATGCTTATCTCTGGGATGTTAGTGTGGGGTCATCTTTTATAGAGTCAATTTTGGTAGTTTTTGAATTCCAGGGCGTATTTCCTTCGGACCTATCGGGAATACATTTGGATAGAGATATAGATTTCTAATTGATTTAGAGATGATAACTCACCCTATATTAATTCCTCCTTATCGAATAGCTCTAGTAGAGTTGAAGGAGCTCAAAGCTCAATAGCAGGAACTACTTGACAAGAGTTTTATTTATTTGAGTGTTTCACCAGAGGGTTCTCTAGTCCTTTTTGTTAAGAATAAGGATGGTAGTTTTAGGTTATGCATTGGTTATAGACAATTGAATAAGGTTACAATAAAAATAAATATCCCTTGCCTTGCATAGATGATTTGTTTGACCAGTTACAAGGTGCATTAGTGCTTTCAAAAATTGATTTGCTGTTGGGTTATAATCAGTTGAAATAAGATCAGAAGACATACCAAAGACAACTTTTAGAACTCAGTATGGCCATTATTAGTTTTTGGTGATGTCTTTTGGGCTAACTAATGAACCTGTAACCTTTATTATCTTGATGAACGATATCTTTAAATCATTCTTGAATTCTTTTGATGATATTCTAGTCTACTTCAAGAGTAAAAAGTAACAAGCCAGTCACCTTTGCCTAGTTTTGAGGATTCTAAGGGAGAATCAACTATTTGCTAAGTCTTTACAGTGAGAATTCTGGTTATGTTCGTGGCCTTCTTACGATGTGGTTTTTGGAAAAAGGTGATGGTTGATCCCCAAAAGATTAAGGTAGTTAAAAATTAGACTCAACCTAGTTCAGCGCCAGATGTAAGGAGCTTTATGGGTCTTGCTAGTTATTACCATAAGTTTGTCAAGAATTTTGCATTCATTGCAACGTTCTTGAAAAGGACGACTCAGAAGAATTTACCATTTGTTTGATCATACTAATGGTAGGAGAGCTTCTAAAGTCTCAAGATGCTCTTGACTACAATTCCTATCCTTTCGCCACCGTTTGAAGGTAAGGACTTTATAGTGTTTTGTGATGCTTCACTTTTGGGCTTGGGTGCTGTGTTGATGCAGGATAGGAATATCATTGCATATGCTTTGAGGCAGTTGAAGTCTCATTAAAGGAACTACCCAACCCATGAATTAGTGTTGGCAGCGGTGGTGTTTGCATTAAGGATTTAAAGACACTATCTGTCATGACCCGATTTATTAGTTATGATGGCACCTACGTTATCCCACCAGGAGGTAAGCCAAATTGTAGCCTGGAGCTAGAAGCAATGGTCTAATTTGGTGGAAAATGACATAAAAGATAGAATTTAGCAAGTAAAAACTAACAATAATGATTTAAGCAATAGAAATAGTCTGAAAGATAGATAAGATAAAGAACATCCCACGAACTAGTAGTGTCAGTACAAGAGCGACTAGGAAAAGGTATAAAATTACCGTATTAGTCAGTATATATCATTTTTGAATAAAGAAAGATTAAATGAAAGTAGAATAAGGAGAAAAGGGCAACTCTAACTCCGAGAGCTCACCCTGCCTCCAAACTCTCAACGACACGATCGTAACATCAGCGACGGTCAATAGTACTCGAATCTACACCAAAAAGGTAAAAAGTGTAGTATGAGTACCAAAGTTGCGGGTACTTAGTTGGAATCATTGGACGACTGAGCTAAATCATAATATAAGTACAATAAATATGCAAGATAAATAAACTAAGTCAAGGTAAACGGGAAAACCTGGAATACTGCTCCAATACTATAAATAATAATCAAAATAGATATAATAATAAAAAAAAGCATAATTAATACTACAAGACTGGCCCCATAAGCTAGTAAGTGCGGAAAAGTAAAAAACCCAATGCGGGCCCCCATAAGCCCGGAGGGTACAATTAAAGAAAAGTAATTAATCAAACTTTCATTAATTAACCAAATCTTAATCCATAAGCATGAACCCATCCATACCATAACATATCATAAATAAACTCTCAATGCTGAACTCGAATCGAAACTCAATTTCATCATCTTTTACTATACTTGAACCGAAACTCAATATCATCAATTGCCAAATTTTAATTAAAACTCAATATCAATAAACCACTGGACTGGGTTCGAAATTAGCACCAACTCCCAAGTATCAAACTAGCATAAGTATCATGTATCTAAATTCTCCAAACTCCAAAAAACAAGCATTTAAAGGGTATAACATGCGTATAAAAGTCTACAAGGAGCTAACAAGAGTCTTGGCTTAAAGTGGATCGGAGGCCCCACTTCTAATTCCCAAAATCCATTCTAAGGAAAATTTCTACCCAACACTTGGCTAAGGCATCTAAATTTACTACCAAATGTTAAATAATCCCCAATTTTCCCTAAGATAGCAATTGCACCTAAAACATGGATAACTAAGTCAATTACGCCTAAGTTACGATTCCATAAAAGGCTAAACAATCTATATAATACTAATTATACCTCCAAGACCTAGTCCCCATCTCGTATCTAGCATAATATCATAAGTATACTTTGTATTAGCTCAATCTATGAGGAAGGTAAACCTAGACTACTTGGATGCCGAAGAAAAGCCTGATGAAATCCACTAAATCATCAATTTTTCCATCCAAGAAGCTTCTACAAAATGCCATACTATCAAAATGATCATCTATTTATTAATTCGAGAACAACAATACCCATATTTTACTTTTTTGCTTCAAGTTCAAAATTACGTAAAATTTTCATGTGGGCCCGCTTGCGGAATCACAATTTTGATGCCGACAACACAGCTATCTATGCTCAAGGAATATTTACCCTCAAGAATGGATAAATTTCGATCTCAAATAGTGCTACAATCAACCACCAATATTTTAGGGATTTTGGGGAAATTATAGAAAAATTAACCATGGAATTGATGAAACTTACCAATAATTTGAAGAGGAAATAAGTAATTTAAGATGACAAACACCCCAAAATCACCTAATAAATGTTTCCCTAATTTTCCACTCCCTTTAGGGCTCCAAGCTCTTGAATTTTTGGGAAAATGGGGATAAATTCAAGCTACGGGGGCATTTAATATGTCACGACCTAATTTATGAGTCATGATGGCACCTACTCTATCCTGCCAGTAGGTAAGCCGAACCATAGATCGGAGCTAGATGCAATGGACTAACTTGATAGAAAATGCCATAAAGGGGAAAAAATAGACAATACAACTCATGAATAAGCAAGACAATAGAAATAGTAAAAAATGTAGCCATAACATAGGAAACCATCCTACGACCTGGTAGAGTCAGTACAAGAGTTACTATAACACACCATAAGTTCTAGAACAGGAAATATAATCTGCATCGAAACAAAGAATAGACATAGATAACTAGAAGTAAAAAGGGTAACTATGACTCTAAGAGCTCACCTAATATCCAGAATTAACTCTGCACAATCAACGAATCAGCAACGACAACTAGTACTTGGATCAGCACCAAAAAGGTATAGAAGTGTAGTATGAGTACCAAAACCATGAGTACTTAGTAGGAATCATTGGCCGTCTGAGATAAATAATGATATAAATACGATAGAATACAAGAGAACATAAGCTAAGTCGAGATAAAGGGGCAAACCTGGTAGTAACCTCCAACACCGCCTTACATATATAAGTAAATAGAACCAAATGATAACATAACAATCATACATAACGAGCAATTATGTACGAGATAACAACATAAGGATCACACCATATCAACTACAAGATTGACCCCCATAATCCAATAAGTGTAAAAAAGTTAACTAACCCAATGCAGGCCCCCATATGCCCGGAGGATTCAATCGAGGAAACTAACTATCAGATAACCAAAGTTTACAAACCTCATACCATAACTAAGAATTCATCCATCCCGTATTACATTGTGAACAATTCTCAATGCCATACTCAAACCAAAACTCAATATCATTATCATTAATTTTGCCTGACTAGAATGAAACTCATATCATCAATATCATCTGTAATTGTCGGACTTCATCCAAAACTCATAATTACAATCTGTGTTAATGGACTATATTAGTAGACCATTTCACTAAGTCAAATTCAATAGATTATGCCAATAATTCATAGATATAGACCATCTCCTTACTCATAATTATCACTCAGACAAGAAATCATATTCGCAGGACTCATCTATATTCAGGTCTATAAGCCATATTATTAGTCATATCCTGAGACTACATCAAAACTAATATTTATAAGTAATATTACTGAGCATATCCAGAACTTATATTAATAACCATATCTATTGGCCACCCATCTTTTCTATAGGCCGTTAATCATACCTATATGCCACATTATCTCTAAGAGCCATATTATAACTGCAAGTCATTACTAAAATCTATAGGCCATATTCTATCTATGAGACAAATCATAATTATGAGTCATATAACATCCATGAGCCTTATTATTGGTATACAATCCATATTATATCTACAAGCCACATTATATCTATGTGAGTCATATTATACTCATGAGCCATATTATACATCTACACAAGCCATATTATGCCCATGAGCTATATTATATATCAACATGAGCCATATCCTCCTAACAAGCCAATAACCTTTAATCATATCAATATTTATAACATTAAGCATATCAATAGGCCAAGTCATCAATCATGCTCGAAAGTCATACCCATAATCACATGTATAAGTCATAAACCATAGTTCTGAATCATACCATTAGTCATACATAAAGGCAACATCATTAACAATACTTGAAATTTATATCCATCCTACCATACCAAACTAACATACTCAATAATTATATTCAAACCTCTCAATTATCAATCTACAACTAATAAGAGTATGCCAAATGCAAACGAGTCTACAAGGTTATCATAAGTCTTGCCCTAAGATGGGTCAGAGGACACATTTCTAATCCTTGAAGATTCTCTTAGGAAATTTCTTCCCCGGACTTAGGCTAAGGTATCCAAGTTCATCCCTATATTTCAAGAAAGCCATAATTAGACCTAGGAGATAAGTCCTCCCCAAACATGATTAGTTAAGGCAATCTAACCTAAAACAGTAACTACTAGGGAAATTCCCTTAACTTAAGCAATTAAGAACAATTCTACCCTAACATGAGTAACTAGGCAATTTTACCTACCTTAAGTAATGAATCTATTTCCATTCCAATTACATACCACGAAGCCCAACTCACCTAAACCATGACTAATTACGCTAATTATTTTGAATCTAATATTTTAAGGTAGTCTAAGGGTCCAATTAATCCAAATCCTAATTCACACTTCCAACACCTAAATCCCACCTTGTATCTAGCATAATATCATAATTATACTATGAGATAGATTAATATGTGAAGTAGACTTACCTGGGCATTAAAGAAAACCCAAAGAATTTGCTAAATCACTGGTGTGCTTTAGGTCTAAAATTGCATAGACATCCCACGTGGGGCCAATTTATGGAAATTGCATTTTCAAAACCAACCCAACGCTCCCCTATGTTCAAAGAGAATTTACCCTAAAAAAGGTGTAAATTTTGAGCTATATTGGTGCTAAAATCAAGTCACCAAGAATTTAGGATTTTTAGATGAAAATGGAGAAATCAACTATGGAAATGATGAAATCTTACCATGAATTTGGAGGAGAATTGAGGAATTAGTCCTTATCCAAGCCCCAAAATCACTCACAAATGCTATCCCCAAGATTTACCTCATTTTAGGGTTTGAACTATCTTGGAGATAAATGAGAATGGTGAAAAATAGGATAAAGGGGGTATTTATGCCCTTCCTAGGTATACGGGTATCACATATGCGACCTGGTGTTTGCATACGCGATACCTGGCCAAAAGGACAGAAGTCGAATACGCGACATCATTATCGCGAATGCAATATCTGCTTACTGCCAAGAGGAGTCATTTATGAAACTTTAAATGTCTATTTCACAATACTCCCCGGTGTCTTCCAGATACCATACGCAATCAATGGCTCACAACCGTGGGTGTACCAGTACCAGCTGAGACTTGGACTGCCAACCACACAGGAATTATCTAAAATCCCGTATACGCAAATGGACTAAGCTACCCTATCAAATTCAATATTTTGGACTCAATGACAAAGTCAATTTTTTTATCCAAAGTTGTTTTGATGAAAAGTGGGTCGTACACCTATTTGCCATTTTTCTTAACTTTCGAGCAATAGCTCAAACTGAGCCTGGGCACCTCAGAACCCGGACCAAGAGTCATTCAAAATTAGAATAAAAGATAGTTTGACTGAAGTTTTTGCCCAATAGATAATTTTAAACAATAAAGACTTCAAAATAGGGATTGGCTATAAAAACCAATTGAACTGCCCGATAACCAAACTCTCAGTTCCAACAAGTCTTAAATGATCTGGGGTAACTATAGGAAAGCTATAAGTGGAAAAATAAGCAGATAAATAGAAAATGACCTGAAGGGTCATTACATAATACCACCTAGGTGCTGCTTAAGTGGACAATGGACCTTTTAAGCGGTCATCGCTTAAGAGGCCAAGTACCACTCAAGCGTTACCCCCCCCCCCCCCCCCCATGACTTTACACATTGCTTAAGAGCACTAAATGTTAATAAAGAAGATAGGTTCTTACTTTAAAGAGCCTCAGATGGTCAAGCCAGACCGCTTAAATAGATGCACCAACTGAGTGGTGCATCAGTTGGTGACTTGGAGAATTCCAAGTCTCCACCGACCCCTCGGGGTTCATCCAAAATCCCATATACCAAAACAAACTATGCTACCCTATTAAATTCGATGTTCTAGACTTAGTGGTATTTTCAAAATTTCTATCTGAGGTAGTTTTGATGAAAAATGGGTCCCACACCCATGTGCCATTTTTCTTAAGTTCCACCCAATAGCTTGAAATGAGTTAGGAAGCCTTGGGACCCAAACCAAAGGTCCCCCTAGCCTAAAATCAATGTTATAGAGCTATTGGAATTGTATGATTTGATATATGAGGTCATTTGACTGAAGTTTTTGCCCAATAGAAATTCTAACCATTAAAGACTTCAAAAATAGAAAATTGGCTCTAAAAACCAAATGAACTGCCTGGTAACCGAACTGCTAACTCCAGCAAGACATAAATGACTTGGGGAAGATATAGGAAAGCTCTAAATAATGAAAATGAGCGGAAATACAAAAAATAACCTAGAGGGACATTACAAAATCCACTACTAAAAGAACTTTCATTCACGAAAGTAAAGGGTTAGGATGTACCTGAAGCCTCGAACTGGTAAGGATACTGGGTCTGCGTGTCTCTCTTACCTCCTAAGTATCCTCCTCTACTGGGCGGTGTATCCACTAAATCTTAACTACTAGAATCTCTTTAGTGCGCAACCGCCTGACATTATTGGCTAATATGAGCACCGACTCTTTCACGAGCGTCATCCGATCATCCAACTGAATTGAGTCCCATATGAGCACATGAGATGCATCAAGAATATACTGCTGAAACATAAAAACATGGAAAATTGGGTGAACAATAGAAAAATCTAAGGGAACGGCTAACTCATATGCTACCTCTCCAACAGTGCAAAGAATCTCAATGGGTCCAGTATATCTGGGGCTGAGCTTGGCTTTCCTCCTAAACCTCATCACACCCTTCATAGGCGATACTCGAAGGAATACCTAATTACTAACTTCAAACTTTAAGGCATAAAGTCTTTGGTCTGCATAAACCTTTTGTCTACTCCGAGATGCCCTCAACCTATCCTTAATTACCCCGACTCTACCCAATGACTTCTGAATCAAGTCAACACCGCGAGGTTTAATCTTGGAGGTCTCAAACCACCCAATCAAAGAATGACATTTCCTACTATAAAAAGCTTTAAATGGCACTATCTCAATACTCAAATAATAACAATTATTATAGGCAAACTCTGTCAAAGCTAAGTGTTTCTCCCACTGACCTCCAAGACCCATAACATAGGGTCAAAGCATATCTTCGAGAACTTGAATAGTCTGCTCTAACTACCCATCGATCTGAGGGAAGGATGTACTAAAATTCACCTGAGTACCCAAATCTTCCTAAAAATATCTCCAAAATCTAGAATTGAATACCATACCTTGATCTGAAATGATAGATATGGGAAATCCATACAAACATGCTATCTTATGAACATAGATATGGGTTAACCTCTTGACATTAAAGGACATTTGAATAGGAATGAAATATGTTAGTTTGGTCAACTGTTCCTCAATGACCCAAATACCATCAGAACTATGGGACGTTCAAAGCAAACCACTAACGAAATCCATGGTGATCTGCTCTCATTTACTCTCAGGAATGGGCAATATCTGAATCAAGCCACCAGGTCTCTAATGTTCAGCCTTCACCTACTGACAACATAGGAAGTGAGATACAAAGTCCACCACATATCTTCTTATACCACTCCACCAATAATGCTGCCTCAAATCTTTATACATCTTAGCTGTGCTCAGGTGAATAGAATATCTAGAGTTGTGAGCCTCATAAAAAATCAACTGAATAAAGTCACCAACCCTCTGGACATAAATGTGGCCATCAAATCTCAGAACACCCTCATAATCTATGGTAGCCTTATTAGATTCACAATGCAATACCAAATTATGGATGATGCAAAGTCACATATCCTCAAATTGACGACTCTAAAGTTGTTGAAATAAGGTAGACCTCACCTCAATACTAGTAAAAATCCTCCTGAGATCAATAATATCAAGTCGCACTATTAAGTTGGCTAAGTACTAGATTCCCACACCAACAAACTTTGAGAAACTAAGATAGAATCCAAACTACCCATACTCTCTGTCTTTTGGCTCAAGGCATCCGCTACCATATTCGCCTTGCTAAATGATACAAAATAGAGATGTCATAATTCTTAAGCAACTCCATCCATCTATGTTGCCTAGAATTAAGCTTTCTATAAGTCATAAGATGATGAAGACTATAATGATCCATGAAAATATCACAATACACGCCATAAAGATAATGCCTCCAAATCTTAAGCGCAAAAATAATTGCCGCTAACTCCAAATCATGAGAGGGGTAGTTTCCCTCATATATATTTAGCCATCTTGATGCATAAGTAATAACTCAACCATGCTGCATCAACACATGACACAAACCAACACCCAAATTATCAAAATATATGGTGAATACCTCACCTTCAACATGAAGAGCCAATTTAGGAGCTGAAGTGAGAAATCCCTTGAGCCTTCCAAATCATGACTGACAATTCTCGGACCACCAAAAAGGAACCTCCTTTCGAGTTAATTTAGTCATCAGAGCTGCAATAATAGCAAAACTCTCAATGAACCATCTATAGAAACTAGCCAAACCAATGAAGCTACAAACCTATGATAGTGATGTAGGCCTTTCCCAATCACGAATACCCTTAATTTTTACTGGGTCCACTATAATCCCATCTTTAGATACCAAATGTCTAAGGAATGTCACCAACTTGAGCTTAAACTTACACTTAGAGAATTTGGCAAAAGCCTATGATCTCTTAAAGTATGCAACACAATCCTCAAATGCTACATATGATCCTCCCTACTCCTCGAATACACAAGGATGTCATCAATGAACACCGCCATAAATGAATCCAAATAAAACTTGAACACATGGTTCATCAAAACCATAAACACGGCTGGGGAATTGGTCAACCTAAAAGACATTACTAGGAACTCATAATAGCCATAATAGGTCCTAAAGGCTGTCTTTAGGATATTGTCAGCCCTAATCCTCAATCGATGGTAACCAAACCTTAATTCAATCTTAGCAAACATTGTTTCTCCCTGAAGCTAGTCAAATAAATCATCAACACTAGGAATAGGATACCTATTTCTCACTGTTACCTTATTAAGTGGCCTATAGTCAATATATATTTGCAAGGAACAATCCTTCTTCTTCACGAATAAGACAAGAGAACCCTAAGGAGACATATTCTGTCTAATGATATCTTTACCTAAAAGATCTTAAAGTTGAGAATTCAACTCCTTAATCTCTATAGGAGCTATGTGGTAATGTGCCATAGAAATAGGTTGAATACTCGACTCAAGATCAATAACAAATTCAATATCATACTCAGTTAGAAGTCCAGGTAGATTGATAGAAAAACATTAAAAAAACTTATGAACTATAGGAATGGAATTAAACGATGAACTATCCATGCTAACATCATGAATATAATCAAGATAAGACTTGCAACCCCTCGAAATAAGTCTTTTTGATCGAATATAAGAAATAATCCCCATCGAATTATGGCTAATAGGTCCCTGCCACACAACGAGGGTATGCCGGGTATGCCTAAGGTAACAGTATTGGCAAAACAATCCAAGATTGCATGATAATGGGATAACCATTCTATGCCCAAAATCATATTAAAATCCACCATATCTACCATAATAAAATCAACTTGAGTATAAATTCTTGAAAAGTCACAACATATGATCTATAAACTTGACCCACTACTAAAGAATCACCCATAGGAGTATATACACATAACGACACAAACAAAAATCCAATGATAACTCTAACTGTGGGGCATAATAAGTAGATAAATAAGAATAAGTGCATCCCAGATCAAATAAAGAAAAATTCAAATGATGGCATAATAAAATTATACTTGTAATGAAAACATCTAAAGAATCAACCTTGGGTCTAGAAGGTACAACATTTAACTGACCGCGCCTGCCACCTGGTTGGGCTCCTGACCGATCTTGTATCCTACCTACTTGAGAAATTCCATGAGCACCTTAGAGACAACCCTGATGTCCATACATACCACCTCTAGCTAGGGAAATAATTGACCAAATAGGTAGAACACTCTGACCTGAAGGAACCATCGCTCCATGACTGGGGCACTTTCTAAAAAAATGGCCAAAAGACCCATAACCATAACATGCCCCAGGCGCTACACTAAAACTAAAAGATCTGGCTGACCCAAAATAACCATCCTGGTTAGAATAGCCAGAAGATGAACCCTTTAAAGTCCGACCACTACTTTGGTTAGGATGATAACTATAACTAGACTAGCGTCTATCAATAGATGAAGGATGGTATAAACGGGCCTACAAGGTTGACCCTTATATTAATACATATGATACAGAGGGTAACTACCCTGAGAAATACTTTCTTTGAACCATGAGCCACTATAACTCTCATTAAAACTACCCTGATATTTTGACCTCTTATCGCTTCCTTCTTGGGCCTCACGATGCATTTTCTCTATAACCTAAGCATGATAAAAAACCTTAGAAAAAGACCTACCTGCAACAACCAAACACTACATAGATATGCAAAGAGGAATACTCAATCCCCAAATAAATCAACTAATCCTCTCATACTCGATAGTTAAAATAAAAGTTACATGCCTTGCCAACTTATAAAATTGAGCCTCATACTCTACAATAATCATGGAGCCATATTCTAACCTTGAGAATTAATCCCTCAGATGATCCCTAAGACTGTGAGGTATATAATACTCTAAGAAGACCTCGAAGAACTAAGTCCATGTCAATGGAAGAGATCTAGCTGGCCTAGAATTAAGGTGCTCAGTCTAAGTTTGGACATTCTCAGATTCATACTTTTTGGGCACATCAGAAGTATAACCCTAGACTTTGTTGATATAGGTGTGATTCAACTTACTATCTTTTCCCTTCTATTTGAGTTGAGTTAGGGTTTTCATACCCATTAGTGATTTTATGCCTTGATGTTATTATTTTGATGTTGTAGCCTCTGTGTAAGTTTTTATGATTATGTGCCTCCCCCCATAGATGATTTATTTTAGTAGTAGATCAGTATAGCAATTTTCTTAGGGTGTAGCATATGGGTTAAAGTCCCATTCCCTTTGGCATATTGGTCTTGTTATGGTTGTAGAGTGGTAATGGTTGTTATTTATACTATTGTTATTATTTTCATTATTTTAACATTGATTGATTACATGATTGATTGCTAGGCTAGCATTGTTTTTTAAGAATCCTACTTTTTCGTAATTAGTATTCACTGGCTTAGGCAGCTAACTTGGTTGAGTGGTTTTCTCTCTTTTCGTGACATAAGTCTGGTTGTTTTCCTTCTCTATTAGCGATATTAGATTGGTTTTTGATAAGGAGTAAAGGTAGGTTGTCCTTCTATGGTATTATTGTGGTTCTAAAATTGGATATTTAGTTTAATTTCCTATTTCTGATGTTAAAAAGTCTAAGTCTTTTTTTGGTTTGTTGGGTCATCTTCAAATGATAGTCTCGATATTAGTGTTGGTGTTGAGTTGAGTTCTTCATTCTTCCTATGCTTTGGTTCATGGATCAGTTGAGTTGAGGTTGGTTTTATAGGTGAATTCAAAAGTTTCTCATCTTTGATATTTATTTTTCCTAGTATGATTTCATGGGATGCTTTTGCTTGGTGGTATGTTCTTGTGTATCATTGTTGATAACCAAAGTTGATATCTTTTGGGAATGAGTATTCATTTCCATGGATTAGGTATCTGTTGACCAAATTCAAGCTAAGTTTATATTTTTTGAGTTATTCAAGAGTAGTCTATCATTAAATTTTTTACAGTCTTGACGTGTTCTTAATTGTGCCTTGATGCATTATGCCCTGTAGCATATATGGAGTTGATTGATTATGTATTTAGCTAGTGGTTTTCCTCCATTGTGATTATTCTCTTTGATAATATTTTAGTTTCAACTCTTGTGAGCATCATTGGGTAAATATTAGAATTCTGATAATGGGATTGGTTTATGTATTTGATGTCTGTGGAGACTCGTGAGCTTCAGCTTTATGTTTGTCTATATTGAATGATTGATTTGAAGTTGTTTTAGATTTTAGGTTATGAATTCTTACTTGTCAGCAAAATTGCTTTGGATAGTTGAGATTGAGTAGTTCAACTTTGGCATTGAGACTATAGTTATGGATTGCATAACATGATTGCAACCTTATTTCCAAATTTGTTTCAGTTAAGCATTTATTTATAGGTTGAATAAGCTTACTCTTTACCTACCAATTTATTTATCTTCAGTTCAGATGGGGTATCTTTGATAAATTCTTAAGGGATATCTCATTGTCATATGTTTTTGGTTTCTACTACATTTGTCCTTGATTTCTCAATTGTCCTCAGAAATTTTGAATGTTTACTCAACGGGAAAAGTGTACCAAAGTTCGGTTTGTCATTATTTCACCCAAAATTGGTGGGGCATTCTAGAGTGGATCATTCATCTTTAAGATATTATGCTTAGGATCCATGATTATTGGTTTGAAGAGTCATCTAGACCAGTTGTAGCTCTGGCTCGAGATCATAAGCTTTGATCATCTCTATTTGTGTATTTAGTTAGAAACATATGAGATTATTCTTATGCTTTCCATTATAGATCCAGTCTTTTGAGTTTAGTGTGATCTAATTACAGGAACAGGGCTTGGAAGAAATTTGGTGCAGATCATAGTTGATAGTAGGTTTAGAATGACAAAGGAATGTTGGGTTTCTGATTTAGAGTTGGTTACATAGTTCATGCCTTGGATGGTCTTCAGTTTGGTTGATTTTCACCTGGTTATGGTTGTATCCATGTGATATTAGTGTATTGTGTTTGGTCTTGCGAGCTTAATTTATTCTCAGTATAATTAGAGGTCAGTTAGTTATTGAGTTTAGATTGTGTCTATTTGTGAAGTAAAGTAAGAAAGTTGGTGAAAAAGGGGTACCTTTGGCAAAATCCCTTGGAAGTGTTATTCTTTATAGAGGTTATCTGGGAAGTTATGCTTAGTGCATGAGTTCCTAATACCTCATCCTTTTGAAGTTTTGGACTCTACCAATCCATTGACTTTCGCGGACAAAAGTTCTTTTAGTAGTGAATATTGAAATGATCCTCTAGGTAGTTTTCTTGATATTTGTGTATTTATAATGTTTTGAGCTTTCCCATAGTATTTTAGGTCATTTATGACTTACTGGAACTATCAATTTGATTATCAAATAGTTTTTTAGGATTTAGGCTCATTTCCCTATTTTGGAGCTTTCAATGTTAATGAATTAGTGTTTGACCAAAATTCTTGGTAAACAATAAATGAAAATTCCAATAGTGTCATCATCTACAGAATGACGATTTTAGGCTGAGGGACCCTTGGTTTGGGTCCTGAGGATTTCAGACTCGTTTTGGGCTATTGGGTAGAGTTAGTTAAAATAGAACTAGGTGTGGGACCCATATTTGATCAAAACAATCTCAAATAAAAGTTTTAAAGATTCTTTTGAGTTTGGAATATTTAATTTGGTATGATATCATAGATCTTTTGCATGTATGGGGTACTTAACCAATCTAGAACACCCTATCAGAGTCATTTGGACTTATAAAAAATCTGGTGCTTGATTATGGTGTGATCGCTAAAGCGGTCTAGGAGCTTCTTTAGTTGTGGTCACTTTAGTAACCTTGAGTTACTTTAGAAGCCTTGGCTACTCGACTGAGGTTTGTGTTAATTTTCAAGGTTCACTTAAGTGGATTTCACTTTAACGGTCAAGGTCCGCTTTAGCCACCACTCGCCTTTTTGCGCCAGCTATTTTAGTGGTCATTTTTGCTTTAGCGGTCACTGCTTGTGTTATATTTCCTTCTTCACCTAATTTTACCTCATTTATATAGTTTATTTCTTCTATTTTTGATAGCTTGGGACATTATAAAGTGTTGGGAAATCATCCATTGAAGCTAAGGTATGCTAATTCAACTCTCCTTGGTCATTTTCAATTATTTTCCCCATCAAATTCTATCCATTTTATTATAAATTCTTAGAATTTAGTTCTTAAATTCCTATACTTTAGGGGCTAATTTGGGCCTCGATTTGGGCTCAACTTTTGAGCAAACATGACTTGCCCTTCAAGGGACCTCGTGACATATTCAATTTTGGGATTTCGTTAGTAGGCACCACGAGCCTATTTTCGACCTGATTTTGGGATCGGAGTTTTAAATTGCAATATGTGTCTTGTCTTATATGTATTGACATGTAGATAACTATTTTGGTATTTTTTTTGATATTTTAGGATCTTGGATCAATAAAAGTGATTCCTGAAGATTCAAGATTGCGATTCAACATCGAGGTAGGCTTCAATCTACTTTTCTCTATGAGATGATGTTATGTATAGACTGTATGCTAGGTAAGGATTATAGGATATGTTTAGGACTAATATATCATGACTCAACCTATTTAGGGAATTTGGATCATATTGTGACCCGAACCTTAGTGTACGATACCCATTATGGCCATAGAACCATATTATCCTTGAATATAGACATGATTAACTATAGATTGATGTTAATTATCCTTTAGTATATGACTTACCATTTGACTTAGTGAATTAGGTTGTATTTTTCAATTAGATCTTTTTAGTGATTTTATAACCTTGGATGGTAGTTTCCTAGATTATGGAGCTATTATCATTCTAGTTATATAATGTTGGGCCCAAGGTCATGGTTATGTTACCAGTTGGATTCCTAAAGCATATTCTATCCTTAAAGGGGACGTGGTTGGAGTGTATAGACGTTTAGGCGCTTATGATTTTATTGTTTGGATACTGGTGATGGCATGCATACTTTTAGGTGCATTTATGCTCACGTTGTGGTACAATTCCAATCAAACCTTGATTTTTCTACTATTTTCTAAAAAAGGAATTATACCCTCTTTTCACTTTTAAAATAGATTTTTTAACAAAGGAAATAATACGACCTCATTTAATGAATTATGAGTTTTCAAAAACTAAATATGCAATTTTGGAAGTTAGACTGAGGTTGATTCTAGTCCATTATTAATCCATTCTCTTAACACTACTATTTACTTCAGTCGAAGAACGCTTCGACCCTTTCTATGCTATTATGCCAATGTTGTCCCAAACTTCATATCATGTAATGGATTTATAGATTTACATTTTTTTACTCTCGATTCGAGTCTAGGCATATATAATATTTAAATATCTCCAATACTAGACAAATTATATCTATTATGATGGTTATTGGAATCCTGATTTGGGACCAGGTAGTGTAAACAGATATACCGTGTTACTTATGGATCCCTTCTTTCGTAAGCCATAATTCTAGAGAAGGATGGTCGTTGTAGGTCTTGCCTTTAGGATCTACTGAGCTAGAAGAGGTGTATACACTTGGTGTATTAGGCACTTGATTGGTTTATGGTACTGGATTACACTTGCATTTATTCATTCATATGCATTGCTTATCACCAGAATAATTGTTTGATGCTTATATCTATCAGCCTTATGGGGTTTTTTATAGGCATAAGTTATGGTTGTTGTTTGCTGAGTGCTTGTTTGAACCTCTTAGGCTTATGGATACCTGATTAATTTATTGTTTGTTCAGACTAGCCAATTACTTTATTATTGGTTATTCTGGTTAGTTTGTGGAAGGATGATTATGGATTGTCCCTTACTAATTATTTCAGACTACGAGTTGGCTTACCTACTAATGGGTTATTGTAGTTGCTATCTTACAACAACATACTCAGTGTATTCCCACAAAGTGGGATTTGGGGAGGGTAAAGTGAAAGCAGTCCATAACACTACCTCACATGAAGTAGAGAGATTGTTTTTGATATACCTGCAGCTCTGGACAAAAAAAGTATAACAAACAAGAAATATAAAAGCATATAACAAAATGATATACACTCCTAGATAATAAAGAAAACAAGACACCCACAAGGTACTACTATAAATTATCTATCCACTATCATAGATATCACCAAAACACCGCGAACAAGAAATTACATGAGTAGATACAAACAAAGCAGTCTTTCCTACTATAACGGTCGAACTCCTATCCACCAATCCTCTACCGTAATTCAAGTCCTCCACAACTTCCTATCAAGGGTCATATCCTTCCTAAGTTGTAACTGCTCTATATTGCCTAATCACATCCTTTCAATATTTCTTTGGCCTACCTCTACCAGACCTAAAACCATCCATAGCCAACCTTTCACACCTCTATACTAGAGCATCCATGCACCTCCTCATCACATGACCAAATAATTGGAACCTCACTTCATGCATCTTGCCCTCTACTGAAGCCACCACCTTCTCCCAAATATCTCATTTCTAACCCTATTTCTTTTGGTAAGTCTACACATCCATCGTAATATCCTCGTCTCTACCACATTCAAATTTTGGATGTGGGAGTTCTTAACTGGAAAATACTCAGCTCTATACAACATAGCCAATCAGACAACACACTATAGAACTTACCTTAAATCTTAGGAGGCACCTCTTATTGCACAAGACTACCAAAGCGAGCCTCTATTTCAACCACCCTGTACAAATTTGGTGCATGAAATCCTCGTCAATCTTACCATTCCCCTGAATCATAGACCCAAGATACTTGAAATTCTCTCTCCTTTAAATGACCTGAGAATCCAATTTCACTACCACGTCAGCTTCATACAACAAATCACTAAACATATATTCCAAGTACTTTATCTTGGTACTGCTCAACCTAAATTCTTTAGATTCAAGGATCTGTCTCCAAACCTCTAACTTATCATTAACACCTCCCTAAGTATTGCCAATCAATACAATATTATCAATAAATAACATAAAAAAAGGCACCACCCCTTGAATACGTTACGTCAAAATATCTATCATCAAGGCAAATAAAAATGGGCTAAGAGTCGATCCCTGCTACAAACCTATTAAAATAGAAAAGTTCTCTGAATCTCCTTATAGAATCCTTACACAAGTCTTCACTCCATCGTACATGTCCTGAATCAACCTAGTGTACTCTACAAGAACCTATCTAGCTTCCAAGCATCTCCACAGAATCTCCTTGGGGAGTTTGTCATATGCATTCTCAATAGTAATGAAAACTATGTGCAAATCCTTCTTCCTTTCACTAAACTACTCCACTAATCTCCTCATGAGGTGAATGGACTCAGTAGTCAAGCAACCTAGCATGAAATCAAACCAATTCTTAGAAATAGTCAGGATCCTTCTCAGTCTTCACTCAACCACCCTTTTCCATACCTACATAGTATGACTCAACAACTTGATACCTCTATAGTTTTTGCAACTCTAAATGTCCCTCTTGTTCTTATATAATGGAATCATCATTATCTATCTCCAAGCTTAGGGCATCTTTGCCACCCTAAAATGATGTTAAATAACCTTGTCAGCTACTCCAAACCTGGCCCACTAGGGCTCTTACAAAAATCTACCAGAATCTCATTTGGCCTAGTCGTACTTCTGATACACATTCTACGGATATTCCCTTTGAACTCCCCAAACTTGATATGCATACAATAACCATAATTGTGACACCTCTTTGAGTCCTCCAAGTCCCCTAGAAGGAAACCTTTATCCCCCCCATCATTCAAAAGTCTATGGTAATAGGACTGTCACCTCTTCCCAGTGAGAGCATCCTCAACCACACTTTGACATCCTCTCCCTTGATGGACTTCACTAGATCAAGGTCATGAGCACTCCTCTTTATGGCCTTAACAAGCCTATACAACTTTTTCTCCATGCCTTTCTCCTTTAAAGCTCCATATAAGCTCTCAAATATTGTTGTCTTAGCTGCCATAACTACTAACTTTTCTTCTCTTCTAGATAAATTATACTCCTCCCTTTTCATCTGATTCTCCTTATTATCTTTGCTCTCAACCAACTTAGCATAGGACACTATTTTAGACTCCACATTCCTTTTAATGTTTTCATTCCACCACCAGTCCCCCAATACTTGCAGATCGGCCTCTTGAGACACCCAACACCTCTTTAGTTATTTCTCTATTGTAACTGCCATTCATCTCCCACATACTATAGTAGATTCTATCTTGACCTAAAAAATTAGGTCATGATATAAATTCCCCATTATCATGGTCAAATCACCAAACAAGTTATATTTGAAAGTTAGTATACACTGTAGAATTTTAATCTATAATCAAGTCTCAATCTTGGTGTTCAATAATAGTCAAACTTAATTTTTGTCATGATCCAATACGAGTCATGATGGAACCTACTTTATCCCTCCAGTAGGTAACCCAAATCATAGCTCAAAACTACACATGATGGGCTAGTTGGTGGAAAATAGCATAAATGTCAAAAGTACACAAGTAACTAGACTATAAGTCATAAATCATAGTAATAATAGTATAACCGAAGAGAAATAAGGAAAAGAGTAACAATATCCCATGACTTAGTAAGCTCGGTACAAGAGCCTCTAGCAAAAGAATAAGAATACTCAATGTCAAATATACAAGTCTCGAAAAAAAAAGACCATCCAAAATAGAAGAAGGAGAGAAAGTCAACTTAGGCTCCGAGAGCTCACCTTTTCGCCAAACTCTGACCCACACTAATTCAATATCAATGGATACATCTAGTACTTAGATCTGCACCAGAAAAGGGTATAGAAGTATAACATGAGTACCAAAGCAACGGTTACTCAGTAGTCATTGTCGATCAACTGAATTAAATCATTATATAAATACAATAAAATATGAGTTAATAAGCTAAGTCAAGGGAAAGGGCAAGCCTGGAATAATATTCCAAGTACTAAAAGTAAACAATAGAATAAATAATATCAAGATAAATTAACAATGAATAGCATAACTACACCCCCATAAACCCAGGAGACGCAAACAAAAGTAAATAATCCAACGCGAGCCCCTATAACCTGGGGGATGTAATCAAGAAGAAATATAACAATAAATATTCCAACCATCCAAATCTTGGAACTATAACTGTGGATATTAACATACCATAAACACCAATCTCGAACCAGTCCCATAACCATCATAAGTGACTTCTCAATATTAGACTTGAATCGAAAATAGTACCTTATACGCCAAACTTAACCAGTCTTAATATTATCATATATACTAAAATTGAACACATCTTAATATCTACCAAGTACAAGCGTAAAATAAGTCATATTATGCTTAAATCCTCCTTTGTCTCAAGAATATAAATAAGGTAACATAACAAGGATAATTGAGATTACAAGGAGCTAATTATCATCTCGACCTAAAAGTGGCTTAGAGAGGACCACTTGTAACCCCAAAAGTCCATTCTAAGGTAATTACTACCCTAAAGTAGGCTAAGGTTCCAAAATCCCACTACAAGGTACTAAATAAACCTCACGGAGCCCTAAGATAGAGATTCATCCTAAGAAATAGGTGGTTAAGTCAAATATAGGTAAGTATGGTTTGCTAACCAGCTAAATAATTTATACTCGCTAAATATACCACCAAGTCATAATTCCTAACTCAAGACTAGCATAATATTATATTGATACTATAATTGATCCCAATCTAGGATAAGAGTAAGCCTAGCCTACTTGTACATCAAGAAAAGCCTGATAAAATCTATGTAATTGGAGATTTCCCCTTCTGAGAAGCTTTCGCATGATGCCACGCTAAGAAAATAGTGATCTATACATTAATACGAGAATAATGATATCCATATTGCATTTTTATGCTTCAGGTATAAAGTTAAGTCAAAATCCCATGTGGGGCTCTCTTGCAGAATTGTACTTTCAAAACTGTCAACACATCTCCTTATGCTCAAGGATGATTTACCCTCAGGAATGGGAAAATTTTGAGCTCAAATGATACTAAAATCAACACATCAAGAAACTAGCAGTTTGTGAATAAATTATAGAATTAACTAAAGGATTAGATGGAAACTTACAAGGATTACAATGAGGAAAAGACTATTCTGAGCTTACCAACACCCCATGATCACCCAAGGATAAGTCCCTTAATTTTTTCAACTCTATATGGCGTTATGTCTCTTGTAAATTGGAGAAAAATAGGGAAAATGGGTAAAGGGATGAATTAAATGCTATCCCAGGTGATGCTTAAGAGGTCACTGCTAATGTTAGGTTGCTAAAGTGATCCTCGGGCATAGGCTGACCTCTGTTGAAGCGGATAAGACATTGGTTAAGAAATGACCAATTTAGTAGTATATTCCTATGCTAAAGCGACATGGTTTGGACCAGCCTCGGCTACTTAAGTAGCCTCCGCTTAAGCGGATGCACCAGTTAAGTCTATGCACCAGCTGACCTTGGATTTTGCCAAGTTTACATTGGTTACTTGGGATTTATTCAGAATCTCATGAACGCAAATGTAATATGCTAACCTATTCAACACTCCAAACATAATAGCCCCATAAATTTTTTTATCTAGAGTAGTTTCGATGAAATGTGGGCCCCAAACCCAAGGGCTATTTTTACCAAAATCTGCCTGATAACTTGAAATAAGTTTGAAAGCCTTGGGATACAAACCAAAGGTCCCTCAAGCCTAAATTCAATGTTCGAGAGCTGATGAAACTATCAAAATTGGAATACGATCTCGTTAACCTAAATTTTTCTCTCAATAGACAATTTTTACAAAAAAAGACAACAAAATAGGGAATTAGCTCTAAAAACAAATGAACTACCAGGTAACTAAAATGTCAGCTCTAGAAAGTCACAAATGATTTAGGAAAGCTATAGGAAGGATCTAAATGGTGAAAAGTGTGGAAATACAAAAAACGACGTGGAGGGTCATTACAATATCCGCTACTAAAAGGACTTTTATCCGCAGAAGAAAGGGTTAGGATGTACCTAAAGGCTCTAACAAGTGAGGATACTCAGCCCGAATCTCACTCTCAATCTCTCAAGTATCCTTCTATACAATGTGCTTCCTCCACTAAACCTTAACTACTAGAATCTCCCTAGAGTGAAACTACATGACATCCCTGGCTAATGTGAAAATAGCTCCTCTATGAAGGTCAATCTCTCATTCAACTGAATGGAGTCCCATCAAAGCACATGTGACTAATCTGGGATGTAACACTGCAACATAGAAACATGAATAATTGGGTGAACATTGGCAAAATTTGGGGGCAAGTCCAACTCATAAGACACCTCTCCAATTGTGCGAAGTATCTTAAAAGGTCCAATATATCTGGGGCTGCGCTTGCCTTTCCTCCCAAACCTCATCAATCCTTTCATAGAAAATACTCAAAGGATTTCCCGATCTCCAACTCCAAATCTTAAGGCCCAAAGTCTAAGATATGCATAAGCCTTTTTCCTACTTTAAGCTACCTTCAGCCTATCCTAAATTACCCTGACTCTAACCAACGACTCTCAAATTAAGTCAGTACCACGAGGCCTAACATTAAGTATCTCAAACCATCCTAATAGAGATTGAAAATGCCTACTATATAGTGCCTCTAAATAGTATGTAAGACCCCACAAAAGTTCCCTTAGCGTGTCAAGTAAAGTGTAATTTCTACCCTAAAAGATTGAGAAGTGACTTCCTAAGTGATTAGTGTGTTAACATTGATTGAATTTTCCTAAAAATGACTTTCTATTGTGTGGAAACTGAATAAGTTTTTTGTCAATACCAATTTCATCCAAATCTGGTATCGGGGTGAGAAGTTATGGCCGTTTTACTAAGAGCTGTCGGAACAACCCAGGTGCGACGGGAAGGTTGACGGACCATCAAACTTGCGATGGACCGTCACCCAGACCATCACAACTAAGGAAGTAACTCCCTCTTCTATCCCAAGTGCGATGGCCAAGACGATGGACTATCAACCTAGCGATGGACCGTTGCTAAGACCGTCACAATTGAGGCAGTGTGGACTTTTTCTTACAAACATGTGACGGACAATCTGACGGGCCATCGAGCTAGCGATGGACCGTTACTCCGATCGTCGCAAATCCCGTTCATTATTTTTTTAGTCATTTTTAAAAGAACTTTGGGTCTTTTCCCCTTTTAACACTTAGATATATGCAAAACGAAGCATACGACTATATTATCTCCCAAAACATCCAAAGGCTAGGGTTTCTTCCTCAAGAATAAACCCAAAACCCTTTTCCAAGAAATTCAAGAACTCACCATAGATTCTACAAATTGAGTTGAGATTCGAGTTTCCCAAGTCCAAAGATTCAAGAACCCTCTCTCAAATAGTAAGAAGAAGAGTTTCAAACATGTTTGTTCATCTAGTTTCAAAATCTAAGGTATATGGGGTTTGAACAAGGACAGTTCTTTCATCCTTGTGCCCAAAACTTGTTTTAAATTACAAAGATATATGACTTTATGAGTTCTCTTATGAATTTGAAGTGTGGTTTCAAACCCAATATTACTATGCATGAGATTTTGAGATTTGCCAATGTTTTAGAAATTGAAGTACATGAGTATGTTGAGATTTTAAGACAAATTACTGAACATTCCAAATTTATATATGATTTGTGTATCCTTATGACATCTCGTATGCATTTTGATGAGTCTTAACTTGAGATTGAACTATGGGCCACTAAGCCCTACTTGAGAATTGTAATTTTATGAACTTCTATGCTATAAGCACCTATTATTTGAGTACTTTGAGATTATTGAGTAATATTTGACCTTTTTGGTCCTAATAGAGTTGGAATCCACAATGATGTTCTATTAAAACAAATAGTAATACATTTTGGTCTTCAGTATAGACCCTTGAGTTATTTGTGGTGGATTTCCTAAGAGTTCTGAGCTGAGTATGGGAGTAGTATTTAGTACCGAGTTGGGTATGATTCTGAGGTCTCATACCCCAAAACTATGTCCCACCATAGGACTGAAATTTATGGGCCCGAGGCCGAGATAGTGATCACTGAGTTGAGGTTATACTCCCTAGCAAGTGTATGACACCTCTCCCTGACATGAGGTTTCTTCCTTAAGAGGATAAGACATTGGACTCTATGTAGCTCACATGGTTTATGCCGGTTAGAAGAAACTCCCGAGTGTCCAACGTTATATAATCCCGAGTTCTAAGTGTCCCAAGTCTAAAAGAGTTCTAGAGTTCCCAAGTGTTGAAAGTTCCTAAAAATTCTGAGTCCTTGAGTTTTAAAGAAGTTTTACTCTCCATGAGATAAAAGTAGGTGTTTGAAAGTATTGTTTAAAGTTCCTTTAGCCATCAAGTATTGAGAATAAGAGGAGAGTAGAGATTTTTAAAGTTAAGTATAATGACTCCTGAGATTTGTGTTACATGCTTCATTCTACATGATTTATGAGAATTATATTTCAGATTTATTCAAGCCATGTGAGTCATTCATATATGAATGCATGATTTTATAAAGAGTAATGATAATGTTTATTTAAATGCATACACCCCCATATACTCAGTACATTCCCAAGTGCTGATCCACATATACGTCTATGTGCTACATTATTTTATAATGTAGGTTCAGGTGCTCAGTCCTAGCCTCGTCAGTGATTTTCGAGTACCTTTGGCTACATATCTACAATGGTGAGTCCTCATGGTTCGAGGACCTATCTTCATTTTGAGTCAGCTGGGGACCTGTACTAATGGATCTCTAGTTCATGAAGTAGTAGAGGCTTTGTTAGACTAGCTATCAGATTGTTAGTATGTTGAGATTTCCAGTATTGTGGTCGTTTGATCGAGTATTTTCTTTGCATTTTTTATCATTTGATGTGACAGGACCAGCGTTTTGGTTTATTTCATCTCGAAATAAGTTATTATATGTAGTAACAGGCTCAAAGGGTTAGCTTGGGGCTACTTGTAGCCTTAAGCACTGTGTGATGTACTGGGATGAGATTTCGGGGCATTACATAGTGCTATCTCAATACTCAAATGTTAGTTATTATTAAAGGCAAACTCCACCAATGCTATGGGCTACTCCCCACTGAGCTCCAAAGTCTATAACATAGGCTTAGCGTATGTCCTCAAGAATTAAAATAGCCCATTCTAACTGCCTTTCTTGAAAATCTTTCCAGAATTTAGAAATGAATATCAAGCCCCTATTTAAAATAACATATATAGGCAGTCCATGCAGGAAAACTATCCCACAAACATAGATACAAGCTAACCTCTTAGCACTAAAGGACATCTGAATAGGAAGGAAATATGCTGATTTGGTCAACCAATCTACAATTGACCCAAATACCATCAGAACCACAGGAGGTGCGAGGTAGACCACAAACAAAGTACATGGTGATCTGCTCCCAATTCTACTCGAGAATGGACAATCTCTGAATCAGTCCACCAGGCCTTTAATGCTCGACCTTCACCTACTGACAGCATAGGAAATAAGCTATAAATTTTTCTACATCTCTGTTTATGCCACTCCACCAGTAGTGTTGCCTTAAATCCTTATACATTTTAGTTGTCCCATGGTGGATAGAGTATCTAGAGTTGCGAGCCTCAGATAAAATTAACTAAATCAAGTCACCAACCCTTGAAACACAAATATAACTATCACATCTCAAAATACCCTCAGCATCTATGGTAGCCCTCCTGGACTCACCCCTCAACACCTAATCATGGATGACACCAAGTCCCATCCTCAAACTAGCAACTCTAAATATTCTCAAATAAGGTAGACCTCATGTCAAAACTAGCAAGGATCCTCTTGGAGTCTGAAATATCAAGTTGTATCATCAAGTTGGATAATGAGTAAATATCCAACACCAACGACCTCTCAAAACATAAAATAGAATCTAAGATACCCATACTCCCACCTTTCGTCTTAAGGCATCCGCTACCATATTCGCCTTGCCCAAATTGTATAGAATAGAGATGTCATAATCCTTCAGCAACTCAATCCATCTACGTTGTCTAGAACAAATCTCTCTCTGAGTCATAAGGTACTGAAAACTACAACGATCAGTGTAGATCTCACAATGAATGACATATAAATAATACCTCCAAATCTTAAGCACAAAAACTACCACTGCCAACTTCAAATCACGAGTGAGGTAGTTGCGCTCATGGACTTTCAGCTACCTCGATGCATACACAATACTCTTTCCTACTGTATCAAAACATAACCTAGACCAAATCCAAAAGCATCACAATATATGGTAAATCCCTCACCCTCATTAGGAAGAGCCAATATAGGAAATGAAGTAAGAAAACCCTTGATCTTCTAAAATCTCGACTCATACTTCTTAGACTACTGGAAAGGAACCTCCATCTGGGTCAATTTGGTTATCGGAAATCCAATAGTAGCAAAGTACTTAACGAACCACCTATAGTAACTAGCCAAACCAATAAGGATACGAATATCAAATGGAGATGTAGGTTTGGACCAATCTCGAATAGGAATGTAACTAACTAGAGCCAAAACTCACACTTTGAGAATTTGTGAAAAATATTATGATCTTTCAAAGTATGGAACACAATCCTCAAATATTGTATATGCTCCTCCCTACTCCTCAAATATACAAGAATGTCAGTGAAGAACACAATCATGAAGCAGTCTAAATAGGGTCTGAACATACAGTTCATAGAATCTATGAATGTGGTTGGGGCATTGGTCAATCCAAAAGACACTACCAGGAACTTATAATGGCTATAGCAATTCCTAAAGGCTATATTTGGGATGTCCTCTGCCCTAATCCTCAATTGATGGTAATCAAATCTCAAGTCAATATTAAAGAACACTGTTACTCCCTGAAGCTAGTCAAATAAGTCATCAATACGAGGAATAAGATACCTATTCTTTACTCTTATTTAACTTTCTGTAATCAATACATATACACAAGGAAACATCTTTTTTCTTCATAAAAAAGACAAAAACACCCCAAAGATATACCCTTAGCCTAATAATACCATTACCCAGAAGATCGTAAATTTGAGAAATTAGTTCCTTAAGCTCGAAAAGAGTCATGCGGTAAGGATCCATAGAAATAGGTCGGGTGCCCAGCTCAAGATCAAAGTCAAGCGAAGGACTCTTTGCAGTAACGTCAAAAATATAATCTAGATAAGACTGGAACCACTCTATATAAGTATCCTATCTAAAACATAATGTAACGCCCTGAGTCTGCATCCCGAATGTCATACAGTGCTTACGATCTTGAAGGACCACAAGCTAACCCATTGACTAGTATCTGCTATGAGCACTGAATAATAATACTAAAATAATGCAAAAGTTAGGCTGAAATTCCATAAGTTTCATAATATAATTACTGATAAATATAGTGACTGATAAAAATATCAAAAAATTGAATACTATCTAAACTAGTCTAGTCTGAGAAGCCTCTACTAAACTGTTTGAAGGTGGAGTTGATGGGACAAGACCCCAACTAACTCCAACTAATAAAATAATGTATCTACTGTAATACTGAAATAAATATTATCCTCAATGGATGAGGACTCACTACTGAATCTACTATTGCTAACTGTATCTGGCTAAGCGCGATCAGGAACCTGAGCATTCGAACCTATGATATAAAACATTATAGCGCAAAAGAAAGAGTATGAATTAGTACTTTGAATGTACTAGTATGCTAAGTGAAGTAGGTTGATATACATGGGTCCGTATGCATGAACAATAACTGACTGAATAATATATATATAACTGAATGAGAGTACATGGATAACTGAAACTGCTGTAAATACTGATTATGCAGGCCTGTGCATATGTATATACTATAACTGACATTATACTGTACTGAATACTGAATTTTGATAACTGAGTGACTGATATTTGAGATTACTGATAACTGTATTACTGATAACTAGGTGACTGTTTCTGATAGTCCTGATTATGTAGAACTGAACTAAATTCTATACTAAGTCTGAAACTGAAAATGTAACTGTGGGAGTGTTCATCTAACCAACATACCCAAATATAGACTGATTTGGGGTCCAACCTCTGACCCCAGTTGGAAGGGTGTTAGCAAAGTTCCACGAGATACTAACAAAGCTAGGTCAACCCTAATCTGGTAGGAATACTAATGAAATATATATATGATTGCATCAACCCTAGTCTAGCAGGAGGAGGACTTACCCTACGCTGGCTATGTAGTTCTATAACAAAGGGACTCCTACTAAGGTTCAAACTCTCTGCTGGCAGGAATGCCCCCATCCCTGGGTTCACTCGGTGCTAAATTCTACTCCCAATTGAATGGACACTGAACTGATCATTAGCTGTACTAGGCTTGACTGAGCTGATACTATTCGTGTTGACTAACTAAATTGGACTGATTTCACTGAGTTCTGTTAACTGACTGAGTACTACTATTCTTGACCTTGACTAGGACTAGTCTATAACTACTGCGACTAAGTAAACAACTAGATTTTAGGTAGTAAATAGCATCAACAGTAATACAACATAACAATTCTTGAAAACATGGCAATAGTCAATTGTTCATAATGAGACATTTCGTCAAGCACTTGGAAGTCATGAACATGTACATGAACGAGAACACATGCTAACTCTCCCTGCAGGTATAACTACCATATGCTGGGGACACTCTCTAGAAAAATAGCCAAAATCTCCTCACTCATAAGATTCCCTAGAAATTGCATTGTATCCAAAATATTTGGCTGACCCAAAATATCCACCTCAGTAGGAAAACCTAAAATATGCCTCTCTCGAAGGCTGACCACCAAACTGGACAAGATGATCACTCTAGATGGGATGGACCCATTAGTAAGTTGAAGTGCGATATGAATGGTACTACTAAACTGACCTTAATGTTGATGGGTTCGAGTGGAAGGTACCTATCTTAAAAACTTCTATCTATGAACTATGAGACACCTCATCTCCCACTAAAACTACCCTAATAGTGCAACTTCTTATCGCTGTACCTTGGGCCTCATGATGCATCCTTAATAATTTAGTCATGATTAGAAACCTTAATAAAAGATCTGGTAGTGGCGATCAAATTCTGTGTAGCCATATAAAGAAGAAGTCTCAATCCTTAAACAAAACACTTAATCTACTTATACTTAATTGATAAGATGGATATAACATACCTGGATAACTTGTTAAAATGATCCTCATACTCCGAGACAGTAATAAAACCCTGCTACAATCTCGAGAACTGGTCTTTAAGATACTCTCTAAGGATACAAGGCATATACTTCTCCAAGAAAACCTTAGAGAACCGAGTCCATATCAATGGAGGTCCTGGAATAAAGATAACCTTTCCACCAATGTCGATCTATGAAGTCTAACTAAAAGGTAGTGTAGTCAATGTCGTGAGTCTCAACTAGGCCTAAATTACAAAGCATATTATCACAAATAGTTAAGAAACTCAAATATATCTTCGCTCGGTGCCCTAGAAAACTAAGACGGAGTCAGTATCAATAATCTACCCAATATATTCTACTCCTTAACAGACATAGCAGGCTGGGAAACTACTGGCTGAGTAACTACAGGCGTTGGAGGGGTCTCAACTCTGGGGCTATTGCTATAAGTTGTGCCTCTACCTTGTTACGAATCTGATCCACACATAGAGCACCATTAGATGGTGCACCACCAACCAAATCTGATAGCTATATGAACGCATCTCTGAACAACGATGAAGGGATAAACATAAGTAGAGCTTGGGCTATCCCCTATACGACCACTGGTTAGGGTGGAGAAATATCTAGTATGGGAGAAGGAATAGGGTTCATTTAAGTCTTTATATCCATATCTATAGTTAGGGATACAACTCTCATCTACCCCCGAACTCTAGGTCTTCCATATCCTCTAGTAGGATCTAAAGTTGTGGACTTAGGGTCTTCGTCTATAGCAGCACTAACTCATGTCCTATCCATCTACGAAAGAGTGAAACCAAGTGAATTTTAGAAACCAACATAGAATCTTAGCATGAAATGATTGAAGGAAGGGAAAATCACCAAAAAATAACCTATAGCCTCTCAAAGTTAAGTAACAGACACCATCATTTTGATCTGCAGAACTTTACTAGGCACTTTCTCTTGTACAAAAAATATTGGTTAACCTAAGCTCTATACCAATTTGTCACGACCTGATTTTACAAGTCATGATGTTGCCTACTTTATTCCACTAGTAGGAAAGCCAAACTGTAGCCCGTAACTACCTATAATAGGTTAGTTGGTGGAAAATAGCATAAATATCAGAATTACACAAGAAATTAGATTATGCATCATGAAGCATATTAATAATTACATAACCAAAGAGAAATAAGAAAAAAAGTAATAATATCTCATGACCTAGCAAGGTCGGTTCAAGAGCCTCTAATAGAAGAATAATAGTACTATAAATGTGAAATATACAATAGCCTTGAAATAAAATGGTCATCCAAAATAGAAGAAGAAGAGAAAGTCAACTATGGCTCCAAGATCTTACCCTATATCTGAACTCTAACCCGCACAAATACAACATCAATGGTGGTAGCTAGTACTCAGATCTGCACCAAAAAAGGGTCCAAAAATATAGCATGAGTACTAAAGCAATGGGCAATAAGTAGGCATCATCAACTGACTGAGCTAAACTATAATATAAATACAATAAAATGCAAGGTAATAAGCTATGCTAAGGGAAAAAGGAAAACCTAGAATCATACTCCAAATACTGAAAGTAAACAACTAAATAAATAACATTAAAAGAATGTAACTATCAATAACATAACTAGGCCCCCATATTCCTAGGAGACATAAATGAAAGTAAATAATCCAATGCAATCTCCCATAATCTCGATGGATGTAATTAAAAGTAATAAAAATAAATATTCCAATCATCCAAATCTCAAAAGCATGATTGTGTATCTTTCCATAACATAAACACCATACTCAAATCGGTCCCATAACCATCATAAGTGACCTCTTAATACCAGAGTTGAACCAAAAATAGTACATCATATGCCTGACTTAAATCAGTCTTAATATCATAATACATGCCGAAATTGAACAAGTCTTAATATCTCCCAAGTACAAGCCTAGAATAAGTCATAATATGACTAAATCCTCCTTCACCTCAAGAATATATATAAGGTAATGTAAAAAGTCCCATTTAGACTAGAAGGATATAATCATTATCTCAACCTAAAGTTGGTCGAAGGGGCCCACCTCTAACCCTAAAAGTTTGTTATCAGAAAATTACTACCCCAAACAAGGATAAGGTTCGAAAATCACACTACAAGGTACTAAATAAACCTTATTGAGCCCTAAGATAGAAATTCATCCTAAGGAATGGGTGGTTAAGTCAAATAAACCTAATTGTAATTCATTAACCGACTAAATTAGATATACTCACTAAATATACCATCAAGTCATAATTTCCAACCTAAAACAAGTATAATATTATATCAATACTTTACTAGAGCCTAATCTAGGAAAAAAGTAAGCCTAACCTACTAGGATGCCAAAGAAATCTTGATAAACCTGCTAAATAGGAGATTTCCCCTTTTATAAAGCATTCGTATGATGCTATGATATCAAAACAGTGATCTACACATTAATACAATAATAATGATACCTATATAGCATTTTTATACTATAGATCCAAAGTTAAGTCAAAATCTCATATACGACCTACTTGTGGAATTGCACTTTTGATACTGTCAACACGTCCCCTTATGCTCAAGGATCATTTATCCTCAAGAATGGGTAAATTTTGAGCTCAAATTGGGTAAATTTTGAGCTCAAATGATACTAAAATCAAACCTTCAAGAAACTAGGGATTTGTGACTAAATTGGAGAATAAATCCTGGATTAGACAAAAACTTAAAAGGATTATGATGAGAAAAGACTATTCTGAGATTACCAACACCCCATAATCACCCAAGGATAAGTTTCCCAATTATTCACTCTCTAGAGCTTTATGGCTCTTGAGACTTGAAGAAAAGTGGGAAAATAGGTGAAGGTCTAAATTAAATGCCCGACCAGGTGCCACTTAAGTGTTAACTTAAATACTTACTCAATCATCGCTAAAGTGGAATTATAAAACTAAACCAGTATTAGACCGCTAAAGCAATCCTCTAGCATTGGTGGATCTCTGCTAAACAGATAAGAAATAACTTAAGTGATGTCAACATGGTTTGGACCACACTCATCCTCTAAAGAAACCAATTGACCACTAGAACAACCCCCATTTAAGATCCTAAAGGTCTACTTAAGAAGATGCACCAGCTAATTATATGCACCAACTAAACTTGGATTTTGCCAAGTTTCCACCAACCCCTCGAGCTTCATTCGAAATCTCATAAATGCAAACAGACTATGCTAACCTATAAAATTTGACATTCCATACTCAATGGAACCAAAAAAATTTCCATTTAGATTCATTTTGATGAAATGTAGGCCCCACACCCAAGTGCCACTTTTACCAATATCTGCCCAATAGCCCAAAATGAGTTTGGAAGCCTTAGGACCCAAACCAAAGGTCCCCCTAGCCTAAACTCAATGTTTTGGAGTTGATGGAACTGTTGGAATTGGCATACAATGTTTTTAACCTAAAATTTATGCTCGATACCCAATTCTTACCAGCTAAGAATCCAAAATAGAAAATTGTCTTTAAAAACCAAACAAACTTCCTGGTAACTGAATTGTCAGCTTTAACAAGTTATAAATGACTTGGGTGGCTATAATAAAATATCTAAATATGAAAAAATTATGGAAATACAGAAAATGACTTGGAGGGTTATTACAATTTTTTCTTTAGTTTGGAGGTTTGAGTTAAAACTCAACATTCTATGCCTCATACCATGAATTTATATATGACAATATAACCCGATTGCTACAATTTATTCTTACTACTCAATATATATTTCGTATATATTAGTATTTATGTCCCTTGAATAATAATCAAATTAAAAAGGTTAAATAAAATACCTTAATATTATGTGCTTGTGACACCCGTAACTTAGCCTATATATGGAGTATTTGACTTGAATTTTTTATTGGTTACCTGAGTACATATTACTAGAAATATTATCCACACAACTCATCCTATGGATACCCTTTAGATAGCAGTGAGTAAATTTTATACACCCCACACCCATCGAATTTTTGAAAAAAATCTATGTATTCCTCTTCACATTTAACCTTGATTTTCAGTTTTTGTACTCCCACATGTCACTTGAAACATGATGTGTCCCACTAGGCTGGGCTTAGACCACTTAAATATAACATATACTTAAGTTTTCTCATCATTTTCCTTCTTTATTTAAATTACCAAATAGTTGTAATGACCCTCCAGGTTATTTTCTACATTTCCATACTTTTCTATTGTTTAAGGATTTTCTATAGCTGCCCCTAGACATTTTGACCTGTGGGAGCTGACAATTCAGTTATTGCGCAGTTTATTTGGTTTGTCGGGCCAATTCCCTATTTTAAAGTCTTTGCTAGTAAGGATTGGCTATCGTGCATAAACTTCAGGATAACGACCTTGTATGACAATTTGATAACTCCATTAGCTTTGGAACATCAATTTTATAATAGTGAAACCTTTAATTTGTGTTACAATGCTATCAGACTCACTTTGGGTTGTTGGATAAATTTTTTGAAAAGGTGCCCCTAGGCATGAGCCCCACATTTTATCATAAAAACTCTAGTTGAAAATTTTAATGGCCCCATTATGTCTGGAATGTTGAATTTAATAGAGTATCATAGTTTACTTGTATTCATAAGATTTTGAATGAATCTCGAGGAGACGATGGAAACTTGGGAAAATTCAAATTCAATTGGTGCATGGACTTAGCTACCTTTGGTCGCTTAAATGGTGGTCACTTTAGCGGCCAAGGCTGGCCCCATATATACTAGTTTAGCAGATTTCCTAATACTTTAGTAGACATTTCTTATGAAATATGTTTTTTGCAAAAGAGGAGGTAAGCTTGGAATGGATTTCACTTAAGCAACCTGATGCCACTTTAGAAATGGCCGCTTAAGCAGTAACTGCAGGGCATTTATTTTAGCCCCACCCATTTTCTCCAATTTTCTCCAAGTCCAAAGTGAATTAAATCCCTAGAGATCTTGGAAAATTTGGATATTTACTCTTGGGTTATCGTGGGTGTTAGTGAGCTCGGGAAGTCATTTCCTCACCATAATCCTTGTAAGTTTTTATCTAATTCTTAGTTTAGTTCTATAATTAAGTCATAAATCCCTAGTTCCTTTATGTTTTAGGCTGAGTATTATTTGAGCTCGGAATTTACTCATTCTTGAGGAAAAAAACATAGACGGACGTGTTGACGATTTTAAAAGTGTGATTCCCCAAAAGGTCCTGTAATACCCTGTATTTTCGTGCTAGAATTCGAACCGTCGTTTCTACGCGTCTAAACTCTAATCCAAGCGACTCTCATGTGAATATAGTTTTCATGATCATTATACTAGTCTATGAAGTAGCTTTGAGGTGAAAAATGTTTATAGCAATGACTTAGAACAAGGTTGAGCTAAGACCAATTGATTCGTCCAAAGTTTGACATTCGATTCTACAAGAGTCTACTTCAAATGAGTATAACTCTTAATATACATGGAATTTTTCATACTAAGACCTATGAAATTGTAGATAATTAAATTACCTTTCCAACGATACCAATTTCGTAAAAATCCGATACCCGAGCGAAAAGTTACAACCCTTTTAGTGAAGAGCTGTAAGCAAGGGCGATTGGGCCCGCGCCGCGCGCAGATCACGCGCCAACACTGTTTCAGATGCGAATTTCAGTTTTTTTTATGGGTTTAGGGGCGTTTTGGTCATTCCCCCTCACCCAAAATCCGTCCAAACCCTATATTAAAGCCTATTAGAAGCATTATATGTCATATTTCATCAAATTCCCTCAAAAAAAAAACCCTAAGCTCCTACATCCAACTTCAAGAACCTCCAATGTTCACCATTAATTCTGCAAATTTATTCAAGATTCCAAGTTCCTAGTTCAAGAACTCCAAGAACCATCATTCAAAGGCACGATTAACATCTCAAAAATGAGTATCGATCTAAAGTTCGTCATTCAAGGTATGTGGGGTTTTTCAACAAGAACTCTCTTTCGTTCTTGTGCCCAAATTGATTTTTCTTTTATGAATATACATGATTTTACATGTTTTGAGATGAATTTGAAGCATGAATTTATACCCTATATGATTTTACATGAGATTATGATATTCTCTATGTTTTAAAAGTTGAATTGAATGAGAATGATGACATTTTTGTGCATAAAGCTGAGTTTTCCTGATTTTAAAGTAAGTTATATATATTTATGATGAAAAGCATGAATCTTGAGAAAATTTAATATGATTTTGATGTATGAGACCTTGAGTCCTAATTGGAATTGTACTTTGAGAAATTATGTGCTATAAGCACAATGAGATTTGAATCCCAAAGCTAATTTTCTTTACCAAGATGTATGATTATAAAGCTGAAATTTTAAGTTTTAAGTGATTATTTTTGTGCTTATGTCATAAAATATGAAACTTTGGAAGGTTTTATGGTGATATTGATGTATGGGTTTTTGGAACCCTATTTGAGATTATTATTTTGAGAAAATCATATGTTATATACACCTTGAGTTTAAATAATTTGAGATGTTTTGAATGATTTAACCTTTTGGTCTTAATGGAGTTGTTTTAAATGGGAAGCATGATGGCTCCCGATGTATATTTATATATTACTGAAATTATTTTATTGTGGATTGTCTTTGAAATGATCTGAGCTAAGTCGGGGAAAAATCTTTAGCACCGAGTGGGAGGTATAAAGTAACCTTACTTCCCTAGAACTACGTGCCCCCATTAGAGTGAGCCTGAGGCTGATTTATATAGTGATCACTAGTGTTTTTTGGATTGATATTAGAAGTCCTACTCCGATGGCAAGGATAGGACGGCTCTCCCCAACGTAGGTTGGACGTTGGACTCCATATGGCTCACATGGTTTATGTTGGTTATAGGATCTCCCAATGTGTATGTGTGTACCCTTCTATCTGAGATGAAAATATATTTGCTTAAAAGGCTGAGTTTGAGAAAGTCATTATTCTTAAAAGATTTAAGGAATATATTCTAATGAGAATTGACATGAGATTTGATTGTTGTGATGATTTGAAATTGAGATAAAAGTGAATGCTGAACGTATTGTAATGACTCACTTGTTTTACTTTACATGTATTATTCATCCATGATTTTGATGATTTAATTCGAGCTAAGTGAGCCATCTATATCAGCATGCATAATTTTATAAACTGTGATAATATTAAGATATTATTTTATATATGCATTGTACCCCCATATGCTCGGTATCTTTCCATGGTACTGACCCACATCTTCGGATGTGGGCTGCATTTTCTCGAAATGTAGGTACAAGGTATAGTTGTACCTTCGGATCCAGTCAGTTCGTGGTATCCAGTCAGCAGGTGATGAGTCCTTTTGATTCAAGGGCTTGGGTTAGTTATGCAGAGTTTATAGTGTTGTATTTTCTTTATTCAGTCGTATTGAGTTGGGGTAGTCGGGAGTCATGACCCGGCTACCTACAGTCAGTACTAGTAGAGGCTTCATAGACAGTCAGTAGAAGTTGATGTATTTTATTTCAATTTTGGTTGTAAAGGCAGAATTGTAATCCTGTAAAATTCCATTTTTGTATCGATCAGATTCAGAAAAGAGTTAATTTCTGCTGATTTGTGTGAATTTTTATTTTTATTCCGTTGCTTATGAGTTATGCCAGTAGAAGGGTTAGCTTGGGGTCACACTAAGCACCGTGTGACGTCTCGGGACCCGATTTCTGGGCGTTACAAACTTGGTATCAGAGCACAGAGTTCAAGTGTCCCAGGGTGTCTATGAAGTCGTGTCTAGTAGATTCTTGCGGAACGGTACGGAGATGTCTGTACTTTTTTTCGAGAGGCTACAGGGCATTTAGGAAATGTTCCCTTCTTTCAAATCTAAGATCGTGCTATGAAAGGTTCTCCAAGAATCTTATATAGATTCTCATCTTACTCTATTCTGGTCAACTCTGCCTCATTTTCAAGGTATCAAAAACAGTTAAGCTTAATTCTCCATAGATAGTTATGGGATTGTAAGAGAGCTAGAAAGTATTCTGTCAGTGCTTTTGAGTTCCAAAGATTGAAGTACTTTATTCATGTTCATAAAAGTCGTGAACTAAGCCTAGGTTAGGTGTGCTTTCAGGTTACTCCTTAGAATCTACAATGTTAATCTATACTTCTCCCTCTATGTATTATTTTTAAGATAACATGATTCGCATGCTCCCGTTCTTCCCCAGGTAATGCTTTTATATTTTCTAGAAGAAATTTCAAAAGTTACACAAAGGGCTTGAGAGGAGCTCTCTAGTGTGTTAAGTTCCTTAAGTTGAAAGTTATGACCTCATTCTTATGAGTTATTTAATTAAGACAGAGTAAGGTGTATTCTTAGATTGTTGAATGTTGTGTGTCAAGTTTCTATCTCTTCTATTATGTAATCTTGTTATCATTATGTTTGTGAAAAATCAAAGACTGGTGAAGCCGCGTGGGGCCTGTTCGATTCACTAGCATAGTTACTTTGTTATTCATATAACTTTCTTGATCAAAACACAAAACCAAAGTCTAGTGAAGCCGTGTGAGGCGTATTTCGATTCACTAGCAACTTGTTATTTATCTTGTTGTTCCTGTGTTAGTTGCAAGTGTGGGTTTAGAAGTGTAGTGACAAGAAAAGTAGTAAGGGCGATTTATTAAATATGTATATCTGAATTTTTGCTTATGATTGAATTAGTAATGAAGTGATATACCCTTGTTTGTTAGTTTAGTGAAAGTTAGAGGAGGAGTTATTAGTTAAGGTGGATTGTTGTTTGCTTAGGGTAAGGAAAGAGTTATTGATGGTATTTATGGTGTTAGAAAAGTATAAGTTATTGATGAAAGTACTTGGTGGATGAGTGTTGTTAATTTAGGCTTTCCTGAGGTGGAAAGAGGGAGTTTAGTTGAAACTTATAGAGATATGAAAGAAGTTTAGGTGTATAGATGGGTAAATAGTAATGATGTATAGAAGGAGGGTGTGTTAACGGATTATGCATAAGATAGGCCATATGATTATAATCAATTGTCATTTTATGGGGGTTCTAGTGTTTTCTAATGCTGTGTTCTATAGCTTCTAAGTGAGAATTGTGTGTAAGGTGGGTTGTTAAATCATGCTTAGCACTAGACATTAAGTTTGATCGGTGGATGGTCATCAAGGTGGATGTAAAGATAGTGCAGCTAGTTGTATGAAAGTAATCTAGTGGGCTTGAACAGTGTATGTAAGAGTTTATTTATCGAAAGTTAGTATGATGTTACAGGTATGATGTAGAGGTGTGCCCAAGGTGATATGGGGCTTCCTTATTTTCAAAATTTGTTAAGTATTGTGTGGTTAGTTGTACCCTTGAGTTGATACGTATGAATGAGGCGATGTGGTATACGAGGTTCTTGTCAATTAGCTTATGGGTTATAGGTTGATGATGTAGGGTATACTGGTGTAAGTTTAGGGATGTGATATTAGTTGACTACGAAGGAAGCATTAGCAGAGAGTTTTACACTTTCAGGTGTAGCCCTTTGGGATAATTTCTACTATTTACGTGTAATGTATGACCCCATAAATTTCGTCGTTGTTAAAGCCTTCAAAATGAGTCAAGTTGAGCTTAACACTTAGAATTTTTAGCTAAGAGTTTCAACACTCAGTTTTATTTTGAACCCTTTATCTTTGTTGATTTTTTTGGTGACCTTTTCGACATTTGTTTCTTAAAATTTTTATTGTGATGCGATGGGGCAAGGTTGTAGCATGTTCCGGGTGAGTTTTGGAATTTTTGGACGAGTCTAAGACCACGTTTGGTTTTCATTCCAGTAGCACCCCATGATTAGCGGGCGACGCCTGCTGGATCGCGCCATGCCAAATTTTAGCTTCTATTTTTTTTTTCATTTCATTAAGTGCAAATGAGTCTTTTCCCATCCCCAATCCATCTAAAAATAAGATTTAAGCCTATTCTAAACACATTAGACATGTTTTCATTACTTTTCTCCCAAGCAATGCCCTAAGAACTCCAAAGCTCTTCTTTAAAGAAGTCCAGATCCTCCATTGTTACTCCAAGAAAGTTTTGTATTAAGGGGTTCCACAGTTTTGTAATGATGGCTTAAAGATAAGGGAGAGATGATAGAATGAGTAACAAAGTTAGACTTCCCAATTTTAGTAGTGATGCCAGTGTAGTGTAGAAACATTGAGAGAGTGAGGATGGGTCTTAACCCATTTTTATTTTAGTATGGGTATTTCAGTTATTCCAATATCTACTTATGCCTTATGTGTCAGTTCAATGATCATAGTTCATATTCGCGTGCATAATAGAGAATCATGTATCTTTCCAGTTCTTAATATGGGGAGTTCCAGATCATTCTGAAGTCGGAATCACCTTCCGTAAGTTATAAATTCCAAAAATTTATGTCATGTATCTCCTGACTCATGTACCCATCCAACACTTTTAACGATCAGTGAAATTCAGATTTATATCAGATACGTCTTCAGATTAGATCTCTTTAATGAATCCATGCCGTGAATCCTCTACTCCTCGGGCCTCAGTAAGGTGTTAAGTTATGCTTAGTATCCCTTCATGTTTCGAATCCCAATATTCCAACCTTTCAATGACCTTCACTTAGATCAAGATAGTAATGATGAATGATTGTGCAGATATAAATAAGTAGTTGTGCCATGTTGGGAGAGATTGTTGTATGGTTGTTTTATGTAAGTCCATGAGTGGAGAATATTGAGGTAAAGTCCTGTGTATGATTTGCTTAGTTGAGAATAGTTTATATGTGTCTTCCAAAAAATTAAATGGTGTAGATGTTGATATGAAAATAGGCTTGAATGTTATGTCGGCATGTAAGAAGTTGAATTTAATGGTTGAAGTGATGAGGAAAATCATCCTAGAGTGAGTAGTTATGATAGTTCTTAGAGTGTTGAATTCATGGCCCAAATTTGTATTATGGTGTGGAGTTACATGTAGCACCTTGTGGTTTCGAGTTAAGCCTTACCATAATAAAGGGAACTAGTTTATTTTAGACTTTAACAGGCGAATTCATCAATGCCATATGAAAACTTTAAGTTGAATCAAGTGAGTGTGATATTTGAAGGGAATAGCCTAGTCGAAGAAGAATTTGATCAGTGTTGCTAATCTTGAAAGTAAGAAGTCGCATTTCTTAAGGCCTAGTAATTCTATCCTAGCTTATGATTTATGGTCCGATGTTTCAGGTCACATAGGGATAGCAATGTTGTAATTCCTTATTCAGATGTTTTATTCAGATTATGCTCAAAGCTCTTTACTCCCTAATAGCATCAGTTTCAGATTCAGATATTAAGCCATGATTCAGTTCGTGAGTATCCTGTGTATCATCTCGATCTTCTTTAGTATTTCAACCAAATCGAAATCATTCGGGGACGAACTATCCCAAGAGGGGGATATTGTAATACCCTAAGTTTTCATTTTTATAAACCTCTCACCTTTTCTCACGAGATCATGTCCAGTGCAAAGTAATGGTGACTCATAAGTTGACACTCTCATTCCTATCTTAGCCATATAGCTATTTTCATAAGAATTCGTGCACTTGCGGATCAGTTCAGTGGCTCATTATGTTTGACATTCAGTGATTCATTTTATATTAGTTGTACATAATATCTCAAAGACCAAGATTCCTCTGTGTTTGAGTTTAATTATTCACATTCAAGGATGAATGTTCCCAAGGGAGAGATAATGTAATACCCCGTATTTTCGTGCTAGAATTTGAACCGTCATTTCTACGCGTCTAAACTCTAATCCAAGTAACTCTCATGTGAATATAGTTTTCATGATCATTATACTAGTCTATGGAGTAGCTTTGAGTTGAAAAATGTTCATAGCAATGACTTAGAACAAAGTTGAGCTAAGACCAATTGATTCGTCCAAAGTTTGACATTCGATTCTACAAGGGTCTACTTCAAACCAGTATAACTCTTTATATACATGAAAATTTTCATCCTAAAACCTCTCAAACTGTAGATAATTGAATTATCTTTCCAACGATACCAATTTCGTAAAAATCCGATACCCGAGCGAAAAGTTACAACCCTTTTAGTGAAGAGCTGTAAGCCAGGGCGATTAGGCCCGCGCCGCGCGCAGATCACGCGCCAACACTGTTTCAGACGCGAATTTCAGTTTTTTTTTATGGGTTTAGGGGCGTTTTGGTCATCCCCCCTCACCCAAAATCCATCCAAACCCTATATTAAAGCCTATTAGAAGCATTATATGTTATATTTCATCAAATTCCCTCAAAAAGAAAACCCTAAGCTCCTACATCCAACTTCAAAAACCTCCAAAGTTCACCATTAATTCTGCAAATTTATTCAAGATTCCAAGTTCCTAGTTCAAGAACTCCAAGAACCATCATTCGAAGGCACGATTAACATCTCAAAAACGAGTATCGATCTAAAGTTCATCATTCAAGGTATGTGGGGTTTTTCAACAAGAACTCTCTTTCGTTCTTGTGCCCAAATTGATTTTTCTTTTATGACTATACATGATTTTACATGTTTTGATATGAATTTGAAGCATGAATTTATACCCTATATGATTTTACATGAGATTATGATATTCTCTATGTTTTGAAAGTTGAATTGAATGAGAATGATGCTATTTTTGTACATAAAGCTGAATTTTCCAGATTTTAAAGTAAGTTATATATATTTATGATGAAAAGCATGAATCTTGAGAAAATTTAATATGATTTTGATGTATGAGACCTTGAGTCCTAATTGGAATTGTACTTTGAGAAATTATGTGCTATAAGCACAATGAGATTTGAATCCCAATGCAAATTTTCTTTACCAAGATGTATGATTATAAAGATGAAATTTTAAGTTTTAAGTGATTATTTTTGTGCTTATGTCATAAAGTATGAAACTTTGGAAGGTTTTATGGTGATATTGATGTATGAGTTTTTGGAACCCTATTTGAGATTATTATTTTGAAAAAAATCTTATGTTGTAAACACCTTGAGTTTAAATAATTTGAGATGTTTTGAATGATTTGACCTTTTGGTCTTAATGGAGTTGTTTCGAACTCGAGTGTGAAAGAAATCCACAACGTGGTTGATTTTGATAAATGGGAAGCATGATGGCTCCCGATGTATATTTATATATTACTGAAATTATTTTGTTGTGGATTGTCTTTGAAATGATCTGAGCTATGTCTGGGAAAAATATTTAGCACCGAGTGGGAGGTATAAGGTGACCTTACTTCCCTAGAACTACGTGCCCCCGTAGGAGTGAGCCTGAGGCTGATTTGTATAGTGATCACTAGTGTTTTTTGGATTGATATTGGAAGTCCTATTCCGATGGAAAGGATAGGACGAATCTCCCCAACGTGGGTTGGACGTTGGATTCCATGTGGCTCACATGATTTATGTTGGTTATAGGATCTCCCAATGTGTGTGTGTGTACTCTTCTATCTGAGATGAAAACATATTTGCTTAAAAGGCTGAGTTTGAGAAAGTCAGTATTCTTAAAAGATTTAAGGAATATATTCTAATGAGAATTGACATGAGATTTGATTGTTGTGATGATTTGAAATTGAGATGAAAGTGAATTGAGAACGTATTGTAATGACTCACTTGTTTTACTTTACATGCATTATTCATCCATGATTTTGATGATTTAACTCGAGCTAAGTGAGTCATCTATATCAGCATGTATAATTTTATAAACTGTGATGATATTAAGATATTATTTTATATATGCATTGCACCCCCATATGCTCGGTATCTTTCCATGGTACTGACCCACATCTTCGAATGTGGACTGCATTTTCTCAGAATGTAAGTACAAGGTATAGTTGCACCTTCGGATCCAGTCAGTTCGTGGTATCCAGTCAGTAGGTGATGAGTCCTTTTGATTCAAGGGCTTAGGTTAGTTATGCAGAGTTTATAGTGTTGTATTTTCTTTATTCAGTCGTATTGAGTTGGGGTAGTCGGGAGTCATGACTCGTCTACCTACAATCAGTACTAGTAGAGGCTTCATAGACAGTCAGTAGAAGTTGATGTATTTTGTTTCAATTTTTGTTCTAAAGGCAGAATTATAATCCTGTAAAATTCCATTTTTGTATCGATCAGATTCAGAAAAGAGTTAATTTCTGCTGATTTGTATGGATTTGTATTTTTATTCAGTTGCTTATGAGTTATGCCAGTAGAAGGGTTAGCTTGGGGTCACTTGTGACCCTAAGCACCATGTGACGTCTCGGAACCCGATTTCGGGGCGTTACAGGTCCGCACATGGGATTTTGACTCAAGTTTGGACCTGCAACATAAAAAAATTTAATATGGGTATCATTCTTCTCTTATTAATGGGTATATCACTATTTTGATAGTATGGCAGCAAGAGGAGGTTTCTCGAAAGGAAAAAATCTCTAATCTAGCAAACTTTATCGGGTATTCTTTGATATCTAAGTAGGCTAGGCTTACTCTTCTCTTATTCGAGCTTAATTATAGTATCAGTATGATATTATGCTAATTTTTATTGTGAACTATGACTTGGTTTTATCTTTAGAAACATTTAGATTATTTAGCCAATTAATTAGCCGTATTTAGGCAAATTTGACCTAGCTACCCATTTCTTAGGTTGAATTGCTAACTTAGAACTCAATGAGGCTTATTTTACACCTTATAGTGGGATTTTGGAACCTTAGCCTAGCTCAATGTAGTAATTGCCTCAAAACAAACTTCTAGAGTTAGAGGTGAGCCCCTCTGGCCTATATTAGGTTGAATTATACTTAGCTCTTTGTAGACTTAATAGTCCTTCTCAAGTTATATTATTTATATTCTTGATGCCCAAGAAGTGTTTGGATATAGTCTAACTTGTTCTAGGTTGTACTTGGGATATTTTAAGTTTGATTTGAGTCCAGCAAATTATGATATTCAGGCCAGTCCAAGTTCATCCATTATGATGAAATTACCTTTGATTCAAGTTCGGTGTTTATGATATTATTTATGTTTTAAGTCTAATATGTGAGATACTATCTCTGATTCGAGTCCGACAATGAGAGGTTGCTCATAATGGTTATGAAATCGCTTTAAGTCTAGTGTTTTTGGTATTAGAGGATCCACGGTTATGATTTGAGGTTTGGATGGTTAGGATATTTACAATCATTACTTCCTCTTGATTGCATCAACTAAGCTTATGGGGGCTTGCATGGATTATTTACTCTTTTTGTGTCTTATGGGCTTATGAGAGCCCAATTATGCTATAGTTAGTTACATCTCTTGATATTATTTATTTAGTTATTTACTTTTAGTATTTGGAGAATTATTCCATGTTTACCTTTTCTCCGTGACTTAGCTTATTATCTCGCATCTTATTGTACTTATATTATGACTTAGCTTAGTTGGTCGATGATGCCTATAGAGTACCTGTTGCTTTGCTACTCATACTACACTTTTGCACCATTTTTTGATGTAGATCTAAGTAGTAGTTGTCTTCATTAATGTTGTGTTAGAATTGGTTGGGGTTTAAAGATAAGGTGAGCTCTTAGAGATGAAGTTGACACGCTCTCCTTCTTCTATTTTGGATGGTTTTTCTATTTGAGACTATTCTGTATTTGCTACTTCTAGTACTCTTATTCTTTAACTAGAGGCTCTTGTACCGACCTTACTAGGTTGTGGGATACCTTACTTATTTTCCTTATTAATCCTCAGTTATGCTATTATCCTTATATTTATAGATTATAATCTAATTTCTTGCGTAATTCTAGCATTTATACTATTTTCCACCAACTAGACCATTATTTTTCATTTCGAGCTATGGTTTAGCTTACCTACTAGTAGGATAAAGTAGGTTCCATATTAACTCACGAAATTGGGTCATGAAAATTTGTTATTAGAGAATAAGTTTACCGATATTGTTGGTGCAAGAGAAAGTGTCTTGTAGAGTCCCACAGATCCAAATAATGATGTCTGTTTCTTATCTTTGGGAGGCTATAGATCATTTTTAGGATATCTTTACTTACTTCACTCATCTTGTGATAAGATTTTGTGTTGGTTTCTTTGATTCACTTAGATTCACTCTTTCGTAGATTACTAGGATGCAAGCTATTGCTACTAATAATAAAGACCCTGAGTCTGCAATTAAAGATCCTTTCGGAGGTTATGGACAAACTAGTGGTTGAGGGAAGGTAAGAGTTGCAGCCCCAACAAGATATCCAAATAAAGAGCCTTCACCAAACCGTATTCCTACTTCTGCATCAAATATTCCTCCACCCCAGCCAGTGGTGGGCCAGGGAGCATCCCAGGATCTATCAAGGTTTATTTTTTCATTGTTGCTTAGAGATAACTTAGTTCATCTATTGCATTTGTTTAGTGGTGATCCATCTGATGGTACTTAGTCTGCGAATTAGAATGATACTGAGGTAGGGGCACATCCTATAGCTGTAGTCCCCAGAGTTAAGATCCCTCCAACATTGATAGTTGTTTGTTGGTAGTCATACATCCTGCTATGTTGGTTGACAAGTAAAATATGTTGAATAGATTTTTGAGATTGACTCTTCCTAGGTTTACTGGGTCACTAGAAAATGATGCATTTGCGTTCTTGACTGCTTTTGAGGATAGGCTCCGTAACTTGGGCCTAGTGGAGACTCGTGGTGTTGGCTACACTACCTTTCAGGTAAACCTAACTACTAGACATTGGTAGAGAGGTTTTCTTGATTCCAGGTCGCCTAGATCTCATTCGTTGACATGGAATCAGTTATTTAAGGTTTTCTTGGAGAAGTATATGCCTCATATCTTTATAGAGAATTTTAGCAATCAGTTCTCCAGATCGGAGAAGGGTTCTATGACTGTCCTAGAGTATGAGGCTTGATTTTTTATATGCCATGGTTTCATAGCACTTTTGATGCTTAAAACAATGAAATTATATAGGTACTTAGGTCCTTTTTGTTAGATGTGATGTGCTTTGTGTTTTTTTTGGTAGGAAAATAGGGTTAGAAGTGAGTAGGATTAAAATAGGAAGAAAAATTTCTATAAATTGAAGTCTCTTCTTGGACAACGAATCATTAGGTGATGCTATGACTCATCATCCAAGTCGTTATGCGACCAGTGAAGAAATTGAAGAAGAAGAATAAAGTTAACACTAGCTATGAATTGTAGGATTTGACTACGAGTCATAGTGAAGATTGTTTTGAGAAAAATATGACAAAGCCTTGAATGAAAACAAGTCTGATCCTAGTGGAAACAAGGTTGGCGATGAGTCATTGGATCTGACTACGACTCATAGGGAAGGTCGTTCTGAGCATGTGAGTTAAGTTATAAAAGCTGAAAATGTCACTGGAGAGGAAACAAGTCATGCAATGACTTTTCTAAAGATGTGATAAGTTATATCCAAGAGCATAAAGACCCAGGATATAGAGTTGACAATAAGTCATCGTTTGTCGAAACGACTTATTGTCTGAGGCGTTACCACTGCCAACCTTACTTTCTTATTTCATTTTGGTTAGGATTTTTAGGGTTTGTTGTGTAACTATAAATACCCTTTGATTCTTTTGTATTATTTTATGCACTTTTTATGCTTACAATATTTTATTGATTCTGAGATACACCTTTACTCTTGGAATCCTTGTTCTTGTTTTTTGCCATTTGAGATTAATTTAAGATTTTGGTTTTCATTATTAATTTATTAAAAGATTATTCATATGATTTCTTTCATGAATTCTATGGGTGTTCTTGCAAATATGAGTGGCTAAACCTCCTAACAAGGGTTGTGGGAACCCTGATGGAATAACAAGTTAGAGAAAGTACAAAGTATTTCTTGATTGATGTTCTTGCATGTACTATGATTTTCTAAAGAATATCATCATCATCATCAACAACAACAACAAAAACATACCCAGTGTATTCCCACGATGTGGGGTCTGGGAAGGGTTAAAGTGTACGCAGTCCATACCACTACCTTAGATAAAGTTGAGAGGCTGTTTTTGAAAGACCCCCAGCTCAGATTTTCTAAAGAAGATCACAATAGTAATTTAAAGCTATCAACCATCATCTAATTAACTTGAGACTAAAAAAGAGATAGTTAAATCCAGGACAAAGGTTAGTAATGCAACACTCTTAAACTTAAAAAAAGATGAGTGAAATTCACCAAAAATGGTTAAAGGATGGTTGGTGATACCTATCTAGTTAGATTCTGAATGCAAGGTATTGAGATAGTTTGACAAAACATGATAAGTATGCGGAGTTAGAAAGTCAGAGGGAACACAATCCTAGTATTGATCTCATATTGATCAACCTAAATTGATCAAGATTTGTTACTACGACTACTACTACTACTATTTTCACAAAACCCCTTATTTACTTTCTGACTACTTCAACAAGATTGTGATGGAGATTCATCCTATCCCCTGTGGGTTTGACCCCAACCTTTGTTGGTTTCTTTATTTGAAGAGAATGCATTATACTTTCTTAGTGGTATAATTTTGGATTACATTAATTTTATTAGTTATCTAGGCATGCTACAACCATTTTGCCGATCGATTATGAATAGATTTAGTTTTTTTAGATTAAGGCTTTCTTTTTTCAAGAAAGAAAGAGTTCGGTTACCACTGACAAGTATTTTATTAAGGTCTCTAATTATTCTCAAACTATGGAGAAAATGCATCATCGGATCAAGGGGCAACGATAAGAGGTCATGTTATCAGGGTAGTTTCAATAGGAGTCAGAGTGGATAGCAGTTCATAGGCAAAGGTTCTCAGGGTAGGTACCCTCTACACAAGTCTTATCAGCATCAGAGCAAGTCTAGTAGGCCCATTCATATCATATTTTATTTTACTGATGGGGGTCATCCCAACTATAATGATTATCCTAGTTAGAGTAATGGACAGTCTTTGAGAGGTACACATTCTGGGTTTTCTAGCTGAGGTGGATATTATGGGTCAGCCAAATCTTCTAGATATAGTGCAACGTCTAAGACATATTATGAGTATAAGGCCTTTGACCATTTCTCTAGAGAGTGTCCTCGACGTAGGTTAGCGGTACTTGTAGTGCAGAGTATTTCATCATCTAGGACAATGCCGCCCCCAACTAGAAATGGTATATTGGGTTATTGAGGAGATATCCTCAGCAAGGTAGGACAAGTGATCGGTCAGACGCCCAACTAGGTGATGGGAAAGGTAGTTTATATGTTGTACTTGGTAGACCAGAGCTAGAGTCTTTGAATGCTATTGTTATAGGTATGATCTCAGTGTGCCATTAGCCATCTTTTATATTTTATGATCTGGGATCCATTTATTTGTATGTCTTCTTTTTATGCACCGCGGTTAGAGTTGTATTGATATTCTTTACCTATTCCATTATGTGTATCTACTCTCGTGGGTGATTCTTTAGTAGTGGATCAAGTCTGTAGATCATGTATTCTGATCATTCAAGAGTTTGATACTAAGACTGATCTCTCAGGCTGATCTTATTGTCTTGATATGGTGGACTTTGATGTGATTCTGGGCATGGACTGGTTATCCCCTTTGATGCAATCTTAGATTATTTCAACAAGACTATTACCTTATCCATGATCGTCATACCCTGATGGCATGGCAAGGATTTATTAGTCACATGCCAATGGGGATTATTTCTTATGTTTGGTCTAGAAGATTTATATCGAGGGTTGCTTCTCTTTCTTCGTTATATTTGTGATTTTAGTTAGGAGACTTCTTTTCTTGATTTTGTTCCTATAGTCTATGATTTTCCTAATATTTTTCCTACTGATCTACCTAATTATCCTCCTAAGTGTGATATTGAGTTTATTGTTGATCTCGAGCTAGGAACTCGACCTATTTCTATGGCACCTTATCATATGGCTCGTGTCGAGCTTAAGGATCTCAATTCTCTACTTCAAGGTTTTCTAGGTAGTAGTTTTATTAGGTCGAGTGTGTAGCCTTGGGGTGCTGCTGTCTTGTTCGTAAAGAAAAAGAATAGTTCCTTGTGAATGTGTATTGATTATAGGTAGTTGAATAAGGTGTCAGTAAAGAATAGGTATCATATGCTTCGTATTGATGACTTATTTAACCATCTTCAGGGAGCGGCAATGTTCTCTATGATTTATTTGAGATCCGATTACCATCAGTTGAGAATTCGGGATGAGGACATCCCAAAGACTTCCTTCAGCACTTGCTATAGCCATTATGAGTTCCCAGTGATGTCTTTTGGGCTGACTAATGCCCCACCTGTGTTCATAGATTTTTTGAACCACATATTCAGGCCTTATTTAGACTCTTTCATAATTATGTTCATTGATGACATTCTTGTGTATTCAAGGAGTAGGGGGAGCATAGGCAACATTTAAGAATTGTGCTCCAGACTTTGAGAGATCATACGAATTTTGCCAATTTCTTAAAGTGTGAGTTTTGGCTTGATTATGTTATATTTCTTAAGACATGTGGTGTCTAATGATGGGATTATAGTGGATCCAGCAAATATTGAGGCTATTCAAGATTGGGCTAGACCTACATCTCCATCTGAGGTTCGTAGCTTTATTAGTTTGGCCGGTTACTATAGGCGATTTATCAAGGCTTTTTCTACTATTACAACATCGATGACCAAATTGACTTGGAAGGAGTTTCCTTTCTAGCGGTTTGAAGAGTAAGAGTCGAGCTTTCGAAAGCTCAAAGATTTTCTCACTTTAGCTCCTATATCAGCTCTTTTTGTTGAGGACGAGGAATTTGACGTATATTGTGATGCTTTAGGTGGTGGTTGGGTTGTGTCTTGATGCAACAAGGCCTTTTTATTTCTTATACATCAAGGCAGTTGAAGGTGCAATATCACAACTACCCTACTCATAATTTGGAATTGGTGACAGTAGGTTTTGGACTTAAGATTTTGAGGCATTTATTGTGAGATCCATACTGATTATCAAAGTCTTTAGCACCTTATAATTCAAAGAGAGATAAATTTGAGGCAGTGTATGTGGATTAGCTGCTGAAGGAGTATGACATCTCTATTTTATACCATCTGGCAAGGCAAATATGGTAGTCGATGCCTTAAGCTGGAAGGCAGTGAGTATGGATTGTTTGGCATCTATCTTAGTTTATAAGAGACTATTGGCAGGGTACATCCAGTCCTTAGACAACTTGATGGTGTGACTTAATATTTCAGACTCCAGGAGTGTCCTTGCTAGTTTGAGGCCAGGTCTACCTTATTTAAGTAAATTTAGTATCGTTAATTTATGGACAAGGGACTTTGTATCATTCATGATCAGGTGTTGAGGGGTGAGTACAAGAGGGTTACCATTGATTTGGAGGGTATTCTGAGATATGATGGCCACATTTGTGTTCGGAGGGTTGGTGAATTGATTTAGTTGACATTAAGCGAGGCTCACAACATTAGATACTCTATTCACCCTGGGAAAACTAAGATGTATAGGGATTTGAGCCAACACTACTGGTGGAATGGCATGGAGAGATAGATAGTAGAATTTGTAGCTCATTACTGATATTATCAGTGGGTGAAGGCCTAGCATCAGAGTCTCAGTGGCCTAATTTAGAGATTTTCCATTCCTAAGTAGAAGTGACGTGGATTACCATAGACTTAATTAGTGGGTTGCCTCACACCTCCCATGGTTCCGACGGTATTTGGGTAATTGTAGATCGATTGGCCAAATAAATATATTTCCTTCCGCTTCATATGTCCTTCAGTGCTAAGAGTCTCGACCGTATCTATGTACGTGAGATAGTTTGCCTGCATGGAGTACCTATGTCTATTATTTCAGATAGGGGCTCGGTATTCACTTTTAGCTTCTGAAGGGATTTTCAAGAGAAGTAGTGTACTCAAGTAGATCTCAGCACCATTTTTTATCCTCATACCGATGGGTAGTCAGAGCAAACTATTTAGATTCTTGAAGACATGTTTTAAGCTTGTGTTATGGACTATGGAGGTCAGTGGGAGCAACACTTAGCATTGATAGAGTTTTCTTATAATAATAGCTACCATTCAAGTATTGAGATGGATCCATTTGAGGCATTATATGGTAGGTATTTTTGATCTCTGATAGTGTGGTTTGAGACCTCTGAGGTTACGCCCTATAGTACTGACTTACTGTGGGAGTCATTGGATACAGTCAGGGTGATTCAGGATAGGCTGAGGGTAACTTAGAGTAGGCAAAAAATGTATGAAGATTGTAGACTTCGTGCCTTTAGAGTTGGAGACCGAGTATTCCTTTGAGTATCACCCATAAAGGACATGATAAGGTTCGAACGGAAGGGCAAACTCATCCCCATGTATATTAGGCCATTTGAGGTACTTCTCACAGTTGGAGAGGTGGATTACGAGTTGGCCTTACCCTCAGATTTTTCTATTGTTCATCCAGTTTCCATGTCTCTATATTGTGGTGTTTTATCCCCAAGGAGTCATATGTGCTTCAGTAGAACTCAATTCAATTGGATGGGAGATTAACCTCTGTGAAAGAGCCAGTTATTATAATAGCTAGGGATGTTAGGAGGTTTCATGCTAGGGAGATTCCTATAGTTAAGGTTCAGTGGCTACACTGCCCAATGAAAAAGAATACTTAGGGAGTCGAGAGTGATATGCAGGCCAAGTATCCCTACATGTTTGAGCCTTAAGGTACATCCTAACCCTTTACTTTCACGGATGAAAGTCCTTTTAGTAGTGGATATTGTAATGACCCTCCAGGTAATTTTATGCATTTCCACATTTTTCTGCCATTTAGAGCTTTCTTATAGCTGCCCCAAGTCATTTATTACTTGTTGGAGCCAACAGTTTAGTTATCGGGTAGTTCATTTTTTTTTAGAGACAATTTCCCTATTTTAAAGTCTTTGTTGGAAAGGATTGGCTATTGGGCATAAACTTCAGGATAAAGATCTTGTATTCCAATTCTGATAGCTTTATCATCTTTAGAACATCGATTTTAGGTAGGAGGATCTTTGGTTCAGGTTTTAAGGCTTCTAAACTTATTTTGGGCTATTGGATAAATTTTGGTAAAAGTGGCCCTTAGGCGTGGGTCCTATAGTTCATCAAAACGACTTCAGATAAAAATTTTGATAGTCCCATTGAGTCAAAAATATCAAATTTAATAGCGTAGCATAGTTTATTTATGTTTATGAGATTCCATATGGATCTCGAGGTGTCTGTGGAAACTTGGCAAAATCCAAGTTCAGCTAGTGCAACTGCTTAACTGGACCTTTAGTCGCTTTAGCGACCAAGGATAGTCTCGCCTATTTTGCTTTTGTGGATGCCCTACAGCTTTAGGAGACATCGCTTAAGTGACATGTTGTCTGCTAAAGCGGAGGCAGACCAGATGCAAATGTCGCTTAAGTAACCTGATGTCGCTTTAGTAGTTCCACCAATTTTTTCCCATTTTCTGAAAGTCCAAAAAACATTAAAGCCCTAGAGAGCTTGGAGAACTATAAGATTCTCTTGGGTGATCATAGGGCTTTGGAGAGCTTGAAAAAGTTATTTCCTTATCGTAATCCTTATAAGATTTCATCTAATTCTTGATTTAATTCTTTGATTTAGTCATAAAGCTCTAGTTCCATGGTGGTTTTAACTGAGTATTATTTGATATCAGAATTTACTCATTCTTAAGGGTAAATGATCCTTGAGCATAGAAGGACGTGTAGATAGTTTTAAAAGTATTATTCCATAAATAGGCCCCACATGGAATTTTGACTCAATTTTGGATTCGAAGCATAAATAATGTTATATGGGTATCATTCTTCTTGTATTAATATGCAAATCACTATTTTGATAGCGTCACATCATGCAGAGACTTCTCAAAAGGGAGAATCTCTAATCTAGCAAACTTTATCAGGCATTCTTCGGTGTCTAGGTATGTTAGGCTTGCTCTCCCTTAGATTAAGCCTAACTATAGTATCAGTATGGTATTATATTAGTTTCAGGTTGGGAGATATGACTTGGTTGTATATTTAGAAAATTTTAGATTATTTAGCCAATTAATTAGTTGTATTTAGCTGAATTTGATCTAGCTACCCGTTTCTTTGGTTGAATTGCTAACTTATGACTCAATGAGGCTTATTTACCACCTTGTAGTGAGATTTTGGAACCTTTTCCTAGTCCGGAGTAGTAATTGACTTAGAATAATCTTGGGGGGGGGGGGGGGGGGGTTAGAGGTGGGCCCCTTTGGCCCACATTAGTTGAACATGATACTTAGCTCCTTGTAGACTCAATAAGCTTTCTCAAGTTATCTTATTTATATTCTTGATGCCTGATGAGTGGAGATTTTACTACTCATTTTGCACTCAACATTCATGCACATTACCTTATTTTTGAATGAATAAATGAGACATAATTGTGATTGAATGCACTAATATCCGTATTTTATAGGAACATTATTGATGAGATAGAAAGATGCGGATTGGAGCTCAAAAGGATAAAAAAGAAGCAAGAAAGTACAACTGAAGACCTGGAGCAGACATGGCCTCAATTACTGCGTTCATGGTCCGAGGACCGCGATCGCAGTTAATTAATAAGGTCAACCTACTGCAGCCGCATGAGCTAATTGCGGTCGCGGCCAAGCCTATGCGATCATGGTCTAGCAGAAAAATGAAGACCAAGTGCAAAAATGTAAATGCACGTGGCTGACCCCAAATTTGACAAAAGGAAGACTTAAACTCTTTCTAACAATTCATCATAATCTATTTTTCCCAATTTTTAGACATTGTTCTAGGGTTTGTAGCCTCCATTTTTGGAGAGACAATATTGTATAAATTTTGGGCGAAGAATATTTTGGAGTCACTTCCAAGTGAAGATTTGGTTAACTCCCATTGAAGATTTGTTGGATCTCATACTTTGAAGTAACATTCACTTAGATTTTCTCAAATCAAATCAATGGAATTTTGGGTAAAATCTTTACTTATTTATCTTATGAGTAGCTAGTTTTTCCTCTTGGGATTATGGTAGAATAGGGTGTAAATATGTATGATATGTGATTTGTTTGTGTATTTACTTGTTTGTGATGTTGGATTCTACTATAACTTGAGTAAATTAGTTGGGATTTATGGGTGAAATTCCCAAATACCCAAGTGGGTTTGATGGATGAAAATCCCAAGCTATTGAAAGCGCAAATCATCCTTGAAAGAGGCATTTGGGTGAACTTTAGGAACCCACATCATCCTTGAAAGAAGGATGTGGGAACCAAGGCAACAATAGATAATTTTTTAGCATGGTTGACTAAATTTCACTATCTTAGACATAAGTGTGATTGATAAGTTGACTATACTTAGGGAACCATCCTAGAATTAGGAGTGTCTAATTAAGGTATTAGGTGGTTTTAATTGATGCACACATTAGGTTCTCAAAGGGGTTAATGAGTGACACCCTTGGGGTTTTGTTGATGAACTGGCCTAAAAAATTTCTAACTTAGCCTACCACATCACCAACACTTAGAATTTTCATCAAATGATCATACACCCATGCATATGTTGCCCCTAGGAAAGCATAATCCCAAGATCCCTGCCTAATTTCCTAGACTCTAATTATTCATAGACCCGAATTAATACTTGAAAATCCCAAAAAAAATATTATGTGTGATATCTTTCAACCCCCCACTTATTTTTATCCTTTTTACTATTGGTTTGAATTTAGCTTGTATCTATCATTCCAAACTAATTTAGTCACTACGTACATTATTCCTCGTGGATTCGACCCCGACTCCAAAGTTGGGTAAATATGTTGATGACGACCATCTTGCACTTAAATTGATGAGTATGTTAACTGTTATCAATAATGACGCCGTTGCCGGAGAACATTTTGGTGTATTAAGTTAGTTTGGAATTTTATCTTACTTGCTTGAATTCAAACTTGTACATATTTTTTCGTGATTTTCTTTTATTTTTTGTGTTAGGTAGATTTTTATTTTTGTTTTACTTTTATCTATGGCATCTTTCGACAAATATGATTTTGGTAGTTAAAAGTCATATCTTGACGATCCATGTGCATATTGTGATAGACTACACTTTGGAAAAGATTGTACATATTCTCCCCAAAGAAAGATGAGAACACCATCTCAATCCTATTAGGAGTATGTCTGTTCTTTGTGTAGTGGTCGAGATGGCTATTGGAGTGATTTTCCAAAGGCCTCCTCCTCTTATTATACTACCCGAGTTGCTAGTTCTTCTTGTGAGTTTGATAAGTCTTATAAGGAGAAGGATAAAAAGTAACATACTAGGTCCAATAGTTTTAAAGCAATGGTCCAAACTATTTTGGATCGGGTAACTACAATGAGGGAGAATGTGCAAGACATATGCTAATCTAATAAGGCATTTAGAAGGGAGATTGTCAAGATGAGGAAGTGGGAATGGAGATAAACCTTGAAAATACAACTACTTTTCCCATTTCCCAAGAAGAGCTTAACCAAGAAGAGAAACCAAGCTATGATGATGATCTTGGTAGCGAAGAATCCTCAGTGACTTCCCAATCAACCGAATCAAATGATGTTGAAGATGCCAAGATAAAGGAAATGGTGCTAGATTCAAAATAAGAGGCCAAGAAAATCTCTTATGGTGACTCTAGCACATTTCGGGGTGAAGGTGCTAATAAGGAAACGATTCCAAAATTTGGGGATAGACCTCATTCCGACCACTTTTCAGCATTGTGCCTAAGGGATGTGATGAGAATCCATCCACCTAGATGAATGATGGATTATGGGGAGAAGGAGTGCGATTCCTACATTTTGGGATTTGACATTCCAAAGGAGCACATGGAAGCCCCACCAATAATGTCCAAGGAATTCAACTTCTGATGTTCAACTAGTGGCCTATTGATGTGCTCACCTTTACCCAAGAAGCCCAACCACAAATTTGATGTGAAATTGGATAAAAGTTTTAAGTCCTCAAAATGGTGAGATATAAGCTCCCTAATAACTTCCTCACATATTCCAAGTTTCATCTTAGAAGATCTGAATCTTCTGAACCTCTACCGCTCATTCTATAGAGAATGAAAGTTGGGATAGACATTTAAATTTTCTAAGTGGAAGCACAAAAGAAAGTAGAGAAGGCATTGTGCTAAGATGTTAAACTAAGTGCTCGATAGGAGGCACCCCATCAACCTACAAAAGTTAGCCCGCATCCTTTTATTTTATGCATGATAGAGTAGATTTTATTTTTGCATTTGTTCATGCATAGAAAAAGTAGTGAATTTGATTGAAATTTCAAAAGGGAACTGTGAAATTGGTATGTTTGGACTGAATAGAGGAGTGTAGGAGACCTCAATTTTGGTCTCAGTTATCACGACCGCGGCTCGTACTTCCTTGATCGTGGAGGTCGCACGCTCGCGATCGCGAAACTAGGATCGCGATCGCGGTCGAATCAGCTTAAATGACCATCCCACTTCCATTTCTTCACACACACACTTCTTAAAATCCTCTCAAATTCTCTCCATTTTTGGCGTTATGTAGAGAATCCAAGTGTTAATTTCAATCTCTTTGCATCATCTCATTTGGTATGTTGTCGAAACTTCTTTGTTTTCATCGTAATTTTATGCTTAGAACTTGTAGTTTAGGGAAAGTTCTGAAATAGTGTTTTTGACACAAAATCTATGCAAGTTTATGAGTTTTGTGGTAGTTAGTTGTTGTAGATGGTGTACACACCAATGGGGAAGTCTTGAGTACCCTGATTTAGGCCTAAATTCTTTTAAATTAACGTGTGCACCATGTGTTTAATTCAATGCCCCAATGAATTCAAAGTTAATTTCTTCAAGTTTGCAAAATTAGGGTTAAAATCATGTGTTTTGAGTGATTCGTAAAACTATCAACCATGGTTTCAGGTACCGCAATCGCAATCCCAATGATTACGATCGCAGTCATGGCTCTGCGATAACCATATCTGAGGGCAGTCATCTGCAGAAGCCAAAATTTCTGCACACCCATTTCTCACCCCCAAAACTTTCTATAGCACTACCACATGAGTATATCTGATTACTCTAGCATGATTTTAGTACACCATAATATTAATGATGGTCTGGATTGTAATGCTTACAGGTACTAAGCCGCAAAGATGGGAGACTTTGACAACATTAGGTTCATGGCTGCCGAATGCCAAAACCTCTACTACAGTAATATTCCTAGGACAAAATTACTCCCACAAAGGGATATTTGCCTTGATAAAGTAGAGGAGAAGCTCCCAATATTCCATGCCCGACTCACTACTATCGGGTGGATGTGTTTTTCCCTGGACCCCTACCATGCCAATGAGTATTGGGTACATGAGTTCTATACGAACGTTAGCTTAGTTTCTCTCACAAACCTAGTGATGATGATTTAGGGTAAGTAAGTGAACTTCGGAGCAGAGCGGATTAATGAGATATATGGGCTCCCGAATGCTGGTATGGGATAGTTCTAAGAAAAAGCATGCGAGCCAGGGACCTGGATGGAAAACATATTATGTCAGGGAAAAGAAGTTCTCTGGGCCACCACTAAGAGAGATATTCTGATGAATTACTTCACAACTGAGGCCAGGATTTAGCTGAATATTATCTGCAGCAGAGTATCGCAGTGCACTCACATGATGATTGTCACAGATTTGCGAGCACGAATGGTGGCTTGCATTCTCTCTGGCATTACTCTGAATGTGGGAGAGATTGTACTCTCAGATTGGCGGAACTTTAAGAGCCACGAAGGTAAACTTCTTTTTTCTTCCCTTATCATTGAGCTTTGCATGAGGGCAGAGGTAGAGGAGTATGATGCAGATACCTGGGTAAACCCAGGCCCCCACATCTTTCCACTCAAATTTTGGGGTGAGGGTGACCGTGGTCAGAGCAAAAAAAGAAAGGTGGACTTAGGCAAGTCAACTCAGGAGGACACAAACTCTTGTAGACCTTTATCATCCAACCCTTTCAATGGATCTCAGGTCAAATGCGGGTAGTTAGAGGGATATTATCCATATTTCCTCAGGGACCAGGAGATCCCTCCGCTGCTCTCCATTCATATGTAGCTCAGTCAGATTATAAGATATACCGGGAGGAGCAGAAGAAGCAAGGAGACACAGTTTCCAGCCTGGAGAGAGCTTATTCAGCCTTGTTTGTATCATATAGGGACCTCAGGAAGTCGCATGAGAAGATGGTGAAGAGAAAAATTCTTTAAAAAGCTGTGGAAAGGGGTAAAATGCATCTTCAAGGTGCTCAAACCCAATATTGACTACCTTCGCCTAGGTTGGAGAGTGATAACGAGGCCCCTGCAAATTGGTCAGCTGATGATGCTGGTGCTGATGGTGCAGAGTCGGTAGGAGAGGACAACTCCTAATGCAGATTCAGGGAGACCCCTTTTACTCTTGCTTTATTGCACATACAATGAGGACATTGCTTTCCTTTCAGTTGGGGGTGCCTTTCCCTATATTTATATTGTTTGGGTGTGTTTCCGAATATTTTTATGTTGTTGTGATGATGTTGTTGATGCTGTTTTTATTTTGTTTAGGGATGCTATATTTGGGTACTCTAATGGTGTCCACGTTTTCATGAAATATCATGTAGTTTTATTTTTACTTTAGTTTTATTTTGATTACGATGATGCATGACGAGCCTTGCCCTATGATACATTGAGTGACAACATTCTTAATAGTAAAGCATTGTGTTTGGGTTTTGAACCATAGATGCAGGGAAATTATGAGTACCCTTGGCATCTAAGTCATTAATGCAAGGAAAGACTGAGTACCCATGACATTGTAAATTTGGGATCCTATTGTGAACCATTGGTGAAGTCTGAGTAGCCATATGGTTGGTTTGCCCATAGTAAGCCAAAACGTGAGGCTAAAGCTTTGGTTGTAGCCGTAAGTTAGCAAATTGAGCATGGTGAAAATGCAAAACAAACAACCCCCTTCATCCAAATTTTATTCAAAAATCAAGGTCATGGACGTAACCAACCATGTAACAAAACTCTTTCTCTTCTTGTGACTTCACAAATTTTTGACTTGTTAATAGTGATAGATACTCCAATTTTGTCTCTAACAAGAGGGGAAATTGAGCCTTCTTGGTGAATTTTGTATGCCATGTGTGGTGATCTTTTTTTATTCATATCTTGTATACTTATGTTATCTAGAACTTGCCTCATTAGTCGTTCAAGGCTAATTTTGATTGTATTTGGTTGGAGAAATGATCTTAGGCCATCTTTGTGACATTGGAAGCCCACTCTAGCCTAAAAAGCCTACTCACGAATAAGTGTAATTCCTAGTTACCCACTTTGAGCCTTTGAATTTTTCTTTGTCATACACAATACAAGCCGTGAACCCTTATTTTTATCCCTCTTTTGAACCATACCCTCCTTGAACTTGAAAATGCAACTTAAGGCTAAAAGCCTAAGTTGGGAGTGGTGAAGATTGATGAAAGTAAGTTTGGGGCCATAAAGTTTTTTAAGTGAAATGCCTAAGTGTCCTAGCATTGAAAACAAATGATAGAAAAAAAAGGTCAAAGAAAGGAAAAAATTGCATGAAAATTGCAAAAAAAATAAATAGAATAAAATGGGTGAAAAAATGAAACAAAAAGTAGGCATATGAAAAGATAAAAGATCAAAGATGAGTGGCCCATAGTGAAAAAGGCAGATTAAATAGTGTGATGTAGATGTTCAAGGAAGGGTGTAGCCCTGTTGTTCCCAAATGATATCCTACCCTAACCCGAACTTTCATTACAAGATCAAAAAGTCCTTGGAGATCTTCAACCGTTTACTTTCTTTGTAGTGGTGATTGAAAATAGGGGCAAGCCTATGGTATAACACTTGTTGACATAGAGACTTCTTTTGTGAAGGAGAGAGTTTTTCACTTAAATTCCTTATTGCATATTTGGTAGCTTGGTGTATGGAATTTTCTTTCTTTTAAAAAGGTATGTAAATGAGTTGAGGTAGGTGATTTTTTCATCTTTCGAACAATGAGGCAAATGGATTATAGCTTAGTTTTGATCAAAAGTGAGTTATTTTTAGGGTATTGATTGTTGTTACTTCGTTGCTCTTTAAAGTCTTGCGCATCGTTAGATATTACATTTTATGATGAGGGGTGTAGTAAAAATAGATTAGCCCATGTGTAATGAGCCACTTGTGGTAGTGACTAAGCTTGAAGTCATTGTGATCTTTGAGGTATGATGATTGGGCATAAAAGTGTAGTCTCTCATGATAAGGGGTAGTGTTTCTTGAGGACAATCAAAGCTTTAAGTTGGGGGTGTTGATAAGTGATGATTTTACCACTCATTTTTGACTCAACATTCATGCATATTACTATGTTTTGAATGAATAAATGAGACATAGTTGTGATTGAATTCACTAATATCCGCATTTTGCAGGCACATTGTTGATAAGATAGAAAGATGCAAATTGGAGCTAAAAAGGATCAAAAGGGAGAAACAAAGTGCAACTGAAGACCTAGAGCAAACATGGCGTCAGTTACTGTGGTCGTGGTCTGAGGACCGCAATCGTGGTCGGTCAATAAGGTCAGCCTATTATGGTCGCGTGGGCTAATCACGGTCGCGGTATCCATGGTCGCGGCCAATCCTATGCGATTGCAGTCTAGTAGAAAAATACATACCAACGGCAGAAATGTAAATGTATGTGGCTGATATCAAATTTGACAAAAGAAAGACTCAAACCCTAACAATTCATCATAATTTATTTTTCCCAATTTTTAGACATTGTTCTAGGATTTTTAGCCTCTATTTTTGGAGAAGACAATATTGTATAAATTTAGGGTGAAGAATATTTTGGAGTCACTTCCAAGTGAAGAATTAGTGAACTCCCGTTAAAGATTTGTTGGATCACAAAGTTTAAAGTAACATTCACTTAGATTATCTCAAATCAAATCAATAGAGATTTTGGGTAAAATCTTTATTTATATATCTTATGAGTAGCTAGTTTTTCCTCTTGGGAATATACTAGAATAGGGTGTAAATATGTGTGAGATATGATTTATTTGTGCATTCACTAGTTTGTGATATTGGATTTTACTATTTCTTGAGTAAATTGGTTGGGATTTGTGGGTGAAATACCCAAATACCCAAATGGGTTTGATGTATCCCAAGATCTTAAAAGCTCAAATAATCCTTGAAAGAGGGCTTTGAGTGGACTTTAGGAACCCACATCATCCTTGAAAGAGAGATATGGGAACCAAAGCTATAATAAATAAATTTTTAGCATGGTTGACTAATTTTCACTATCTTAGACATAAGGTTGATTGTGAAGTTGACTATACTTGGGGCACCGTCCTATAAATAGGGGTGTCTAATTGAGGTATTAGGTGGTTTTTATTGAAGCACTCATTAAATACTTGAAAGGGTCAATGAGTGACACCCTTGGGGTTTTGTTGACGAACTAGCCTCATGGATTTCTAACCTAGCCTATCACATCACCAACGCTTAGAATTTACATCAAATTATCACACACTCATGCATATGTTGCCCCTAGGAAAGAATAATACCAAGATCCATGCCTAATTTCCTAAACTCTAATTATTCATAGCCCCGAATTAATACTAGAAAATCTCAAAAATAATTATTAAGTGTGATACCTTTCAACCCCCCTCTTTATTTTTATCCTTTTGTACTATTGGTTTGAATTTAGCGAGTATCTATCATTCCAACGTTATTTAGTCTCCACTCATATTATACCTCGTGGATTCGACCCCAACTCCAAAGATGGTTAAATATATTGACGAAGACCGCCTTGCACTTAAATTGACGTGTAAGTTGATCGTTATCAATTCCCGTGAAGGCTTTAGATATATCTGACTTGTTCTAGGCTAGTATTTCAGAAATTTTAAGTCTGATTTGAGTCTGACAAATTATGATATGAAGGTTAGTTCAAGTCCGACAATTATGATGACATTACCCCCGATTTATGTTCAGTGTTCATGATATTATTTTCTGGTCAAGTTTAGTATGTGAGATACTATCTCCGGTTTAAGTCCCTCAATAAGAGGTTACCTATGATAGTTATAGAACCAATTTGACTCTAGTATTTATGGTATGAGAAAATCTACAGTTATGATTTTGAGATTTGTATATTTATGGGTGCCACACTTTCAGTTCGCTGGTGAAGGCTCATCGGGCTTGGTGGACCTGAGGTCGAAACTCGATAGAAAATTTTCCTTTTGTCTTGAGCCGAGGGTCTATCAAAAATAACCTCTCTACTTTTTTGGAGGTAGTGGTATGGACTGCATACATTTTACCCTCCTCAAACCCCACTAGGTATATTATTGTTGTTGTTGGTACGTCTTCTCAATTGCATCCATCGGACTTATGAGGGATCGCATGGGTGATTACTCTTGTTGCATCTTCTGGGCTTATGGGGGCTCAGTTATACTATAGTTAGTTACATTCTCTTGATATTATTTACTCAGTTATTTACTTTTAGTATTAAGAGCATTATTCTAGGTTTGCTCTTTCTCCCTGACTTAGTTTATTATCTTGTATCTTATCATACTTATATTATGATTTAGCTCAGTCGGCCGGTGATGCCTACTAAGTACCCATTGCTTTGATACTTATACTATACTTCTGTACTTTTTATGATGCAGATCCGAGTACTAGTTGTCTTTGTTGATGCTATGTTAGTGCTGATCGGAGTTTAGGGGTAGGGTGAGCTCTTGGAGCAGTAGTTGACTTTCTCTCCTTCTATTTTGGATGGTCTTTCTATTCGAGACTATAATGTATTTTCTACTTATAGAAATCTTATTATTTTTCTTGAGGCTTTTGTACCAACTTTACTGGGTCATGGGATATTTTACTCCCTTTTTTATTCATCTTCGGTTATGCTATAATCCTTATGTCTATGGCTTGTAATCTAATTACTTGTGTAATTCTGACATTTATGCTATTTTCCGTCAACTATCCCATTATATGTCGTTTTGAGCTATGGTTTGACCTACCAACTGGTGGAATAAAGTAGGTGACATCATGACTTGTGAAATCGGATCGTGACAATATCCTTTATAGTTATGGGTTATTACTTTAATCACCATAAATATTGAATCAGATTCAATAAAGGTTGTTACACTATTTGTAACATGCTCAACCAACTTATGATTTTTCATCATGTAGGTCAATTGGGAAATTTAGTGTCCCGTCATAGCATTTGTCAAGAAATCAAACTAGGAGATGTTTTGTCCATATCAGGTTCCAAGTTAACAATGACCAATCAACTATGTATCTTGTTGACTTCACCAGACACTACAAAGACACTAATTAGAGCGGGTCATTACAATCAACATGTAATAAGTTAGTATATTTTTATAATATATCAATAATTACTAGTAATAACAGTGATAATGTATGATAAACATTCAAAAAGAGAACTAATTTGGCCTTAGTAGTCTAGCAATTAGTCATTCTCGAATCAAGAAATTGTTGCTAGTTTTTCCTTTTGAGAAATTAGATTGCGTGTGCTCTTTAGGATTTTTGAAATTTTTATCACAATTGATAATACATCTAAAACAGAGAGATTGAGTGTGCAAGGACAACGTCCACGTGAAGCAGAGAAAAAAGAAAGACGTAATAAAGTCTCTAATTTGGGAAAATGATACAAATACACTCGTAAAGGAAAGAATATACTCCCTCGATTTCAAAAGAATGACCTCTTTTATTTTTTGACAAAATTTTAATTTCAACTTTTCAAGTGGTATGTTTAAGACTGTGAGATTAAAGAACATTTTGATACATTTGACATAACTTTAATTTAGGACCATACAATTTTAAAAATTTCTTTATTTTTTTAAACTTCGTGTCAACTCAAACCACGACATTCTTCTTGAAATGAATAGAGTATCTACTACCGACTTAATTGCTCAATGATAGTTCCACAGTGTCAACGTGATGAGGTGGGATTAGACCTTATTGTGGGTTACACCTTATAAAGTGATAGTCCACTACTATTTGTTTGGTTCTCTCATGAAATATAGGATTCTAGCAATGTGTAACGTAGACTAGTTGTCACAATAATAGATATGGAACTATGAAACAATAATATAGCCACACCAATTTCTCAACCACTTTCGTTAAGTCTTTGTAATTTGCTTCTATAGAATAAAGAGAAATGATTTTATGCTTGTTGGACTTTAAATTTGCAAAATTATGTGAGCAAGCAATGCAATCAGAATTTATTTTCTTAAGTTAGGAAAAAACAACCCTGTTCGAGTCATAATATGCTTTATCTATGAAATCATCAGTATTAAACATGAAGATCCTCATGATATGATCCTTCTTCAAGTACCTCAGCATATGAAAAGTAGCTTGTAAGTGAGGTTTCTTGGGATCCTACATTAATTGGCTCATATCTTGGACCCTATAGGCTATAGCCTATGTCTACATGATATTTATGAAAAAATGAGCTTTTTCATTAGTTTTATATAATAGGATGGATCTAACAAAGAATTTACTTATTTTATTGGGAGCTTTAACATTGGATCTAAGGGGAAAAAAACTACTGACAATATTTGAGCAAATGATACAAAAATCAACCAACAACAAAAGGAAACAAGATTCAACAATATATAGAAATAAAAATACCCCACATGTCTTTACTAGAACAAGATGAACCTCAACAAGATTACAAGATAGTTACTTGACATACAATATCCTAAAGTCTAAGAACCCTAATATGTTTTAAATAAAAGAACCTTAGGACTAGAAGATATTAACACCAAGTTCTTACTTAGACCAAGAGGAACTCAAGCACCTCAAGACTCGAGTTTCTTGCCAAAGCACAACAAAAGTGTCACGATACTTTGTAGTTCTGGGTATCTCTCAAGAGAGAAGAGAGAGATCTAAAATATTACAAGTCTTGTATAAACATCAATAATAAACTAAAGACCAAAAATAACCCTAATATGTTCTATTTATATTACATCACAAAATAAGTGGCAAATGACCATCTTGTCATTGTTGTTTGGAGTGTAGGTTTATTATACTTCAAAGTCCCTTTTAACACTTCAAAATATATAATCCCTTAGATGGATTTATAACACACTCACACACAACCATATTAATGAACATGCCTTGGAGTTTTTGTAACTCTCGAGCTTGACTACGTGTGAATAGTCTTGAGCTTGGTGTACCCGTATCATCCTTTCTATCTTGAAGGGAATTTAACCTCAAATTTAGTGGTTTTTTATCCTCAACTGTGGAAATGGGAGAAAGATAACATATGTTGAAGGTGTTGTGCACTTGATACTCCAGAGGAAGGTCAATTTTGTATGCATTGTCATTAATCCTTTCAAGCACTTAAAAAGGACCATCACCCCTTGTCTTCAACTTGGTTTTCCTTTGTGATAGAAACCGATATTTTCTAAGGTTCACCCAAACCCAATCTCCCATTTCAAGAACAAGCCTTCTTATCCCTTTGTTGGATCTCTTAGAATTCTCTTAATTCTTCCTCTCAAGTCGTAGCCTCATTTTCTCATGTGATTTATTCATAGCTTTGGCCCTCTTGCTTCCATCTAAGCTTATCATAAGATCACTTGGAAAAGGTGTTAGATCTAAAGAGGTAAGGGGTTTGAGGCCGTATACACACTCAAAGGGTGTCATAACCGTACTTAAAGACATTTTACCAAGGGTAGGTGATCATCCCAAGAAGACATTTTACCTTTAACCATTGAACGTAGCATGGAACTCAAGGTTCTATTCACTACTTCCATTTGACCATCGGTTTGTGGGTGGCAAAAGATGGAAAATAACAACTTCGTACCAAAACTACCCCACATCGACCTCCAAAAGTGAGTAAGGAACTTAGAGTCCCTATTACTCACAATGGTCCTTGGAACACTATGAAATTGGACAACATTTTCAACAAATAAAGAGGCCACACTAGATGCATCTTCACTTTTAGAGCATGGAATGAAATGTACCATCTTAGAAAACCGTTCAACCACAATAAAAATACTATCCCTACCTCTTCTAGTACTTGTCAATCCTAACACAAAATCCATAGATATATCAAGCCAAGGACATAATAGAGTGGTAAGTGGGGTATACAACCCCTGAGGGAGTAGCTGAGACTTATCACTCCTATAATCCATATATTGGCCACCAATTTTAGTAACATCTTTATGAATCTTAGGCCAATAGAATTGTTCCTCCAAGATTTTGAGGGTTTTATCAAACCCAAAGTGTCCCATTAGACCACCATCGTGTACTTCTTTTACAAACAGATCTCTCCAAGGACTAGAAAGTACACATAATCATTTTCCTTTAAACAAGTAGCCGTCAAACTTGGAATAAGGATTTGAACCCCCATCCGTGAGCCACTTTTCCCTACCTAATTCTTGGAATTCCCTAAAAATAGGAGCAAAGTGAGGGTCCTCGGGGTACAATAATTTTAGGATTTCAAATCCTATCAATTTAGAAGACAAGGTTGAAACAAGTACATGTTTCCTAGACAATGTGTCGGCAACCACATTTTTCATACCCTTTTTGTATTGAATAACATAAGAGAAGGTTTCTGGGAATTCAATCCACTTAGCATGCCATTTGTTAAGCTTTTCTTGGTCCCAAAGGTGCTTTAAGGATTCATGGTCCGTTCAGATCACGAATTCTTTAGGCCACAAGTAGTGTTGCCAATTACCCAAATCTCTAATCAAAGCGTATAACTCTAGATCATAAATGGAATAATTTAGACTCACGCCCTTAAACACGAAATTAGGAAATGGGTTTGAGAACTTGCATCAAAATGGACCTTATACCTACCTTACCAGCATCACATTCAACTTCAAATATTTTATCAAAGTTGGCTAATTGAAACAAAGGTACAAAAAAGAGCATAACTTTCACGGCTTCAAAGTTCTTATCTTGTTCATCGCCCCACTTGAAAGGTTGGTCCTTTCTAATGACCTCGGCCAAGGGGGCGGTAATGGTGCTAAACCCTTTGACAAACTACCTAAAAACTAGCCAATCCATGGAAACTTCGGACTTCACTAATGGATTGTGGAGTTGATCAATTTTTAATAGCGTTATCTTGGATTCATCCACTTCGACCCCTCTTGAACTCACAATAAAAACCAACAAAAACAACTTCATCAACACCAAAGTAGCACTTTTCAAGATTAGTATACAATTTCTCCTTTCTAAGAACATCAAAGACACATTGTAAATGCAATACATGCTCATCAAGGGACTTTCTATAAACCAAGACATCATTAAAATAAACAAAAACAAACTTTCCAATGAACGGTTTCATCACATGATTCATTGACCGCATGAAAGTGTTTGGAGCATTTGTTAGGTCAAATGGCATAACCATCCATTCATAGTGACTAAATTTGGTCTTGAAGGTGGTTTTCCCTTAATCACCAGGTTGTATTCTAATTTGGTGATAGCCACTCCTAAGATCAATCTTGGAAAACATACAAGAACCATTCAACTCATCAAGCATATCATCTAATCTAGGAATGGGATGACGATACTTTATCATAATTTTATTGATAGCTCGGCAGTCCACACATATGAGCCATGTTCCATCTTTATTTGGAACCAACAACACCAGAACCACACATGGAATCATGCTGTATTTGATGTACCCTTTGTTGAAAAGCTCCTCAACTTGATGTTAAATCTCCTTAGTGTCCGTAAGGTTACTCCTATAAGCCGGTTTGTTTGGTAATTGTGATCCCGACATAAGGTTAATTTGATTTTCAATTCTCCGGAGTGGTAGTAGCCCTTGCAGATGTTTTTTGGGAAAGACATCCTCATAGTCATGCAAAACAAGAGAAATAGAAGGAAAAATAGAATAATTAGAGGGGTTAGTATTAAAACAATGAGCCAAGAGAAGCATAGGTGTGTTCTCATCATATTCCCCAAAGTGTTCTTTCCTCCTAGCCAACATCACCACATTACCCTTGTCCTTTGAAGTTGATTCACCCTCGGTTTTCTTTACTTCTCCACTCTTGGGTTCTATCTCATTTTTTTCACTCTCGGGTTTCTTGCCCTTTTCCTTTAACTCTCTCATCTTTTAATGCAATTCATTCATTTGTGGTGTCAAGAGAGGGTAAAGTGTGATCTTTCGGCCATCCTTCTCAAGGGAGTACCGATTGGTCCTCCCTTTATGTTTGGTAGACCTATCATATTGTCAAGGTCTACCCCAAAACAAGTGACACGCTTGCATCAAAATTAAATAACAAAGCACTTCATCATGGTAGTTTCCCACCTTAAAATAAATCACACATTTCCTTGTGACTTCCAATTCACCACACTCATTCAACCATTGCAACTTATAGGGACTAGCATGTAGAGTAGTAGGTAGTTTCAAGAAGTTCACCATAGTGACACTAGCAACATTTACACAACTCCCACTATCTATCACCATGGTACACACACTACCCTTGACAAGGCATTTAGTATGGAATATATTTTTCCTTTAGCTAGGATCATCTATTGCCTTACTAAGAATGTATCATCTCATCACAAAATTTGGAACTAGACACTCTTCCTCTTGTGGGTAAGCATCTTCCCCATCATCTTCTTCATATAGCTCACTCTCGTCTTTCTCTCCATCTTGAGGCTCGATCTCATTATCCTCGATTTCAATACCTACCTCTTTTCCAAGGTAGTATAATCTTTCTTCCCTTAGGATCACATTCTATTATTTTGGACATTCAATGACTTTATGTCCCCAACCTTGACACGTGAAACATTGGAACCCTTTAGGATTAGGATACTTATGAACTTCTTGCCTTGGAGGATATTTATGGATTGTTTTGGGCTCGAGCAGCCTTGCATTGGAAGGTTGGTCCTTATTTTTGGGCCAACCCAAGGAGAATTGAGCCATATCCTTGTTTCTAGGACAACCCGAGGGTGTTTGTCCCCTTGCCTTGTATGTCAATATCTCTTTAAGTTCTTTTTCTATATCAAGTATCGCTTGAAAATGCCATCAATGGTATCAAACTTGTGGAGAGTCAAGTGAGTAGAGATTTCCTTGTTCAACCCAACCTTGAACCTAATGATGTCATGACCAACTTGTTCTTTCTGATGATCAAGATTCAACATGAGTTGTTGGAACTCGTCATAGTAGGCCATAACACTTTTGCTCCCTTGCCTCAAATTATACAACTTGGAAAGGAGCTCATGTCTATAGCTCTCGGGTAGGTATCTTTGTCTCATGAGATACCTCAATCTAAACCAAGGTGGTGGATTCCCATCAACCAATTCATTACCAAACCACTTGATATATTCCCACAAAGTGTTAGCATAACACTCAAAATGAGCCACGACACAACAACTTTTCTATTCTTCGAAAAGATCATTGACTTGGAAAATTTTGTCACAAGATGATTCCCAAGCAAGGTAGGCCTCGGGGTCACTTTCTCATACAATTCATACCCTTCATGTTCCTCTCTACCATATTCCTCAAAGTGGACGGGTTTGTTTTGGTTAAGTGAAACTTGGTTTGGAGGAATTGGATTTAGTGCTGGTGGTGGTTGTTGACTCTCAATTTTGTCCCGCCTTTCTTTCAAATCAACTCTTTGCACTTCTAAATAATTTTGATAGTTCAAAAACTAATATATATGTATGATATTCTTATAATTTGGAGTTTATGAAAGTCTTGAACCTATTTATATTTCTAAAACTAAGAATCGTCGACAACAATATTTTTTATTATTATTATTATTTTTTACTGTTTTTGTTATATTATCACTGCATTCCCTATAAACTTTCACCTGAGGCATTACATTTATTTTTATGGTTTTATAATTTATAAATGCTATCGTTTAATTCTGAATTTATCATGCAACTTGGTTTAAGTACTGATATTTTTAATCGAATGATCTTTTATTTATTTGGATATTTTTAATTTGTATATTAAAAATGTTATTTATATTAATTTAGAAGTCCAAAGAATATAAGAAATCACGTATTTTAAATAAGTCCATTTTTGTAATTTTGGCCCAAATTCAGGTTTGGTCCACAAAGCCCACTTTATACACTGTCCTCTTCCACCTCAGCACCATGTGGATGCCACATTTGTTCCATATAATATGTCAAATGATCATGGCATGGTCTAAACACATGCACCTCACACTTCTCCCACACTCTTGCACACACTCAAAACCTCCCTCTCCATATGTCTCATCTCAATAGATTGGTCAAAAATAATTTAAAATCTTAATTTCTTACTTACCTTGAATTGCCCATTTAACCCCATTTTCCTCACCTAAAATGACCTAAACACCCTCAAGCCCTAAAAAATCTGTTTAGGCTTTCCTCTCTCTCTTCCAAAGCATCGCCTCTTTCTCTCTATTTTGGGAAAAAATCCATTTCTCTTTCATCATGAACAGAGATGTGCTACGCTATTTTCGTGAATTGCAGAAAAGGAGCAAATTTAGACGACTTTGTTTAAATTTTGAATGGCTTTCTCATCTTTCAAATTTCCGCCTAAAGAAACCCCAAGAGCCCTAATTTTTCATCTATAAATACCAAAGGTTTGGGGGGTTTCCAGAGGATTTTTTTAGAGGCCACAAGATACAAAAAAAGTTGGTCTTTTCACAAATATCCAGTCCTTTCATCTCCCTAGGATTTTTGTTTTTGTGTGTGTATGCACTTTTGAGTTTTAAATCACCAAATTTTGAGTGTAGATTCGTGATCAAAAGTCCTGTTCACTGCGACTCAAAAAGTCATCCCAATCTCCTTGCAGTCTCTATTTTCCTAGTAGTTTATTAAAAAATACAAATCTGGACCCTCTTTTGCTATGGCATTGCTTGATTTCATAGAGAATAAAAGAAAAACAACTTTTTAAAGTTGTTCTTTCTAACTTGATAGATGTCGATATGGTAAAGTTGTCCTTTTAAGAAAAGTATTTTTTTGTGTTTTGTGTTTGAATTTAAGATGGTCATATAATGAATTTTACGGTTAAAAAAAGTTACACGTTAGGATGCCTTTTCATCATTTTTTTTCTTACTGTGTTGTGTCAATCTTGATTCCTCTTCTTTATATTATTTTTCCATGTATGTTGATTCATGCCTTTGTATTTCATAAACTAAGAAATTCATAGCTATGTGTTTGTTTTTTTTAAAAAATATTTTTGAAAGTAATCAATCTTACACATTACCTATTACTTTAGCAAAAGGTGAGCATGAAACATATACTTTAGTGGCAATATTTATTTTAGGACAATGAAGCGTGTGTAGCCTGGGTATGTGACCCGTAGTGCTTACTTTCTTAGATATAAAATATGTCAACCGAGAATGCTTCTTGTCTTGCTTGATTATTTTTTCAAAGCAATTCTATGTTCTTTTTTTTTCCCACAAAAAATGGGAGCTATGGTCATGTCGTTTCTATATATGCATATCAATATAAGATTTTAAGTTTTCTTCCTTAAACTAGAGTTTGTTCTATTAAGTTCTTTTCTTCTACCGGATTTTAACTAATCAAAGATTAAAGGAGTATGTTTTTGACTTCGTCCCACAAAGCGGAATGTGGGAAAGGTATAGTGTACGTAGACCTCACCCCCTAGAAAGTTTTTTTTGAGACTCAATATTTAGTATTATTCTTTATTTCATAATCTGCGTGAAGAATAGATTGTTGGCATATCTACAATTTGATGGAGTGAATTCTTAAATTTGATTCCTTTTCTTATCCATATGAGTCTTATACGTGAACACTAAGAAAGCTACTAATTTATTTAATATAGGGAAGGCTACATATAGAGAGTCTTTCTGTTTGATCCAAACTAGTTAAGAATTAACATATGCTTGGGTGATCTTATATCTTAGCAGCATTTTGAATTTTAACGTGTGAAAATGATTGTCTTTTAAATATTTTCTAAATTGATCTCCTATAAGTTCTAGAATGGTTATTTGTACTGTTATGCTTCAAAGGAGCAATTGTACATAATTTGGAAATGTCTTATACGAATTTTTAATTACAAATTAGTTTTCTTAGTTTGTTGTCGATTGCTAATGTGGTTTCTCAGTCGGTATTCGCCCGTTTTTTTAATATTTTTTTTGATGATAAAAATCATTGTACAACTTCATTTTCTCCTATAGTTGCTTGGTCTTTCTTTATCCCGTATCGTGAAATTTCGAATTGCCTCTAATCTCTTTTTTCTTTTCTTATTTCATATGTACATTCGGGAGCGCGTTTGGAGTCTCATGGCTTGACTTCATCTCTGTCCAAATCAGAGAAGAAAAATATCAGAGTATTATATGTTTCCATCTAGCAGTCTAGTGCCTCTTTTCCCTTTAGCTAGTTTTATTCTTCCTTTGCAGACATTTGTTATTATGGTCATCTAACATCATATATATTATTATATTATTATTTAAAGTGTTTTGTATGTTCTTATTTGATTTAGCGTGATCCTTAAATTGAATTTAATTTCTCACTCCTCGTCTATTAGATTCTAAATTTAGCATAAGCGTCAGACTTAGGTGTTTAATTTATGCTCGTTAAAAGACTAAAATTTGGTAGGTAATTTTTAGAGCTTAATGGCCAAATTGATGGGAGACCTTTAATGTTTCTTTAATATGGATAATGGTTTGTCTTTAGAATCGACGTTAGTTTTCTCGCTAATTAATAATTCTGAAATAGTCCTTTGTTCTTAAGAAGAGATTTTAACGACAATTATTATTTACTGTTGTATTTAGAAAAATATTCTTATAAGTGTAGCGAAAATCACTTTGGTTTAAATATGATAGTTTTTTGACAAAGAATTCTTATGGTGATATCATTATGATTTGCCAACTTTTCATCATAAACTAATTGATTCGATATGTTTAAATTCACCCAAGATTCAAATATTTTTATCAACATTTATTTCTCATCAAAGATTTATCAACTGTTCGAAGTAATTTTTGTAGCAGGAGTTTTCGAATTATATTGGAAACACAAACAAATTATAATTATTAGTATTTTAACTCTATTATTGGGTCCGTTTTCCAGTAAAAGAAGTGGTTGAGTTACTTTTTTAAATCAAAGGGCTAACAAGAGAGTTTTTGGCCAATTGTAGTTCTTATATTTCTAAGTCTAAAATCATGAGAGGTGATTTTTGTAATTATTAGTCCAAGTTGCTACTTCACTAATCCATATTATTATATTAAATTTGTATGTACTATTTGATGAAGTCTAAACTGTTTACTAGACAATACCCCTTTTATAAAAATAAATAAATAAGTATTACTTATTTTACATCTTTATTCATGCACAAAAAATGTTTTAATTTTCTCAGAGTTTATCGATCTAAGTTTGGTTGGTTGACCGTAGTTAGAGGATCCTTTAGGGTGTCTAATCCCTTTTCTTTTGGATAATTAGAACCTTACCCAGAATCTCTTAGTTAAGCAGACCTAAAATGAAGTCTTAATTTATTTTAATCACTTAGTTTAAAATAGGTATCCTAATTCACCGTAGAACTAATTAGGTGGCGACTTCCCTTATTTAACTTGAAATTTTCCAACATGTTGTATGCTATTTTGTCCTCGTGTTAAAATGGGGTATAACAACTTGGTGACTTCATTGGGGACTTATTAGGTTCTTAACCATAATAAACTTAGGTTAATAATTAAGTATTTATATTTTGTTATTTGATTCGCCCTAATTGTCTTGTTTTATCATGTTTGTATGGCATAAATTATTTATTTTCTATTGTTTTGTATACATTGCTTACTTGTTTATCTCTTTATAAATTGACATTCCGTTCATATTTCCTCCACTTTGGAAAATTAACACTCACACATGTTGTACACGCGGATTGTACATTGTACTTTCCCAAAATTCTTTCAAATCACAGATTTTAGAGAGTCGGCGCATACGTGGGGTGAGCGGGAGTTTTACTGCTGTGGGACCACGTGCCTTCTCATATAGAAAATCAAAATCTGTGTCTACCCAAATCTTAGAAAAACTTGAGATAGAGCGTTGCCACCCTTGATTTAGGCCATGCATGCATAAGCCATAGGTGGTTTGACCCATAGTGTCATTTCACGAATTTAGAAAACTCCTTTGTGTCAAAAGGGTTCACGACCCAATGGCTACCTTCATATTATGTACAGAGATAATGATAAATTGATCCAAGTTAAAATCTGACAAATTGAGTTTTGAAAAACATTTGCTTATGTTGTCCTTTTGTAGGTTGCTAAAATGGATAACTTGCCTAATTTTTTCAATACCTAAATGGTTGTGTGTGTTCCACTTAAGCTAAGGAGATAGTGGGAGAACATCAAGATGGTGCATGTATTTGAGATTAGGAGAACTTTGGGTTTCTTGACATCATTGATTTACATCCCTTCTGACAGTCATATGGTCAAGGCATTGCTCAAGTTCTGGGATCCCACTAGAGTCGTGTTCAAATTCAAGGATTTTGAATTGACTCCCACAATTGAAGAAATTGGTGGATTTGCCAATTTGAAGTATCAAGGGCGGGGTATGATCTTACCTCGCAAACAGTTAGGAAAGAAATTTTTGCATCTTCTAGGGCTCAGAAACAACCTCAAGTTGCGAGTTTGGATCGCGATTGGATTTCTCTTGACTACTTATATGAAAGATTTGGTTGCAAAGATGCTCACGAGGTCTTTAGTAGGGAATTCTCTTATTTTGCTGAGAGTTGGAGAAAGAAACGTCCTATCGCTTTTTTCATTGCTTTACTAGGTATTCTGGTCTTTCCTTTAGAGCAGGAAAGATTGACACTTGCCTTAATTCTGTGGTTTGAGATTTTTTTTGTGGCTTTGAAAATGTTGAAGTTCTACTAGTTCTGATGATTGTATCAAAAATGATGAGAGCACTGTCAAAATGTTCCAGAGGAAGAAGGTTCTTTGAAAATTGTAATCTCCTTCTTTAGATTTGGGCTATAGAACATTTCTATAGACGTAACTCCATGGTCGACATACTCTTTAGCAGACCCAACAAGATCGACTCTCATCTACAAGGGATGGCAGAATTTGTAGCTCCTGGGGTACAAATAATTGGTACGCATACATGAGGGTGCTCACGGGCAATCAAATCCAATGAAGGTACCCTTGGTTGTGACCTCACGTTGCCGTTATCAGGGGTCGTACGACATACTATATTGAACTTATTATCTTGAAAGGTATTCAACCATATGCTTCCTCACGAGTGCTTCTGTAATTTAGAAATTATCATGTCATTCCATTTCGTTCGGATATAAGCAGATTTGAGGTTGATTTTGGGTGACTCTTTGAGATTCCTAAACAATGGAGAAATCTTATGACAATAGATGTTCTTAACGAGCAAGCTTACTGTACTCCAGAGTATTATGTGTGGTTATCGGAAACTATGGAGGATGCAGGCTTTAGTCGTCAAGGACAAGCCATTAGGTATGAAGATCTTAAGGAAACAGAATGGATACATAGTATCCTAATCAACCACTTTGTAATCCCACCTAAAATGTGGGAACATGTCATTCCCGGATCTTTTCCACACTTTGGAGCATGAGGACTTAGTTTAGTGCCTAGACCAACCATAAAATCGTCCTTCAAATTCACTCAGACCTCGTCTGAACTTTAAAAAAAGGCCAACTAAAACCTATACACCTCTGGATTAACCCTTATTCCAAATTTATGGAAGATTGAGAGATGCATGAGTACTTTAGTCGATCTAAGGTGGAATTCCCATTCCCTTGACGGGATGGTGTGATGGGATAAAGCATTGTGTTTATCACTCTGGGGTTGTTGGGCATGATACTGAGAATTATCTTACTATCAAGGATAAGATTGAGGCACTAATCAAAAAAGGAGTTATTCAGCTCAAAGGGGATCCCCCCAATATGAATAGCAATCTCTTGCTAAATCATGGGTGTGCCCATGTGAACATGATCACCGTTGATGAAGAATGTAATTTAGAAGGAACTATCATATCAGTTAGTGATAAGGAAAAGGTTGAAACGTCGGCTTTCATTGTGCCTATAATTACAGTCCAGATGCGAGAGTCAATTGAAGTAGAAGTTTTTGTTCCTAAGCCTACGATCATAGCTTTAGTTTCTCATACACCTTCGTTGGATACCAAAGCAGTTCCTTGGAATTACTCGACTGATGCAAGGGAAAAATAAAAGGAAAATAAGTTGTGGAAGCCGATGCTGCAGGAATGACAAGATCTGGGTGTTGTTATACCCCTGAAGGAGTTGTACAAAGAGTGCCTAATAAGGAGAATAGTCAGAAGAAAGTCATGACAGAGGATAAGGTAGAGGTTTTTTGGAGGAAAATACCGACTAAAGAGTATTTTGTTATGGAATAGCTAAAGAAAACTCATTCCCAAATTTCCTTATTTTCATTATTAATGAATTCTGTAACTCATAGAAGCGCTCTGGTGAAGATGCTGAATGAAGATTATGTGCCAACTAAGATGACTAGCGAGAATCTTTCAGCTCTGGTGGGATGAGTTCTGGAATCTAATATAGTCTCTTTTCACAAAGATTAGTTGCCACTTAAGGGCCTAGGGCATAATAGAGCATTGAACACTACTGTCAAGTGTAGGGACAAGTTCGTTTTGAAAGTTCTTATAGACTACGGCTCAGTTGTTAACATTTTCCCTTACACTACTCTTCGAGCTTTGGGAATTGACATTTGGAAAGATCGTGAAAGTAATGTGAGGGTTATAGGATTTGATGGAACTCAAAAAGGGGTCATTGGAGAAATTAATTTGGCACTACAAATTGGACCGGTGGAGTTTATAGTGGAATTTCAAGTGTTGGATATATCTGCTAGTTAGAATTTGTTACTTGGAAGACCGTAGATTCACAGTGCTGGTGCAGTACCTTCTACCCTACACCAGACTTTGAAACTTGTTTGGGATTATAATGAGATTATGATTCATGGAGAGAAGAATAGTTCTATCTACCAGGAGAACTCAGTCCCTATTATTGAACGTGTGGAACACCTGGATGGATCCATTTTTCATGTTAAGGAGACCATGTGTACTGCTCAGTTAGAAAAGTTAAAGTTGCAGCAGACACTTATGATGGTAGCCTTAGAAATGTTGAAGAATGGTTTTGTGCCTAGTTAAGGTCTTGGTGTGAACTTAGATGGAATACTAGAGCCCATTCAATTGTATGGACAGAAGAGCACTTTTGGTCTTGGATATGATCCCACTCCTAAAGAAGTCTCATTCGCTAATCTAAAAAGAAGGGTGACATTCTCCTGCTAAAGCCTCTCCCGCTCCTGAATCAGTCATTTTCCAAAGCATTTGTTGCCCAAGTATCAGAAGAAGACTCTGAAGAAGACCTTGTTGAAGGAGTCAAAAACTTGTTCATTACTGAAGAAGAAGTTGAGTGCAATGTGATTCTGGAAGATTGCATCCAGACCCTGACTATCTGGGATGCTGAGCCTGGAGATGCTTTGAACAATTGGACTTGTGCCCCATTCTCGATTCCCCGGGAATCTTGGTAGATGATTGTATTAGTATTTACAACATGATTCAAAATTGAGGCCTGAATCGTGTTTATGAATTTATGTGTTTTGCCTCCACTTTTGAAAGCTTAAATGCCAAATCCAAACTATGGTTTGCTGTTTATTTTAAATTGTAATCATTAATTAATTTCCTCTTTTTCCCTTTCAGTGAGCAAACTAACAAATATTCCAATACTATGAATGTGACATGTAATGAAACAAGCAAATAATTTCAAATAGCGAACAAGACTTTGCAGAATATAAAGAAGACATGAAGTCTGAAGAGTTGACTAGAGAATTTGAATATTTTGAAAATAAGGCAAAATCAAATTTGGAGAAAACTGAGACGATAAACTTAGGGAGTTCAAAACTCGTAAAAGAAAAAAGGATTAGCATTCATTTGACTCCATCCTAAAGGAATGAATTGATTGGTCTTTTGAATAAATATATAGATATGTTTGCATGGTCCTATGATGATATGCCGGGTCTAAGCATAGACATTGTTTCTCATAGGTTGCCAACTGATCCATCTTGTCCTCCTGTAAAGCAAAAGCCAAGAAAGATGAAGCCTGATTAAAGTTTGAAAGTCAAGGAGGAAGTGTCCAAGCAATTTGATGCCAACGTCATTCGATTCACAAAGTATCCCACTTGGCTAGCCAATATTGTACCCGTGCCAAAAAAAGATAGAAAAATCCAAGTATGCGTGGACTATCGGGATCTCAACAAGGCTAGCCTAAAAAATGATTTTCCTCTCCCAAATATTCATATACTCATTGATAATTGTGCGAAGCACGAGCTGCGGTCATTTTTTGATTGCTTCGCAGGGTACCATCATATCTTGATAAAGGAAGAAGATGCTGAGAAAACTACTTTCATCACACCTTGAGGAGTGTATTGTTATTGGGTGATGCCTTTTGGAATAAAGAATGCAGGAGAAACTTACATTAGGGCCATGACTACCATTTTTCTCGACATGATCCATAAGGATATTGAAGTCTATGTATATGATGTCATTATTAAGTTGCAAAAGATCTCAAATCATTTGAAAGATTTGGAGAAGTTCTTCGACAGGTTGAGGCGGTACGATCTGAAATTAAATCCTGCGAAATGTGCATTTGGTGTCCCTGTTGGGAAGCTATTGGGTTTCATCGTGATAAGGAAAGGCATAGAATTAGATCCTTCAAAAATAAAGGCTATCCAAGATTTGCTTCCTTCAAGAATTGGAAAGGACGTGATGAGTTTCCTAGGTCAACTCAATTACATCACTTGGTTTATCGCACAATTCACGGTGATTTGTGAACCAATATTCAAGATGTTAAGAAAGGATGCTACTACCAAGTGGATAGAAGATTGTCAGTAAGCTTTTGACAAAATCAAGGAGTATTTATCTAATCCACACATTTTGGTGACCCCAGAACCCGGAAGGTCATTGTTGCTATATTTTTCTATGTCATAAAATGCATTTGGGTATGTTTTAGGGAAACATGATGAAACTGGAAAGAAAGAGCAAGCTATAAATTAATTGAGAAAGACGTTCACACCTTATAAAGCTCGATATACATTACTAGAACGTACCTGTTGTGCCTTGACTTAGCTTACGCAAAAGTTAAGGAATTACATGTGCGCGTATACCATTTTTTTTATTTCTAGGATGGATCCACTCAAGTATATCTTTCAGAAGCCCATGCCTACCGGGAATCTAGCAAAGTGGAAAATTATGTTAAGTGAATTTGACATTATTTATGTTACTCAAAAAGTGGTGAAAGGACAAGATTTAGCCGACCATCTCACTGAAAACCTTATAGATGAAAAATATAAGCCTCTTAAAACTTATTTTTCGAATGAAAAAGTTCTATTTATTGGAGAAGATATTTCAAAAGAATATTCAGGTTGGAGAATGTTCTTTGATAGGAATGGAAACTTCAAAGGAGTCGGTATTGGGGCAGTACTAATTTCAGAGTCAGGCAAACATTATCGGATCTCGGCAAAGCTCAGGTTTCCATGCACTAACAATATGGCAGAATATGAGGGTTGCATTCCTAGTCTTAGAATGGCTGTTGATATGAACATACAGGAACTTTTGGTTATAGGAGATTCAGATTTAGTGGTTCTTCAAGTACAAGGCGAATGGAGTGTCAAGAACGTGAAGTTGCTTCTATATCTGGTGTGCGTGAAAGAGTTCCACAAGACGTTCATCAAGGTTGAATTTAAACATGTCCTAAGGATTCAAAATGAGTTAGCAGATGCATTGGCAACATTGTCCTCTATGATTCAACATCCTGACAAGAATTTCATAGATCCTATCAAGGTGAATGTACAAGACCAACCGACCTACTGTCTTCATGCAAATGCATAACTAGGTGGCAAACCTTAGTACTATAACATCAAGAGGTATCTCAAAGAAGGAGACTATCCAAAAGGCATAACCACTATTCAGAAGAGAATACTTCGGAGATTAGCAAATCACTTTTTCCTAAACGGAGAAATCCTTTATAGGAGGACTCCAGATTTAGGATTGCTAAGGTGTGTCGACACATAGGAGATGACCAAGTTGGTCGAAGAAATACATAGGGGCATGTATGGTCTGCATATGAATGGATTTATTTTGGCAAAGAAGATTCTTCTAGTTGGCTATTTCTGGATGAAAATGGAAACAAATTGCATTCTCTTTGTGCGAAAGTGTCATCAATGTCATATTTATGGTGATTTGATTCATGTTCCCCCAAATGAACTCAATATGATGAGTTCTCCTTGGCCATTTATATCTTGGGGAATGGATATCATCGGTCCTATTGAGCCAACTGCATCAAATGGACATAGGTTCATTTTGGTAGCTATTGATTATTTCTCCAAATGGGTAAAAGCCTCTTCGTACAAGTCTGTAACAAAGAAGGTGGTGACAGATTTTGTTTTCAATAACATTATTTGTTGATTTGGAGTTCCTGAGTCAATTATAACAGATAATAGAGCTAATCTCAACAGTGGCTTGATGTGTGAGATATGTGAGAAGTTTAAGATTATACATAGTAATTCCATCCCTTACCGCCCTCAAATAAATGGAGAAGTTGAGGCCGCCAACAAGAACATCAAGTGGATATTGCGAAAGATGATTAATAACTATAAGCATTGGCATGAGAATTTTCCATTTTCCCTCCCTGGCTACCCACCACTATTAGGACTTCTACTGGAGCAACACCTTATTTGTTGGTTTATAGAACAGAAGTAGTGTTACCCGTAGAAGTAGAGATACCATCTTTGAGAATCATTCAGGAAGCTGAGTTGAGTAATTCCCAATGGATTCAAAAATGGTATGAACAATTAATGCTAATTGATGAAAAGAGGATGAACACAGTTTGTCATGGGAAGATTTATCATAATAGAATGGCCAAAGCTTTCAACGAAAAGGTACGAACGAGACAATTCAAGCTAGGATAATTAGTGTTGAAGCACATATTTCCACACCAGAATGAATCTAAGGGAAAGTTCACGCCTAACTGGCAAGGGCCTTACGTCGTTCACATAGCACTGACAGGAGGAGCATTGATGCTAGTAGAAATGGATGGTGAAGTGTGGATGAAAGCTATCAATGCAGATGTTGTTAAGAGATATTATGTTTAGAAGGTATTTATTTCTTATATAATGTTCCTTTTGACATGTAATGAAACTATGAATAACCTAATTCCCTTGGGGGAATACGTAGGAAACCCATATCAGGTTTGGTCTTTAAAGTTAAAATTTCCCACAAATCTCTCTTTACTTGTAATGCAAACTACGGTTGACCTGACTTCCTTGGTGGATACGTAAGTGGCCCACATCAGCCTCGATCATATTAGAAGAAAAATTCAATTTTTTCTTTTATTTCATAGGTAATTAACTACGTTCAACCTGATTCCCTTGGAATACGTAGGCAACCCACGGAGGGTCCGTCCCCTTAGTTTTTAATCTTCTTAAGAGTATTTCATGAACTAGGCTCTTCCTGATTCCATTGATAGCATATATAGGTAGCCTATACGAGGCTCGGTCTCATCATTATGGAATGTCAACATTTCTCTCAAGTTAAAACTAGGATATTTTTTAAGGGCATCGTTTCGAGAAAACAATTGAGAAGACATCAAGAGATATGGAAGAATGTGGGTTCAACCAAGTAATTGAAGGAAAAAAGGGACATTCTCTTGGGATAAAGGACGTTCGCATTGTTTCACAATATTTCACAATTCAAAGTTTGACAGAATTTCATTTTACTACTATGCATATTTGCATATTTTAGTTATCAAGTTATTTATTTCTCTTATTTATCTATTATTTTGAATAACTTTTAACCAAATGTTTTCTTTATCATCTATCTACCACGATTGGAAGTAGATGGGGTTATGAGTCCAAACAAAGCTGGAAGTACAAAGTATCAGTCCAAACAAAGCTGGAAGTACAACGTATCAAGAGCCAGACCTTCAAAGTCAACACAAATCAACCATCCCTCAAACTTAAATTTTTTTCTTTGGATGCAGGTTTTACAGATTAGAAGAAGTTTAAAAGTTAACAACGTTTGCAGTCTTGCGAGGATTACATCTCGAATGATTTGATTTTTCTTAAAAATATTGAGAAGATATTATGACTTAGTAGTAATATTGATTAAATGATTTGGAAGATTTTACCAAAAAATTTAAATGCACTGCACATGACTTCTAGCTAGTCTACATAGACACCTTTAATATACTGCACAAGTTATCAAATGCTTAAAATGCACAATACATAGCTTTAATTAATTTACATTTATGCTCTAAAATGCACTTCACAAATGCTTTAATATATTTTAGAATGCATTGCACATGGCTATAATGGCTCTGCATAAGCACAAACGCATTGAACGATCGCTTTAAATTACTTTAAAATGCACTGCATGTGGATTTCAACTACTTTGCATATATTCTCTAAAATGTGTCGCATATGCACTGCACAAATTCTTTAATATAAATTGAATTGCATTACACTTCACTTTAATGGCTTCGCATAATCACAAACGCTTTGAACATAGCTTTATTGTCTCAGCATAAGCACAAATGCACTATACAATAGCTTTAAGTTATTTTTCACTACGCATGACTTTCATTTTCTTCTAAAGGCAATGCACAATTGCTTTAAGTTATGTCGCGCTCCGTATGGCTTTCATTTCTTTTATAGCACCGCATAATTGCTTTCAAATACACTGCATAATCACTTTCTGATAACTGCACAAAACTTATGGATGCACCAAATGAATGCTTTATAGAAATTCATTGCTTGCAAAAGTTATTTTTCATAAATTATTGGCTTAGAGAAAAGACTCCATCCATCAATCATTTGTCTAAAAACATCTCATCATCATAATTTACTTGGTTTAATGGCCTCACTTTCATCGTCGAAAGGCATCATTCCCATAAATCATCGGCCTAAAACTTCATAAGCTTTGTTTTCATCTTGCAAGACTGTATTTGCATAAACATTAGTTCACTGCTAGGAAATGGTTCCAGTTCACTGGGGTAATATGTTGGGAATAAGGATCAGACTCCCAACAAAGATCATGAGTCTACCTCGAACATTAGATGACCCTACTCTCAAATATCTTACTTACATCGACACCTTGATGATCAATATTCTAGAATCAATATACGCAGTGTCATCATAATTTGACATTAAGAAAATCTTCATAAGCTCGTGTCTATCTTCGTTTCCTAATCTATAAGTATTACAAGTCTTGAACCACATATGACCTGATTCTCATGCACCCCGAGATATGTAGGAAACTTGAAGACTGGAGTTCAGCCACAATTCTCCCTAATATTCTTCATACATATCCTCCTAGATCCTGTCGACTGGGACAAAATTAGGTTACTAGTCAACTTCTTTGATAGAAAACTCTTTCATCCTTTCCAACCAAAGAGGGACAGTTGTTGACACCCAATTTTGTCCCTCCATTCTTTCAAATCATCTCTTTGCGCTTCTAAATAATTTTGATAGCTCAGAAAACAATATATATAAACTAAGAATCATCGACGACACTATTATTATTATTATTATTTGTTACTGTTTTTGTTATGTTATCGTCGCATTCACTATAAAATTTCACGTGACGCATTACATTTATTTTTATGGTTTTATAATTTATAAATGCTATCGTTTAATTCTGAATTTATCATGCAACTTGGTTTAAGTACTTATATTTTTAATTGAATGATCTTTTATTTATTTGGATATTTTTAATATGTTTATTAAAAATGTTATTTATATCAATTTAGAAACCCAAAAAATATAAGAAAGAAGGTGTTTTAAATCAGTTCATTTTGTAATTTTGGCCCAAATTCAGGCCTAGTTCACAAAGCCCACTTTATGCCCTCTCTTCTTCCACCTCAGCACCATGTGGATGCCATGTTTGTGCTACATAAGATGCCAAATAGTCATGGAATGGGCTAAATACATGCACCTCACACTTCTCCCACACCCTTGCACACACTCAAAACCTCTCTCGCCACATGCCTCATCTCAATAGATTGGTCAAAAATAATTTAAAACCTTAATTTCTTCCTTACATTGAATTGCCCATTTTAACCCCATTTTCCTCACCTAAAATGACCTAAACACCCTCAAGCCCTAAAAAATCTGATTAGGCTTTCCTCTCTCTTTCAAAGCATCGACTCTTTCTCTATATTTTGGGAAAAAAAACCATTTCTCTTTCACTATGAACAGAGATGTGCTACACCATTTTTGTGAAATGCAGAAAAGGAGCAAATTCAGACGACTTTGTTCAAATTTTGATTGGCTTTCCCAACTCTCAAATTCTCTACTAAAGGAACCCCAAGAACCCTAACTTTTCATCTATAAATACCAATGGTTAGGGAGGTTTCCAGAGGATTTTTTTTAGAGGTTACAAGATAGAGAAAAGTTGCTCTTTTCATAAATATCCAGTCCTTTCATCTCCCTAGGATTTTCAATTTTTTTTTTGTGTGTGTGCTCTTTTGAGTTCTAAATCATCAAATTTCGAGTGTAGATTCGTGATCAAAAATCCCGTTCACTGCCACTCAAAAGGTCAGCCCAATCTCTTTGTAGTCTCTATTTTCCTAGTAGTTTATTAAAAAATGCAAATCTGGACCCTTTCTTGCTATGTGATTGCTTGATTGCATAGAGAATAAAAGAAAGACAACATTTTAAAGTTGTTCTTTCTAACTTGATAGTTGTCGATATAGTAAAGTCGTCCTTTTAAGAAAAGGTTTTTTATGTTTTGTGTTTGAATTTAAGATGGCCATATAATGAGTTTTACAGTTGAAAAACGTTACATGTTAGGATGCCTTTTCATCATTTTTTTGTCTTACTGTGTTGTGTCAATCTTGATTCCTTTTCTTTATATTATTTTTCCATGTGTTCAGTCATGCCTTTATATTTCATAAATAGAGAAATTCATAGTCGTGTTCTTGTTTTTTTTTTTTTTAAATTGAAAGTAATCAATCTTACACATTACCTATTACTTTATCAAATGGTGAGGATGAAACATATACTTTAGTGGCAATATTTTTTTAGGTCAATGAAGTGTGTGTAGCCTAGGTATGTAACACGTATTTCTTACTTTCTTAGATATAAAATATGTCAACCGAGAAAGCTTCTTGTCTTGCTTGATTTTTTTTTTTGTCAAAGTAATTCTATCTTCTTCTTTTTTCCACTAAAAATGGGAGCTATGGTCATGCCTTTTCTGTATATGCATATCAATAAAAGATTTTAAGTTTTATTCCTTAAACTATAGTTTGTGCACTCAAGTTTTTTTCTTCTTCTGAATTTTAACTAATCAAAGATTAAAGGAGTATATTTTTGACTTGGTCCCACAAAGCGGAACGTGGGAAGGGTATAGTGTATGTAGACCTCACCCCTTAGAATTTTTTTTTTTGAGACTCAATATTTAGTATTATTCTTTATTTCATAATCTGCGTGAAGAATAGATAGTTGGCATCTCTACGATTTCATGGAGTGAATTCTTAAATTTGATTCCTTTTATTATCCATATGAGTTTTATAAGTGAACACTAAGAAAGCTACTGATTTATTTAATATAGAGAAGGTTACATATAGAGTCTTTCTGTTTGATCCAAACTAGTTAAGAATTAACATATGCTTGGCTGATCTTTTATCTTGGCAACATTTAGAATTTTAACGTGTGAAAATGATTGTCGTTTAAATATTTTCTAAATTGATCTCCTATAAGTTCAAGAATGGTTATTTGTAGGGATGGCAATGGTGCGGTGCGGTGCGGGTGCGGTGCGGGTTTTTACTAAACCCGCAAGTTTTAAAACTGCACCGCACCACACCGCATCATATTTAAACCTTCATAAACCCGCCCCACATTCATACCCGCGGATAACCGCACCGCACCACCCCATGTTTTTATTTTTTCTCTTTTTTTTGAAAAATTTGTAACTCCATTGAAAATCATAATATTTTTAAATCTACAACTAGAAATAATATCTAATTTCTATTATATCACTTTTCACTAAAAAATTATCAAAAAGTATAACGTGTACAAGTAATGATCAAATATCATATTTTTATTCAAATGAATAGAGATGTTAAAAAAGCTACTATAAAATTATTTATTTGTAGTGTTATGCATGTAGTTTTAAGTATCATAAAATTTAAGTAAAGAACACATATAATTTTAGGTATATTCACGAGAACAATACTAATTTTTATTTTTTTTGTTAATTCAAACCCGCATATACCCGCAACCCGCACCGCACCGCACCATTTAAAAAAAAACTTACTTTAATCCCCACCACACCCGCACCGCATCGCATAACTTAAAACCCGCACCGCACCGCATAGCTTAAAACCCGCACCGCACCGCACCCGTACCGCTCCATTGCCATCCCTAATGCTGAACGTACATAGTTAATGAAGAGTATCCTCTTTTCTATTCAAACCTTAGTACTTGATACATCCCACCATTATGGCTACTGCATTCCCTTTTCCAAATTCACCTTTTTCAATGCTCATATATGTTTTAAATATTTTCTGACCAAAAATCATGGTAAATATCCTACCGAATGATACTAACAGGAACTGAATATCATATATGGAAAAAGCAACTATCAAATATTTCAAGAAAATCGAAGATCTGTTGTAATAATGGTTTGTCAAATTGTCTAAGAGGTTCTCAGTCGAGGGTCCAAATGCCAAGACTGGCCAACAAGTTACATGAACATGGCTATTATCCTACTATGTAACCAAAAGTATGTTAGAATGTTACTTGTTGTTTGATGTTCAACAGAAGAGATTGTAAGGTTGGGGCTTCTCTGTCCAATCCTACTATTATTTTGATCTTGTAATGAACACTTAGTAAATAAAAATCTTTACTTACCAAAATACAAAATCAGGTTCCTTCAAATCTCATAAGCTACCAACAGGATAATCTGCATCAAAATTGAAATGATTTATCCAGAAAGTGGCTAGATCAAGTACACAGACGATGGCATCATCCACGATGATCGATTCCATGGTGCAACCAGTGTTTTTGTTAGCAGAGATCCAATGATATTTGACATGAATAATTTGGGGTTGTCCATGTACAATGTCATGCATCTTAAATATAGTTTTTATTCATGATTCATATGAATGTACCTGCACCCATGTATCATAGTGTACTAATTTATATGAAATATGAAGCTTAGTGTTTGTTCATGATACATACAAACATATCTCTATGTACATATATCATAGTTAAAAAAGAATATTATTTTTATTCAATATATAAATGAATGCACATACATGCCAATTTGTGTGAGAATATGAAACTTAGAGTTTGTTCATGATACATATGAAAGTATCTGTGCACATATGTATCATGGTTCAAATCTCTCTCTTTCTCTCTCTCTCTCTCTCTATATATATATATATATATATTAAAAAGATTATTATGGGTTCATGATACATATGAATGTATTTGTGTCTATCATGTATCAATGCTCGTTAATTTTTTATGTATCTAGGAGGTTAATATGTGCTCATGATATATGGAATGTATATGTGCGCAACTGTATATAGATGTATCAAAGTATTTAGTTTGACGGATACATTAAATTGATAATAGATATAGCAAATTAATGAATTTATTATTTTAATTTGTAATAAAATAAAATTATTCAAATTACATAACTAAGATGTCACAATCCAACTAACCAAATTGTGTGGGCACCTAATCTAATCCACCTAGATAGGAGAACCCTTACAATCCTTTTCAAAACATATGCAGAAGTCGGTAAGAGATCTCAACAAAAATGCCTTTATTTGTTACAACCGATTTATTAAACTTGAAATACAAAATTCAATACTTTTTCCAAGGACCTATTCTAAATAGGTACAATACCTACTAAGAGAAGACACAAAATTATACATATGTTCCAGTTTTCACTGTCTATAGGAACAATGACAAAAGCTGCTAGAATTTTTACCGTGTCAAGCATGAAGCACATACTGATCCTGCCACCATACCATATCTCAAAAAATGGTACATGAAGAGTAGTATCAGTACAAACAACACATACTGGTAAGTATTATCAATCGATCCAAATTAGATCACATAAATATTCAAAAACAAACATGCAACTTGAGAATTATTTAGTCAAAGATTTTCCATTATGTAAATTCCTTAACACCTTTGGCTTTTTCTAGACCTATAAATGTGAGAGACTTTCCCCTATCATGTTTAACCCTGATCACCGTCTATCTACTATGTCATTAAGCAAAATCTTATTTCATAATTACATGTGAGTTCATGATACTCAACCCCAAATTTTTTTATCCTTAATAATTCATCATTTAAGACCCTTACATAACGCTTAACCTTGTTCTACTAATCCAATTATTCATTAACACCCTAGAAAAATTAGATTCATTTAAGTCTATGCAAATTAAATAGCAAGACAGAAACACCTTGCCATCTCAATCTCAATAGTACTAACCAATAGACCACCAACCATATACATACCACAGGCACAACCATGAACACCTACGATGTAGTCTTACCTCAAGTTTATGACACTTAGTCTTATTCAATAATATTAAAGAATTCAGTCAATACAAGTCAACATGTACAACAAGTCAAGTCAAGACCATGACTACCAACAAGACTCCAAGTCAATAACCTATGACTCGATTAAGTATCAATTGTGTCTCAATTACTCAAGTAAACAATATAGAGTTATGCCAAAATCTTCAATTATAGCTGGACCACTCAAGGATACATTCAACATATTAATTTCAATAATCATGAATACCAGTTTATATCAATAAATCAAATATAGAAAATCAACACATAAGCTTAGTTCGCTCAAGAAATCAATATAACAAGTCAATACTTAAGCTGATTCACTCAAGGAAGCACTATAACAAGTAAACATATAATCTTTGGTTCACTCAAAAAACCAATATAACACACACACACATATATATATATATATATAAAAAAAGTAAATAAATAATTCGGCTCATTCAAGGAATCGTCATTCTCACCAATCATGACCTAAATTCACAAATTGTGTAGGAGCCTATCTAACTTCACCCTAAATTGGAGAACCTTTACCACCCAATCATTTAATTAAGTGTGGAAGACACACATCAATAGTTTTAAAACTAAATAATTTCTAAAATAAAAAGAACTCTTATCCAATCACATTAGCTAATAATTACATCTCAAAATAAATAACAACTTCGTAGAACCTAATCAAAACCAATACAAGAGAACTAAATAAATAGAGAGATAACACCAAGATGTAGCATCCATAATGAGTAGAATGACAAGAGATGCTGAAGAATAATCACCATTGTACCTATATAAACTCAAATTGACCTGCAACATGTCAATATTCCTAAATAGAGATATAGTAAGCATAGTATCAGTACAATCACACATACTGATAGGTATCATTGATCGACCATGGTTAGAAACATATAACAACATATAACAAGCAAGAAGAGATCATGACAAGAATATATGTTGAACATACTTAACTTAGTTCAACTTTCAAAACCTATAATTTTTTATTTTCTTAAGCAATAATACTTTATCCTTAAGGTATGATTAATTAACTATATTCTAAGGATTAATTTAATCTATAATTCTTACACACTTAACAAATTACAATAATTTTATATACTTCTTTATTGAACAACCCTCGATCCTTATTATTCTACTATTAGTCAATAGGAAAATAAGATTTATACACAATCTAAAAGATATTCCACATTCATATTTCATTGCAATGCACAATCACAACCATTAACATAATCGATCCACTCAGAAAATCATAATATGTCATCAAACAACCGCTCCACTTCATCAACATAACTTTGTCTACTCAGAAAATCATCAATAGTATATAAATATAAATATACATTCAAATGTATATGATGAATATATGTATGCAAAATGCACAATTTCTCTTTTCCTTTTCAACTTATCACCATCAACATTAATATCATTAACATCATGAAAATCATCAACTCAATATAATCATCATCATTATCATCATTATCTAATCAACATCAATATCATTAGCATCATAAATATTATGAGCTCAATATCATCATCAGTTCCATCAGTGTAAATGCAAGATGCAGTCAATAGTTATAAGTAATTCTTAAAGGCAAATTGCAAACACCCAACCAAAATCAGATGCAAGCAACAACGATCAAAAGAGAACTTATAATTAGTTACAACTAAAGAAATGCAATCAATAATCACAAGTTTATCCATCCACATACAACAAATATCAACTAATAGAGAAAATTACATGTATGCCACAAGGCCAATTCACCACTTGCTCAATTGCACATTATCAAATCCAATCATCAATCACAAATATAACTGAAGACCAATCAATCAAATATTCATTTTAGGAGTTCACATTCTACCAAGATTGATATATACACTCTAAATTATCGTCCTATTACTTTCACCAACCTAACCCTCTTTTATTCGTTTTGAAATAGATAAATTTAGTTACTAACTAATAGCCCCTATACTCAAGTCATCACTAAGCTCTAGACACTATCCACTTTGGTTAACCATTCAACCAATAGATTCTATTCCACTTACAATTCTAGTTAGAGTCATACACCATTACACATCTTACTTTCTAGAACTTAGTTAAACTTGACTTAAGGTTCTTAGGTCATATCATCACATTCTCTCATCATAATCAATAATCCTAACTATATTCTAGCAAGAATATCTCATACTTCAAATATACCCAATATCAAGTTCACCCTTTTTAAGATGTTAAAGGCTAGTTTTATAGATTAGAAGTCACTTAATTCTTCTATTATTAGTCACATTCATATATTAAGCTTTAGAAATCATCAAGTAAGCCATACATATACAACCACATATCAAGAGATCAACACAAAACATAATAATACATAATTATATTAATTTCATATTTTATATACATACAAACTCTATGCCCGTAGGCCTGGACATGAAATCTCTCATCAACTAGAGTTATTACATGCAATAAATCCGAGTCTACCAAGGTTGCCTTTTTCCTTTTTTTTTCATGCTTTTATTAGCCCAATAATCTAGAAATATAATATTATAAAAGTAATTAATCAATTAATCTTCGAATAACTACCTAAAAAATCAACCCACTAATTCTATCCTTATTTAGACATAGAATATTACCCAAATGTCAATTACCCATTAATTTTCTCTTTCATATTCAAAACATCTCCATTAATGGAGTTTCAAGGATAAAGGTTTCATTTTTATTGAATTCAAGATTTTCAACCATGGATTTTTATGTTTTAAAATCACTAATTCATACTAGAAATCATTAATTAATAATCTAGAAGTAATTTTAGGTGATATTAACCCAACCCATCATTTTTTTTCAAAATATCTTGAATTTAGTGTTCAAATCTCTAAGAATTTCACCATTAATGATTATCCGGATGATTCTAGAATGTTAAAGGATTGAAAATGAAGAAGATGATGAAGGAACTTACCTCAATAAAGAGTTTTCACCCAAGAAGTTGAAAAATTGCCCTCTTAGGGATTTGGAACAATATTTTCAAGTTAAAACTCAAAAATCCATCAAAAACACTGCTATAAACTGCACAGTTACTACTACAACATTAGCTTATAAGCTCGAATAGTGTTTAGTAAAATAGTCATAACTATTTACTCCAAAGACTGATTAACGAACAGTTGGATGCGTTAGAAATAAGACTTAAATATCTTTCATTTGGTGGGTATTTATCTTTATAAATTTGTATATTCTAGGATATATACTCATTCAAAGTTGACCCTAGCTTAAACATAGATCAAAACTCAACTAGTAAGAACACTTCCAACTTAAATTGGCGCTAACTGTATTTTATGACCTTAGTACATGTCCAATGCACTCCCATCCTAAAGAACTAATCCTATAACTTATAATGAATAAATTTCTCATATGAGAACTTCCAACTAAACTTGGTGCTAAGGGTATTTTATGACCTTAGTACATGTCCAATATACTCCCATACTAAAGAACTGATCCTATAACTAATAATAAATAAATTTCTCATAAGAACACTTCCAACTAAACTTGGTGCTAGGGGTATTTTTTGAACTTTACATGTCCAATGCACTTCCATACTAAAGAATTAATCCTATAACTTAATAATGAATAAATTTCTCTTTCCTTTACTGCAGATACTTTTAGTAATGATGAAATAAATTGTTACATCACCAATAGATGTACTCACATGCTAAGGGTCTTATGGCTTCCCACCAATCATGACCTACAGGACACAAGCTCTTGTTCATGTACGAAATATCAGACATCAAGTGTCTATCAAACTTATACCAACCAATCGCATTAAGATGTTCAAATATCAGTACATCCCAAAATAACAATAAATAATAGTATAAATCCTATAAAAATGTCAAATTATTGGTGCATCCTACAATAATATCAAATATCACAAAATCACAACCATAATGATACAACAATAACACTTGTAAAATCAATAAGACTTTCATATAAGTTTATTACATATGACTAGCACTTAGGATATAAAAAATTATTCCCTTTCCTTGAACATACATTATAACAAGCAATACGAAGAAAAAATTATCATGCACACATAAAGCGAATTGGGTTTCAAGTACTTTAAACCACCACATACAATTTGTACCTATGATCCATGCCATAATACATCCCAACACTTCATCCCAACACTGATATCTTACCAAATTTTCATTCCAATCCACATGTAACAACCCTCGTAGTAAATATTAGAATTTTTATGATTTGACCATTTTGTCCTTTTTCATTATTTCTTTATCTCATTTATGAGTTGCGGGAATAGTTGCATAGTTATTGATGTTCGGGAGTGATTTATATGAATTTATGATTTTGAACATCTAAAAAGAATTAGTTTGATTTCGGTCAATATTTTGTGATTAGAGCATCAGATGATGATTCTACTAGTTTCATTAGATCCAAAATATTTATTTTTTTATTAGTATCATTGTTAGTTCATATCCTGAGCCTTTATTTTATAAAAACAAGCTGAATTTAGCTTAGAAAGGGGTCTTGGGGGGTTTATATCATGTAAATGACTTATTAATAAATATGACGATGCCACTGAATTCAAAACGTATTTTATGATCAATCTTCATTATTGGTTCATGTTTATAGAAATCTGAAAGAGTTTCGAGGATCAATAATAAGTTTTGAAATTGTTGGTTTTTGGGTGTAGAGATTCTTCTTCACAAACATGGTGGAGACCCCAAGAACGCAACGAAGGACCATTACCGGTCAATGAAAAAATTTATTCTTCTCAAAGAAGCGGGGGTCCCATGAATGCAAAGAACAAAACTTTTACCTAGACAGTGCTTAAATCGATCGATCATGAAGTTTCAATATTTTTGATATTTCACGAGCCAGAAATCTCTATTTTAGGCGATTCTCGATGTGATTTTCTCATATGATCATTGTCTATCTGATTATAAATTAATATTGCTCATTTTCTATGAATAAATATTTTTATCTAGAGTTGATATTCAAAAACTCCATTTCCACCATTTTAAAGCTTTGAAGCTCATTTTTAGGAGTTTTAAAGTGTGTTTTTAAGATTGGAACTTTAGGGAGTTTCTAAAATAATATTTCATTATTTTTCAATAGTTAATTTACTTTTTCATCTTCAAATCTTTGATTTAAACATGACGTTGGAGGTTTTGTTAGGTAAAGTATGAAATTGGATTTTCTTCAGTTTCAAGTTTGATCTCAACTCATTTTTAGTTGGATTTTCATATTTAGAAACCTAAGAGTATGGGAACATGATTCTTGAATAAATTTTGTTTTTCTTCCTATATTTTTGAAATTATTTTTCAAAGCAATTATCGCCCAGAAATAAAATATGTTGATATGGTATCATTGGACTCCTTTTGACTTGTAGATATTATATTTTATTAGATTAGCCATATTTGGTGATGATTCAAAGTAGTAGAGCTTCTGGTTGGTGCTTTGGACTGTGTTTTTATTATGGATTTTTGTAAGGCAAGTTGAGATGTACTTTAAATTTCTCTTAAGTGTTTATGTGTTGTATGTTTGTTTGCTTGTGTTTTATGAATCTCCTAGGATTGGGAATCCCACTTAGGTGAAATGGTGAGTATCTTTGTGGGTACCAGAGTCTTTTTATGGATCATAGTTATATAATTACTTACCTTAGTTAGTCTTGGTACTTGAGGATATACTTAGAATGGGTTGTAGACAGTTGGCTTATTAACCTTGAATAAATTGATAATGAATACCTATTTTAGTGGTTGAATCATATTTAGTGGACTTTATTGTGATTATAGGTGTTTAGTAGCCCTTTTGGGGATAATATATTATTATTGTTAGTGATGGAATGATTGAGTCTTAGAGAATACTTAGAGTATAAATGAACATGTATAAGTTAATGTGACTACATAATTAACAAGCATAGTGTTCTTTAATATTATAGTCTAACGTCATTATCCTTGGGAAAGTGAGACTTATCATATGGAACAAGCTAGGTTTGGGTAGTTTTGCGATATATTTCTATTAGGATTGTTGTTATTTTTATGTTGCTTGTGTGGGGAGCTTAAATGAACGTTATTATTGAATTGAGATATTATTTTTTATCGTGTGACCGAGTGGGGGATTATATATGATGTGCTATGGTTTCATAGAGTTTTCGATGCTTAAAATGATGAAAATATGCAAGTTACTTAGGTCTTTTTGTTAGATATAATATGTTTTGTGTTAGGTTTTGCAGGAAATCAGGTTTTGGAACTATTCTAATGAACATGAGTGAAATTTGAAGTTTTTGAAAACTGAAGTGGGCATCTATGACCTGTATGTACTACCTACGGGGCATAGGTACCATAATATGTGTCAGAGAAGATGAGAAATGTTAGACAAGCTGAGAAATAGAGAATCAAAAGTAGAAAAAGTTGACCCTGCCACCTACGGAGGGCACCTACGACTGTAGGTTCTAGAATATGTTACAGAAGATCCAAGTATAGAGAGTATTCAAAAGAATATTTTTCCCAGGGCACCTACATGGGACCATCAATGCCCTTTCCCAGGGCACCTATGTGGGACCACCTACGACTGTAGGTGCCACATACGGCCCGTAGGTGGCCCAATAAGTGGCCCTCAACCTCAGTTTCCTTCTTTGTTTTGGAGTAGTTCTTTAGGGTTTCCTTGTACTCTATATATACCCTTTTGATATTTTTTTTAGTTAGTTTATGCAATATTGATACTTACAAATATATAGTTGATTCTAGGATTCGATTTTTATCTTGGAATTGTGTTGATTGATTTTTGTTGATTATTCAATGGAAGACTTTGGGTTTTATTCATTCATTATTGTTATAATAGTTGAATGTCTTCAATTATGAATTTCTTTGATCATTTCACCACAATGATCGGCTAATTCCCTTATCTAGGGTTGTGGTAACCCAAGTGGAATAACGAAGTAGGGAAAGTGTTCAATCCTTCTATATTGTTATTACTTCATGCATTATGATTTTCTTTGAGATCATTGTTTTCTTAACGGTTTCAAATATTAAGATCCATCCTGTATTCACTACAAACCCGAGAGGGAGGTAGATATTGGGAAAAGAAGACTGCAACAACAATTAAGAGTTAATTACTAAAATAAGCTAATTTGTATTATCTACTTAAGATGATTAATTTTCATCTAATTAACTTGAGACTGAGAGGATATAATTGAAACTGGGGTCCAAGGTAGGGGTTAGTAAGGTAAAACTCTAAGGCTGATAGGAGATGAGCTAAATTCACCAAAGTATGGAGAGGCAGTTGGTGATATCTAACTTACCAAATCCTAATTACACAACAGTTTTATAGTTAGATTGAGCATGAGAATCCTATAGAGTTAGAAGTCATAGGGAACACAATCCTGGTGTTTGTTTTTTTTTATTTACAATCAAAGCATTTGAGTTTGGTTACTATTTACAATAACAAACCCCCTATTTATTTTTAGTACTTCGTGTTGACTTCAATAAACTAGAGAAATAATTTATCTAGTCCTTGTGGGTTCAACCCCAACCTGAGTTGGGTTACTACTTTGCTGTGATAGCTTTATCTTTTATTAGAGATGTAGTTTGGGCGACATCAAAATTTTGGCACCATTATCGGGGATTACGTTATGATTATTGATCCAATTTATTGAAGTTTTTGGGTTTTTTTTGTTTTCTATTTTTAGTTGGGTATACGCCGGTGTATGCCTAACAAAAGGAGTCAAGGCATTCCTTTACTCACACTGAATCCTAACCCCAAAAAGAATCTTATAGCCTAATCATACAATGACGAAACAAGTACGCACAGGCCATCTTGAAGGGGTTTGTATGATCCTAATGCTCTGCCTCCTCCTCCTCTTGAAGGAGTTAGGGACATTGCTAATTAGAAAATAGAGCAGTTTTTAGCAGATGCAGTTTCTAACCAGAGGAGGGTTACAGAAGCTTAGCATTTAGCTCGGGAGGTAGAGCTAGCTAGGTAGATACTTGGAGTTGATCATCGAGCAACACTCAACGGTAATCAATATAGAGTTAGAGGTGGTAGATCTCAAGTATTCCCAGCATATCACTACTTAATGATAATCTAGAGAAGGATATGGGTTATGTTGAGCCTGTCGAGACAGGATCTATCATTCCTCCTGCTTTGCCACCAAGTGTTAAGTTTGACATTACTAGTGCTATGATTCAAATCTTGAACTTGAAAGGTGTATTTGTGGTCTTGGCTACAGATGATGCAAATATGCATCATTCAAACTTTATTGGGATTTTCACTTCATACACTATACCTGGGGTAGATCAGGAAATGGTCAGACTAAGGTTGTTCCCTTTTTTGTTGACTGGTAAAACTTCATTGTGGTTGGAGAAACTTCCTCGAGAATTGATTTCTACTTAGAATGAGTTGCATAGGTAGTTTCTAGGCCATTTATTACCTTAAGCCAAAATGTTGTAACTAAAAGATGAGATATATAACTTCAAGCAACTACATTCTAAGTTGATGTATTAGGCATGGTTCCATTTTAAGAAGAAATTGAGCATGGTGCTCAATCATTGCATTTCAGGGAAAATTTTCTTGAGATATTTTATCGAGCCCTGACTATGAGTTATTAAGATATGGAAGATACGATCACTAGTGGAGCATTCATGAATTTACTTTGGGAAGTAGCACTGGAGATTTTAGACCAGATATCTATCACCAATCGAGGATGGGATACTCAAAAGAAAGAAAAAGAAGTTGTAACTTATGCCATTGGGGATTCTTGAAGGGTATATAGTGGAAAATAATTCTATGGCGTAAGATATTGCACAATTTAGAACTCATATTAGGCTCCTGACAAAGAAGTTCACAATAATGAATTTTGAGAAGGTAAATGCAGTAGGTTCGCAAGGTAAGGTCTTAAAATCTTATGATTCTAATTTAGAGGAGGAGGCCAAGTATCTAGATTGTGAGTTGGTGAGTTTGCGAGCTAAGGGGAAAGGAAACTAAGGTTGGAACTATTACAGATATAGGTACAAAGATCGAAGTAGAGAGCGTGATGGTGATTGGAGAAGAAAGGATGACTACAAGGAGAATGGAGACATATATGTTCCACCAGGATGTCATGATACTAAGTCGAGGATGGAATCCATGTTGTCCAGGCTGGTTAGCGGCCAGGAAAGTAAGAAACTTATCTTAAAGAGATTAGTGAAGATATCTCAGGGTTGACCCAGAAGGTTGAGTCATATGCTACTACGATAAAGAAATTAGAGTATCAGTTTAGAAAAATTTCTACTAGTTTGAACCAGATGCAGTCAGGTAGCTTTCCGAGTAATACAACATAGAATCCTAAAAACAATGGTCATTGTCCTTCTATCACCACTTGGAGTGGTAAGTCTACTGTTGATCCCCCTTTGCCTATTGTTGATAAGCTGAGGAATGATAGTGCTATGGTTGATGAGACACCTGAAGTGGATCGGAAAAGGTGACATATACTGATGATACTGAAAAGGAGAAAGGTAAGGGCAAGGTAGATGAGCCTATAGTGAAGCAAATTCCACGAACGCCCCCACCTTTTCTTCAAAGGCTGAAATAAAAGAAAGAATATTGGAAATTTAAGGTGTTCATTGATATGCTGACGGAGTTGAGCTTGAACATACCACTTCTTAAGGATTTGGAGCAGATGCCTGGATACACAAAGTTTATGAGAGAATTGGTAATAAACAAGCGGACTGTGAGTTTTGAGACCGTTAGTAATATGCAGTATTGCAGTGCTATTACTTCCAGATCTTTAGTAGAGAAGAAAGAGAACCCCGGAGCATTTTCTATTCCATGTGATATTTGGACCTTCAACCTCAAATAGGCTTTATGTGACTTGCGAGCTAGTAAAAATCTAATGCCTCTGGTAGTGTACAAGAAGTTGGTATTGGGGGAACCTAAACCTACATTTATGAAGCTATTGTTGGTCGACCAATCTATGAAGAAACTGTTGTGCCCAAGTACACATGCAAGTGTCCGTGGTATCACCAAGTAATATAGTGTCCTTTTACAAGACAAGTATCGATCTCTCAGAGACTTGTGTTAACAAATATCCCAGACTAGTCCAACTATTAAGATTAACTCAGTGCTAACGAAACCCCAAAATTATTTGAGAGTAAACTAAGAGTAAACTTAATAATGCAATAAATTAAAGGTTCTTGAGAAACAATTGAGAAAAACCAAGGTTAAGGCACTACGAAAAATCATACTATGCTGTAGAACTTTATTGGTTAGGTTAATTATCTTGTTTTTTGGTTCACGGTGTCTATACTATGACTATGGCCTTTTGAACCTGTAATCGATTATCTAACTTATCCCCACAACAACATTGTTTAGAGGAAATGGGAGAAATAAGTCTTCATATTTCATCTTGTACTTGAACCAAATAGATCACACAAGTATATTTCTATCCTAAATTCAAATTATAACTCCATTTAATTAGAAGGTTACGATTCTATTCTATCTATCCCACGTTCTATCCTCGTGTTCCTCCTTTTGGGGTTTACAAGATGATTATACATGTATTCTATGTGATGCAAATCCTTAAAATAGTGATAACAAGGATAAATACAAAACCAAATATGATAATTAACCACAACCAAATCATTTTTCAACAATAGTACTCATGTTCTTGGCCTTAACCCCGGAAAAAGGTATTTAGCCGATTATAGACATAACAAGAATCGAAAGAGTGTAATCCATAAAAACAATAAAGTGAAGAGATAAAAACCCTATTAAATTGTTCTCCAGCCTCCCTTCAAGTCCCAAGGTCATCCAATGTGTTCCCATAAGTGTTTGAGTGTCCTATTTATAATAGGATCTCAATTGTCGGTATCAACTTAAGGGCGTGCCACACCAATATTACGCCATGTAGGAGGATTGGAATGCCAAAAATTTTGTGTATTACTGTAATTTGTGATCAAGAAAGTTTCCAAAGATTTTCCATGGCTATATTGCATCACCTAGGCTGCGTGGCACGCCAAGCACATCAAAATGTTCCATTTGGCCTAGCTTTGTCCTATGCTTTTGTCCTTTAAGTCCATCCGTTGTGGTTTTATTTCCACTTGATTTCCAAATTGTTTAGCATCATTTTATCATCATAATAAACTTAAAAAGGTTCCTACAACATCAAACACCACACATTAGATCACAAAACACCTACAATTCATGATAATGAACTAGTAAAGGATATAGCTCAAGATAGAAGTACTAGCTTTTGTCCCTTGATTCTAACCTTAGTGTTTTGACTCTAATTACACTATGAACACACTTTGAAAACTACATTTTCACAACATAACACTCAGATGCTTATTTATACCAAGAACCACTCATCAATCACACAAGAAGTCCTCACAATAAGGCTAGACAAGCCTGGATAATAACACTGAGGTGCATAAATCCACCTCAGATCATCACCCCACACTTAAAGCCTTGTTCGTTCTCAAAAAAACTTTTTACTCTAAGCATCAAAATTAAAGGAAACTAAACACTTCAACAACAAGAAATACACTCAATCTAGTACTCCAATGACTATAGATAATGCAAGTTCTTATACTAAGCATCTTATACACACAATTGACAGCTAAAGAATACTACTCCAAGACACTCTAACCTCAAGAATTGACTCACCAAGTTGGAAAACTCATGCATACTACTTAATCAAAGAGATCATACAAATCACCCAACTATCATCAAACATGTTCCTTCAAAACAAAAGAGTTACCCATAACCACTCATGCAGATGACACTCACTCTAAAAAAAAATTCACAAGTTACACAAGATGAACCATAGGCTTTCCCTTAGTATAGTACTCCACTAATATCAAAATGTTAAGACTTAGGATCAAATAAGTCTTTAAGGGTTGTAATGTAGGCTAAGGGATGGGTAGGAACAATTTGGATAAAAGTAGTGACTAACTTCCCTAAGATCTTTAATAAATCATATGAACATTAAGATCAATCTATTAACAACCAATTTTCCACTTCATCTACCTTCACACATATCTTTTTATTTGCCCCATCTCATTAAGATAATTCAAATACGATGTAGTGGGAGTATTATCCATGCATACATTATTCCATTTTTGCACAATCTTTATTATTTTCATTACCCACTCCCAACCACAACAAATATCAATTTTCAACACCAAAAGCTATTTCTTGGGGGCTTCACTTTCACCTCTTCCTTATTTGTGTTTCAACTCCTTAACTCAATTAGTTTTCAGCTGAAGTTGTTAGGAGCTTTGGATAAAATTAAGGTCAAGCAAATAAAGAAAACAAGCCATATCTGAGGTTACCAAAGAGTAGGCTAAAGACTCAATGAGGCTAACTAGGATTATCCACAAGGGTAGGTCACAAAGGGTATGAAACATGGATATCAAAGAAATGCCTATATCAACTTCTAAACCCACACTCCTTATTTCGCTTTGTACACACTAGGCAAGTTCTAGCTATCAAATATAATAAGAAATACACAAAAACCTTACACCACATATGGCACATGCTCAACTCGAGTAAGATCATCATAGACTCTCAACCACGCAATTACATGAATTCAAAATTACGCCAACAATGTACAAGAGTTATAAACTAGAGCATACGAGTCTCAAAAGTAGTAATTCACACAATCAACATGCTCTTTACATACAAAATAGCTTGCATCATGAAATCACACATAACACCAATAAGAGAATCTCACTTACCTAATTACAAAAAAAATTAAAATTACTTTTAAAAAGAAAAAGGATACGCGGTTAAAAGAACAACCATGGGATGGGTGAAGTGTGCACCTAAATTGACCCAACTAACTAAAAACTAAAACCTAAAAACTAAAATGAAAGTCTTTTAGTAACTTTTTTTTCAAATTTAGGAAAAAACTAGAAAAACAACTAGAAATTAAGATCCTACAACATCACTTCACCTAAAACGTGGGAATTTCCCCACCCCACACTTAAATATATACTTTATCCCCAAAGTTGAATTTAAAAGTAGAGATAGAAATACTCCCCTAGGCCTCTAGGACTAGCTAGTAGCATCTTTTAACATCAAGAGGGTTCGAGGATCCCATACTTAGTCTTTGCCACGCTCCTTAGCTTAGGTTTCTGGTACTCAAACTTCCCATCAACCTGTGACTCAACAAAAACAAACACTACATAAAGTAAAGACTAAAATACTAAAAATAAAATGCCTATATTAACTAGGGTTTCCTCCCAAGGAGTGTCTGATTTAGTGTCTCGGCATGACCCAACATCACTACTCAACCAAATTTCTTCACCCTCTTCTTCCTGCTTAGAGGCCATATTTTCACTCTCTTTTGACTTCTTGAGTGTGAACTCTCAAGGTCAACAACTATTTCAATTTTAGCCTTTTCAGGATTATCAATTAAGTCTTAGGTAGTGCCTCGAGCAAGTAGATGAGATTGTCTGAAGAGATCTTTGGTGGTGCACTCTCTACCACCCCACACTTATCCACTTCCATCACTGTAATCATATGTAAATCTTTGTAATAGAAAGGTGTATTAAGTGTCTTATAAACTCTGAAAACCACCTCTTCCCTATCCAATGTTATTGTGAGAGTGCCACAGCCTGAATCAGGGCCTAGACGTAATGGGCAATCCCAAGCCCAACCAGGGTCGAGGACCGGCCCTATTACCCAACCCAACACCCACATGCATACCTTAAGTCTGTTAAATTTCAATCATATAACAATATAACATGTTTATCCATGTGGTGATTCTAGGATAAGTCTAGAACTGAGACCAACCAAACCAATGCAAAAACCATAAACCAAAAAAAAGTATAATAATTCAACGTATGTATATATATATATGTGATATAACTAATCCATGCCATGCCCAAGTCCACAGTTGTCCACACAAAGCCTCTAGACCAACTAAAGAGTACCTAGTCAGTACATTTTTTCGACCATATCCAAAAAAACCAAAGTCTATGAAAGACAAAAAATACATATAAAGTAACCTATGACATGAAATGGATGCCTTCTGAACTATGGAAGATCACCACTTCAATCCAATGGATGATTCCAAATCTGATCACTAAGCTAGAGGAATAGAATGGACAGATCCTACATAGCATGGGTATACAGCCGCCAGTAGACGGGTTAGTGGGTGAACACTAGAATGGACTAAGGATAGGGATAAAATAATGCTATTTACAAAATCCCAAGTAAAATCATCCATGAGGCATTCAACCATACATATATATAAGTTTTGGGAAAGGGAATTCGGGTTTAGCATGCATTTAAAAGCTTTACCAGGGCTGTGTAACCTTGCCGTTTAACCACACCCATGGGCCGTATGGGTTCAACTCCCCCTAGTAAAAGAGTCCTAGTGCGTGTAGCCGCATGACCAGAAAATATCTCATGGGATGAGCAGTACATACCTTGAATATAAAATGTGACACTCGTATGTGGTCATCGAAGACCCCTCATATCGGCAAATTTGAGTTTCCAGTTTTGGTTCCCCCGGAACCTCTACCTTCCATGACTTAGTTACACATCCTGCCATTAATGCCCAAATTAAAAACCATGTCCAAACAATCCAATCAAAATTTATTTCTAAGGCTAATTATTAGTGGTATCATCATACCAACCCTACTTGCAAGATTTATCTATAGCCAAACCATTTAGGTTAAGGGGACTCTCAAGTGCCTTTTCTATTTACCATATTAACCTCTTGGGAGACTTTTATGTTCTCCACAAGCACAACCAATTATCCTTAAACCTTTGGAAACCATTTAAACCAATTCCATTAATGCATCCACTTGGGGAATTTTCATGTATTCCGCAAGGTTTTCAAAATAGATCAACCATGACCACCAAAACCTTAACCTTTTAAACCATTCCAAACCGTTTAAATCCACGCCAAACAATTAAAGCATTTATATCATTAAAACCTTTTAAAACATGCAAAACAATCCAAATCCCTTTAAGGTTCCATTACCAAACCAAACAATGCAAGAGTTCCAATGAAAGTTAAAAAATAAAGTAAAAGCATTCTTTAAGGTATTTTATCGAACATGCTGAGGGCACACCTTTACTAAGACCAAAACCAACGTATAAATCACCATAATTAGGATTAGTCAAGACCCATTAATTAAACCATAACCAACAACCAACCACATATGTAAACCATTATGAAAAACATGTAAAAACATAGTTTAAACCAATACCAAACCATATGCATAAAGATCCTCAAAAATATTTTGAAATCCACTATTCATGATTCATAAACTAACGTTTAAAACACCATACACATGCATTTAATTTGAAATAACAATGAGGGAAGGAGAAATACCTTACACATGAGGATTCATGGAAGAAATCTTGACCTTTGAGCACTTTGAAGAACACATGAGGAAATTCTAGCCTCTAATCTTCAAGAGAGTGTTTGAGAGAGTATTTGGGGTGTTATGATCCTTTAATAAGTGTTATATAAGGCCATAAAGGGTTATATAATGTGAGGACATAAGGTTTCAAAAGTAGGAAATGTCAAAACTACCGTTGACTTAAAATTAAAATAAGTCACGTTCAGGGGTACAATACCCCCTCACCATTCGTATCCTAGGGTACGAGTGGTAACCCAACCCGTACCCAAACCTTGACTTGACCTTAAATACTAGTTTCTATACGACTCACACACCCCCAAGTCCTACCTAAGGGTATGAGTAACACCCCCAACCGTATAGTGGAAAGACTACCCAAGACATCTCAAACATGCATCATACGACTTGTCCTATACCATTTGTAATCTCCCATACGACTCTTACCCATATAAGTCATACCTTGGGCAGTAGCTAAGCCTCCCATACTACCTAGGGTATGAGTGAGTCACCTAGCCACCCTATGACTCGTATTAAAGGGTTACGAGTGACTCCCTAGAGTTGTACCAAGACAAAAAGGTCCAAAACCTTGGAATTTTTCAAGGGTCGAAATCCTAGGATATAACATTCTCCCCAACTATCATTCACCCTCGAATGCCAGGCAAGGGTAAGAACAAGCACGAGGTAGTACACCATTACTCATCAAACTTTCCTCCAACCAAAATGAGGGCAAGAACACAAACCAAGATAAGAATATTATCATATACTCAAAGCACAATTCACACCCCAACAATTTCGTTTCGACATCTAACTAAGTTAGAAAACAAAGATGCAAGTGGAACTATTCCTCATCTTTAGACAAGTTAGACAAACAAAGATGCGTAAAAGAACATACACCTTATGCATGAATTTTCCGAACAAAGAACCAGCGCGAACACTTGGACTTCCATGTCCACTTCCACATCCCAAATGGCTTTCTCGGGTTTTTAGCTCCATTATGGAACCTTTACCGAAGCCGCACCTTTTGTTCACAACCGGTGAACTTACCAATACAAGATTCCCCTTTAAATAACAAGGACTTCAAGATATACCACCCAATGGAATCAATCACACCTTACCCTAACACAAATACATAGAATAACGAATTAATGGACTCATGATAGAGAGTAAGTCCAATCCAACTTTGAATTTACTAAGACATTACTATGAGAGCTTGAGTGTAACTATACACCACCACTTCCATGTTTAAAACTATTAAAAAAAAAGAGTTAACTTAGGCCACCAGGCTCTACTCCTTACCTCTATCCTGAAACACTACTCTACTTCTATCACATTATTAAATGGAAACCACAAGTAAAGGACATGGACCAATTATGTCCAACCATTATTACCAAAACCCCTAACCTATAATTGATCACCCAAATTCAGTTCAACTATTATGCCATGAAGACACTTGGTAAAGCCACGCCTCACCAAACCTCTTATCTACCCAACACAACTATGGGTATATCTACCAATCACAACATTCAAGCCTACCGCTCATACACCAGCTGTATAATCTATCCATCAAAAGATCTAGCACCCTTTATAAATTCACAAAGGATTTTCACAACCTATTCCTTCCCTAAACATTTCTCATGACAACAACCTTACCTCACCTTTCAAAACCATAATTCTAGTAGCCACCCGAGACTCTCCCCCACTTAGGGACTTCTACATTTCCTATGTCAAAACATTACCATGTTTCCTAAGCCACTACCATCCTAACATGAGAAGAGTCATTAAGGAAAAAAAGTACAAGAGTTATTTATGACACTTAAGGCAAGACAAAGACTTCCCAAAATAAGGCACGACACCATAGGAACGTAGTACTTCATAACAACTACCTAGGTCATAACGAAGAATCATCCCGACCAAACCATACCAACAATGGGGTCCCTTGAAATAGACACCAAAAAAAAAATCAACTTCACCTACCATGCATAATGAAATGAAAGTCTAAACTCATACCCAGAGAGTGAAGCAAATACAAAATGCAGACCATAGGTGTAAGTGATAATAGAATACACACCACACTAGTATAGCTCTCTCTTAATAGAGATAGAAGAGTATCACTATAATATGCAACCCGACCTTCCCTTGAAGTCCACTACTAAAAGAAAATTTTGACTAACCACCAAACTTTATCCCATTACACCTACAAGCACAACACTCTACCCTAATGGGTATCACTAAGGATGTACGCTAGTGACACTTGGTTTTCCTATACCAAAATCTTATCCACCCAAAGGATACCTAGATCCTAGCAAAGACATGCAAAAACTATTAGACCAAACTGACTCCAAGTTTTTCCAATTAAAACAAAACCATTCAAAATCAAACTATGGATGCAAAGGCATTTCAAAATTATTTGAATCCAACCAAAACCATTTCATGTTCCCTTAACCATTTAGGTAATGCAAAAGATTTAAAAATAGTCAAACCAAATGAAAAATTATATTCAATGGCAAATTTCAAAAATAATTTGAGGACATGTAATTTTCCAAAACCAAAACCAAGTAATTGGGGAATTCATAGTACCCCAAAATTTATTTACCATTCCCATACATCCCATAATGTTAATAAACATTGATAAAATGTGAATAATGCATCATAATCCATGGAAAATCAATTGAATGAGTAGCCATGTAAAAACCCTCAATTTGTGCCAAAACCCATTTGCAAAACCATGAGTTTTAATAACTAATTTCATGCAAACCATAAAGAACAAGTATAAGGACAAAGATACATGCAAGCTCCATGATCAAACATATCCAATGACTAGACTCACAAATCTCTAAGTTCAACCTAAAATCCCAGCCTATATGGAAAAACTTCCCCACTATTGTATTCCTCAAGTCATCAACCTCATAAAACCTACCAATTTATCCCTGCAATTCCTGCGTTGCTACGCCCGAGCTAACATACTCCCTTTATAAAAATCAAGCATCTAGGTTCAATCCTAGAATCTACCAACCACCATGAACTACTAGCAAGGTACCCTTATAGAATATAAATACAATTGGTCCACCCCAGAAAGAGGACAATCCAAATTCCTTATTCACCCACCGACAACCTATCCATTTTCGGGGAGCCCATTCCCTTTATGTATACAAGAAAGAAGACACTTCATAAAAAATATTATGATGGATGAAACCTTCATCTAAGATATCCTTTAACTACCCCTTAAGCTACCTTAAATCTACTAGAACCATTCTATCAAAAAAGAATAGAATTTGGACAATTGCTCGAAATAAGACCAATACCAAACCAACCTCCCCATTAGAAAGACACCATGAGGATCATCAGAAGGACACCCTTTTGGAGATAAATTTCTGAGCTCTAAGATATTATATAACCTTTTCCTTAAGAACTAAGGAATAAAACCACCCTCTCATTCCATAATCGACTCACCAATGAGCCTAAAGATAGCCTTTTTATGGGCCCAATAATCTAATAATGAATAGCACGAGTGCAACCCATCCATTCCCAAATGACATTGAGATCCACCACATCCGAGTCATACAAATCCACAAATAACTCTTTATCACCAACAGATACAAAACACCATTATAGACTCTTTTGAAAATCACAGAGTTACCTATCGGAGTAGAAATAAACAGAGAAAAGAGTTCATAATAACCTTGGGATCAAAACCAAAACACACAACCACCAATAGGGTCACAAAAGAAAGAGGACCCCAAACCAAGTAAGCCATACACACCACCAAGAAAGGAGTTCCCAACATACTAACGTTGGCATCAATAGAAGCCTTAGACTCTCAAAAGATAGTGAAGTTATTAAGACGATCCCGACCGAAGTTAAAACCAGAAGTAGCACCCCTAATATCGTATTTTCCCAAGCAACAATATTTATGGGACACTCCTAAGCGATATTCCCAATATACTATAACCAAATCACCAATTTCTCCATTTCATGAACAACCACGGTGCGACCGACCACAAGATTTATAAATAGAATAGGATGATGTGTATTGGGCTTCATTAGCCCAAAATTAGACACCTTGTGTCATAGAAGCATTACCAAATCCAAAAGCACCTACCTTCGAATAGATTCAGATAGGAAGAACCAACCATAGAATATGAGTTAGGACTCACTCAACTCTCCCTCTTGGACCATTTACCACTATACCATTGGAATCCATATTATTTAGAAAACCGAGGCCTCATGAGTAGGACTAGATCCATCCATGTTATCCTCAAATGGGACAAGTAAGTTTCCACAGACTTTAGATCATTGAGAGAACATGATTAGAAAGATAAACCGAAGAAGATTCAGAGAAGAGTTCAAGACCTTAGACTCCATAGCCTGAAAGTAGAATAACCATGAAAGTGAAACTTTCCTAAATGCTTTCCTTATAGCCTCCTGATTATAAGTGTGGTGCACGACATACCCATAAGTAAGACTCTACTCGATACGAATTTGTAGACACCCTAGGACACCGAAACCAAAATCTCTGATACTAACTGGTCACAGCCCGAACCAGGGCCTAGATGTAATAGGCAATCCTAAGCCTAACCAGGGTCGAAGACCACCCTCATTACCCAACCCAACTCCCACATACATACCTTAAGTTCATTAAATTTGAAACATATAACAAGATAACATGTTTATCCATATGGTAACTCTGGGATAAGTCTATAACCAAGATTAACTCAACCAAGTCGTAACTCTAGGATAAGTCTATAACTGAGATCAACCCAACCAAGTCTATCCACCCAATAATAGACCAAACTAATGCAGAAACCATATACCGAAAGCAAGTCAAATAATTCAACATATGTATATATATATATGTATATATATGACATAAACAATCCATACCATATCCAAGTCCACAGTTGTCCACACAAATCTTCTAGACCAACATAAGAGTACCTAGTCGAGACATGCACCCCGACTATAGCTAAAAAACCCAAAGTCTATGAAAGATAAGAAATATATATGAAGTAACCCATGATATAAAATAGATGCCTTCCAAACTATGGAAGCTCACCACTTCAATCCATTGGTTGATCCAAATCCGATCACTAAGCAAGAGGAATAAAATGGCCAAATCCTGCATAGAGTGGGTATACATCCGCTAGTAGATGGGTTAGTGGGTGAACACTAACATGCACTCAGGATAGAGATAAAATAATGTCATTTACAAGAACCCAAGAAAAACCATCCATGATGCATTCAACCATACATATATATAAGTGCCGAGAAAGGGAATCCGGGTTTAGCATGCATTTAAAACCTTTACCTGGGTTGTGTAAACTTGCCGTTTAACCAGACCTATGGGCCGTATGGGTTCAGCTCTCCATGGTGAAAGAGACTAAGTGTGCGTATCTGCACAACTAGGAAATATCCCATGGGATGACTAGTACATCCCTCCAATATAAAATGTGTCACTCTCACCTGGTCATCAAAACCCCCTTATATCGGTAAATATGAGCTTCCAATTTTAGTTTCCCTGGAACCTCCACCTTCCACGACTTAATTACACATCCCGCCATTAATGCCTGAACTGAAAAATATGTCAAAACAATCCAAATACCATTTATTTCCAAGGCCAATTATTAGTAGTATCTTCATACCAACCCTACTTGTAAGATTTATCCATAGCCAAACCATTTAGGTTAAGGGAACTCTCAAGTGCCCTTTTCATTTACCATATTAACCTATTAGGAGACTTCCATGTTTTACACAAGAATAACCAATTAGAAACCATTTAAACCATTCCATTAATTCATTCACTTGGGGGATGTTCATATATCCCACAAGGTTTCAAAATAGACCAACCATGACCACCAAAACCTTAACCTTTTAAACCATCCAAACCATTTAAGACCATGCCAAACATTTAAAACATTTATATCATTTAAACCATTTAAAACATACAAAACAATCCAAATCCCTTTAAGGTTCCATTACAAAACCAAATAATGCAAGATTTCTAATAAAAGTTCAATAATAGAGTAAAAACATTCTTTGAGGCATTTTATCGAACATGTTCAGGGAACACCTTTACCAACACCAAAACCAATGTGTCAATTACCATAATTAGGGTTAATCAAGACCCATTAGTTAAACCTTAGCCAAAAACCAACCACATATGCAAAACATTACCAAAAAATGTAAAAACATAGTTTAAACCAATACCAAACCATATGCATAAAGACCCTCAACAATATTTCTAAATTCAACATTCATGATTCATAAACCAATGTTTGAAATACCATACACATGTATTTAATCTGAAATAAAAATGAGGGAAGGAGTAAATTCCTTATACATGAGAATTCACGGAAGAAATCTTGACCTTTGAGCATTTTGAAGAACACATGAGGAAACCCTAACCTCCAATCTTCAAGAGAGTATTTGGGGTATTATAATCCTTTATTAAGTATTATGGAAGGCTATATAGGGTTATATAACATGAGGAAATAAGGGTTTAGAAGTAGGAAATGTCCAAACTAGCCTTTCTTAAAATTAAAACAAGTCACGTCCAGGGGAATGACTCCCCATTACCATTCGTATCCTAAGGTATGAGTGGTACCCAAACTCATAACCAAACCTTTCCTTGACCTTACCTACTGGTTTCTATACAACTCACTCCCCCAAGTCATCCTAAGGGTCTGAGTAACACCCCCGATCATACCCTCCAACCGTATAGTGGACAGACTATACAAGACAACTCAAACATGAACCATACGACTTGTCCTATACCACTCGTAAGCTACGATACGAATCTTACCCATATGAGTCATACCTTGGGAAGTAGATAAGCCTCCCATACTTCCTAAGGTATGAGTTAGTCACCTAACTACCATACAACTCCTATCCAAGGGGTACGAGTGACTCCCTTGAGTCATACCAAGCTAAAAAGGTCCAAAACCTTGGAATTTTTCAAGGGTCCAAATCCTAAGATGTAAAAAAGAGTGCCCTTTCTTACATCTATCAGTGCTCCTCCCATGGATAAGAATGAATATCCTATAATGATCGACACATTGCTATCTGCATCAAAATCCATAACAATAAATTCAATAGGAATTACAAACTTACCAGCCCTTATGAGGACATTCTCAATTATTCCTTCGGGGTTTATTATGGTCTTGTCCGCCAATTAGATCGTCAAAGGGCTTGGTCTTGGCTCACCCAACCCAAGTTTTTTAAACATAAATTAAGGCATTAAATTTATACTCTCCCCAAATCACTTAAGGCATATACCACTTCACCATCACCAATATGAATGGGGAGAGTAAAACTTCCTTGGTCCTTATGCTTTTTTGGCATCGTTTGTGTTACCACAGAGCTAAAATCCTCAATCAGGGAAACTGTCTTAGTTTTCTGAAACATAACTTTATTAGTCAACACATACTTCAAGTACTTAGCATACTTGGGCATTCCCTGCAAAACATCTAAAATAGGAAGGTTAATGTGAAGCTCTCTGAATGTGTCAAAGAGCTTCTTGAAGCATGAGTCCTCCTATACTTTCTGGAACCGTTGTGGGAATGGTGGTGGTATTTTCTTTTCAACAACTTTTGATTTTGGGTGCTCAGACTTCACCAAATTTTTAGCAACTTTTTATGCAATTGATTGAGGAATCAACTCTGTATCTACCTCTTTATTTGTCTTTAGAGGCCTATCATTCACCTATTTACCACTCCCCAAGGTGTTTGACATTACTTGTTTTAGAGGTTTATTATCACTTGGAAAACCACACTGAGTCCATGTATTTTGTACCTATGCCTGTTGCCTCACTTGCTGCTTAAATTGTTTCTGTGCAATTTACTGATTTTTTATCTCAACAACTATCTATTCTTGGTTGGCCAAAAATTTTTCCAGAGTTTTTAATATTACTGGCCTGAGTATTATGCTGCTGTTACTGAAACTACTGCTATTAGTTATTGCCCCAAGGATACATTGGCTGAGTCTACCACTTTTGATTGTAGGCATTACCATAATTCAGCTTTTGTTCATTGCTCACAAAGTTAACAGATTTAAGATTTGCACCACATAAGTCTACAGAGTGGAAACTATTGCCACAAATCTCACACCATGCCGGATCCTATTGTATTTTACTAACCTAAACATAAGGCTACTGTATACCCAACTTGCTAATATTATCTGATTTTGGAGAGAAAAAGTTGGGAAGCTAAGGCTGTTATGCTATCAACTTCGATCATACCCACAACCTTTTCACCGAGACCCTTGAGGATCACCATGCCAATCTAGATTTTCTTGGGCTATCCGATTCAATAAGGTCTATGGCTCATCATATGTCTTTTCTAGAGATTGACCGCCTGCAGTTAAATCTAGCAAAATTTTTGTGTTATGGTTAAGTGCCTCAACAAAGGTGTGAGCTAGTACCTCATTAGGTTGTTGGTGATGTGGACAGTCTCGAAGAAGAGACATTTAATCTCTCCTAAGAACGGTATAAGTTCTCATTCGGCCTCTTCCTGAAGCTCAAAATCCACTACGTAGTCTCGTAGTCTTTCCAAATGGGAAGAAATGGATGAGGAACTTATGGGCTAAGTAATCCCAAGTTATGATTGAACCTCTCGGCTCAACATTCAATTACTTTTTTACTTTCCCCAAAAGTGAAAAAGGAAAGAGTGAGCCCCACGTAATTAGTTGACATACTCATAGGATGAATGTGTTACTGATCTCCAGAAAGTTCTATAAGTTGACTTGTGGATCTTTATGTGATAGTCTGGTAAACTATCCACTGCTATGCAAAATCCGCACCATAGTCTGTTTAAGTTCAAATCTACCTCCAGGAGTCGGTCTTCGAATAATGGAGGTCGCATTAGTAGCAAGTGGTATTGCCACTTTACGAACTGTCCTGCAGGTTGGTAGATCCTCAGCCATGGGAGTAGGAATGTCTTGATCCTCATAAATTTGTAGGATATGGTAGAGAAGGACTGCTTCTCTCCTTTATTAGTGAATGCATTTCTCGGGTTTAGGGTCTGGTTGAACCAATTCCCAGTTCCTTGCCAGTTTACTAGCTTGTTAATCTGTTGCTTGCAAATTCAGAAACCAAGACCAAGTGAAAAGCATAGAAGAAATAAAAAATTAAAACTAAAACTACGAATGTTGCAAAATTACAATTTCATGACAACGGTGCCAAAAACTTATTGCACCCAAGCACACACGCAAGTGTACCTGGTCTAACCAAGTAATATAGTGGCTTTTCACAAGCAAAGTATCGTCCCTCAAAGACTTATGTTAACAACTATTCTAGATTAGTCTAACTATTAAGCTTAACTCAATGCTAATGTAACCACAAGATTTCTTGAGAATAAACTAAGAGTAAACTTAACAATGCAGTAAATTAATGGTTCTTGAACAACAATGGAGAGAAACCAGGGTCAAGGCACTACAAACAATCATACAATGTTATATAACTTCATTGGTTAGGTTAATTATCTTGGTTGTTAGTTCACGGGGTCTATACTATGACTGTGGCCTTCACTTCTAATTGATTATCTAACATAGCCCCACAACTACATCATTGAGTGGTGATGCGAGAACTAAGTCAAATACGTTCATATTTTTTCCCATGCTTGAACCAAATAGATATCATAGGTATATTGCTATTCTAAATGCAAATTAACTCCATTAAATTAGAAGGTTACAATTCTATTCTATCTATCCCACGTTTTATCCTCTTATTCCTCCTCCCAGGTTCACAAGATGATTATACATATATTCTAAGGGTGTAAATCCTTAAAATAGTGATAAAAAGGATAAGTAAACAACCAAATATGATAATTAATCACAAGCAGATCAATTCCGAACAATGGTACTCATATTCTTGGCCTTAACCCCTAAAAATGGTGTTTAGCCGATTATAGCCATAACAAGAATTGAAAGAGTGTAATCCATGTTAAAAATCATAAACAAACTAATGTGAAGATATAAAACCTTAATAAAAGTGTTCTCCAACATCATTTTAAGGTATTAGCTGCGGTAATCATGAATTTGGACAGTAAAGACATCGAAGAATATAATGAGATGGTAAATGCATTGCATGATAGAGGTTCTTACAATCATGCTCTGAAAAATCTGGATCTTGATTTGAAGAATTGAACCACTCTTTCCATGCAACCATCCATTAAGGAGACACCAGTTTTGCAATTGAAGGCCCTCCCATCTCACTTACCGTATGCATTTGTGGGAGCTAACAATACTTTACCTGTGATTATTGCTGTAGATTTAGCAGAAACACCGGTTGAAGCATTGATATCGGTGTTGCAGAGGGAAAAAGAGCTATTGGATAGACCATAGTAGTTATTGTCGGGATTCCCCCCAAGTATATGTACTCATAAGATACAACTTGTGCCGAATTGTATTCTTAGCATTGAGCATCAATAATGACTGAACCCTCTAATGCAGGAAGTTGTGAAGAAAGAAATTATTAAGTGGTTAGATGCTGGTGTAGTTTACCCTGTTGCTAGTAGCAAGTGGGTCAGCCCAATTTAATGTGTGCTGAAGAAGGGTGGAATCACTTTGGTTCCAAACAAAAATAATGAACTTATGCCCTTGAGACCGGTCACTGGTTGGAGAGTTTGCGTGGATTATAGAAAGTTGAATACTTATGCCCAAAAGGACCGCTTCCTTATGCCTTTCATGGATCATATTCTTGCTAGACTAGTAGGTAGGGGTGGTATTATTTTCTTGATAGGTACTCAGGATACAATCAGAACACTATTGAGCTCGTGGACTAAGAAAAGACTACTTTTACTTGCCCCTATGGGACCTCTGCATTCAAGAGAATTCCATTTAGATTATGCAATGCTCCTACCACCTTTCAGCGATGCATGATATCTATATGTTCTGACATGGTGAAGGACACAATTGAGGTATTCATGAATGATTTTTCAGTAGTTGGGGATTCCTTTGATGATTGCTTGGCCCATCTGGCCAACACTATGTAGAGATTTGAAGAGTGCAATATGGTATTGAATTAGGAGAAGTGACATTTCATGGTAAAAGAAGGTATTGTTCTCGGGTACAAGATCTCAAAATATCGCATTGAGGTATACAAAGCAAAAATTAAGGTAATTACAAGTTGCCACCACCAGTCTCAGTTAAAGGTATACAAAGCTTTTTGGGCCTTACAGGCTTTTATAGGAGGTTCATCAAGGACTTTTCTAAAATTGCAAATCCTCTATGCAAACTTTTATAGAAAAATATGAACTTTGTATTTGTCATGACTCAAACTAGGGCCTGGCCGTGATGGATATCTCAAGTCCCATGTGGACCAGAGATCGCCCCCTGCACCTAACCAAACCAAACACACCACACCCCAAGGTCGGCTGAATTCCGAGCATCTAATAAGATAAGAGTATCAATTTAAAGACATTTAAATAAGTGTATAACCAAAACCAACCAATACTAGTATCAATTCCAATACCAATACCGACACCGCCCATGCTCATATTAGTCCGACAAAGTCTCTAATTAAAATCAAAGAATATCCAGTCAGGAAATGCCCCTGACCATAGCCAAAACCAGGACCAAAGAAATAGTAAAGTCATAAGGAAATCCATGAAATGAAATAGAGTCCTCTGAAGTATGGAACCTCACCACTTCAGACTGACTCAACAGCTATCCCCGAATCACTTAGTCACTGAGCAGGAGGAGTGGAATTATGACCAATTCTTACATCGCATGGGGATACAACATCCAAATATGGTTAGAAGGGTAAAATCTAGCATGAAGCTCGGGGATGAGGATAACATAGTGATATGATCAACAATTTAAAATCATTCAAAAGCCAACACACATAATCAAATATATATACACACACACACACATATATATATATATATTATCACATGCCGGGATAGGGAACAAGGCTTATCATGCTTTTCAAAACGTTAGCCTAGATTGTGTAACTCAACCGTCATATAATAGTACCCACGGGCTATATGGGCCCCAACTCTCACCCCCTAGTTGGGCCCAAGTGCGTCTAGCTGCACGAATTGGAGAATAATCTCATATATGTATATGCACATAGGGGACTCAAACTACAACATATACCAAGGTGACTTAAGCATCTGATGATATAATGATTTACGAGGGACTCGAACCTCCCTAGTCACTTTGACCCCAGCATCGGCAAAATAGATTTACAGTATCGGTCACTCAGACCTCCAATTTCATAACTCAGCTACACAACCCTTATTATAGCCCAATTTAAACAAGTATAACACATTCTCATTAATTTAACCACATTCCACATTAATGAATACAATCTTGGTATTGTCCTACCAACTACACTTGCAAGGTAACACGTCATGCCAAAATAATTTCCATTAACTTGGGGAGAAACACTCCCTTTGTTCATTAATGCATATTGGGGAACATCAACTCCCATTTTTCATTAAATCATACTATTGTAATTCAAATACTTGTTTATATCATGCAATAGTGTAAGACTAGTTCAATTTTACATTTCACACAGTTCTCATAACTAAAACCAATTGCACATTATGGGGTTGGGGTCATAACCACTTCAAGAGTCACAAGTTTGGGAAAATCACAATTCCATAGTTCATTCACCATACCCATGCACCCACAAGTTCAAAACCATATTAAATGCATGAAAATCATATATAAACTATGAGAAGCATTGTGCAATTCATAACATTCAAAACCCCTCACCTTTGTTTTCAAAACCAAAACAATAGTCTTATGAACAATACTTTAAATCACATGCTTTTGGAAAATTAACAATGAGGGAAGAGTGACATGCTTGAAATAGTATGAAGTACGGAGAGAAACCACCCTTGAGAGCCCTAATTGATAAACCTTTTGAAACCCTAGCCTTAACTTGAACAAAGAGTTTGAGAGAGAATTTGGGAATGTTTTATTGAGAATAATATGATAATAAAGTCCCAAGGAAGGCTCTAAGACGTGAGGTCCAAGGGGTTAAAGTGGGAAATATCCAGAGTTCCCTCAACTTAAAAGCTGAAAAAGTGCCGCCTTTGATCACAAGTCGACCCCTGGATTCATAACCACACCATATGACTCGTCAACATGAGTCCTAACCAAGATAGTGACTAGGACTCTAAAATACTATCGACCTTATGACTCGACTAACCCTTTCGTAATGAGACCCTACGACTCATAGGGTCCAGTCGTAGTCAACAGAGAATAAAATTTTGGACTTTCACTGGACACCCTACGATTTCACCTAATAAGTCGAGACATATCCAAACAGCTCATAGTGAGCCACTCATACTTAGAGAAAAATCAAGCCTCAAACTTACTGGTTTGGGTATGACTCATCCCAATGAGTCATCAAGACACCTTATGACTTCGGGGGTCCAGTCCTAACCAAGGCATGAGCCCAAAGATTAAGAAATTTTCAAGGGTCGAAATTTGGGGTTTTTCAATTCTCCCCCACTCGGATCATTCATCCTCAGATGATGGGACAAGGCAATTACTAGTATGATTTTACTCTATATTCCCCTACTCTTACCTTTAACAAACTCAAAAAATAAATATGCTAAGGATATCATACTTTTCTTTAACAAAGTCAGAAAATAAAGGTTTTAAGAATAACACATACCTTACGCATGATTATCCAGAGCAAAAAACAAGAACGAATACTTGGATTTTATGTCCTCTTTAGCTTTCTAAGTAGCCTCTTCAACCTTGTGGTTCCTCTGTAGAACCTTTGCCAAAGCTACGTCTTTCGTCCGCATCTAACGAACTTGTCAATCCAAGATCTCAATCAGGACTTCCTCATATGAAAAGGAATCCAAAATACCAATAACCTTGATAGGAATAATCAACGACGAATCACCTACACACTTCTTTAACATTGACACATGGAGTACTAAATGAATAGTGCTCAAATTAGGAGGCAACTCCTACTCATATGCAACCTTACCAACCCTTTTCAAAACCAAGTACGGTCCAACATATCGGGGACTAAGCTTCCCCTTTATTCCAAACTACACTCCCTTCATGGGAGATACCTTCAAGAACACTCAATTGCAAACCTAGAACTCTAACTCCCTATGCCTAATAGCTACATAGGACTTTTAGCTACTTTGGGTAGATTTAAGTCATTCCCGAATCACCTTCACCTTCTCCATTGCTTGGTGAACCAAAATCCAGGCCAAACATCTCTGCCTCACCAACCTCGAACCACCCAATAGGAGACCTACACCTCCTACCATACAATGCCATAAATAGAGCCATCCCAATACTAAAGTGGTAGATTTTATTATATGCAAACTCTAAAAGAGGTAAATGATTAACCCAACTACCACCATAGTCAATTATGCAAGCTCGAAGCATATCTTCCAATATCTGAACAGTCCTTTCTACTTGCCCATCCAACTGCCGGTGGAAAGCAGTACTAAGGATCACCTTAGTTCCCAAACCTCTCTGAAAAGAACACCAAAAATGCAATGAGAACTGAGTACCATAATCTGACATGATAGAAACAGGCCCCCATGCAACTTTACATTCTCTCAGTGGAACAACTTTGCAAATTTGTCCTCATTGGCAAAAAGTGAGTAGGCTTAGTCATCCTATCCATGATGACCAAAATCAAATCAAAATGATTTAGAGACCGAGGAAGACCGGTAATGAGATCAATATTAATTATCTCCCATTTCTACATCATCAGTTCAATCTCTTGAGTCAACCCTCTGAGCCTTAAGTGTTCAACCTTCACTTATTGATGCACCATGCATTTAGCCACAAAACTGTCCACATCTTACTTCATATTGTTCCACTAATAGATTTCCTTAAGATCATGATACATTTTCATCAAACTGGGATAAATGACATAATGTAACTCATGTACCTTAGTCAAGATCTTCTCTTTTAACCCATCTACATCGGTAACACTTAATATTCCTTGGTACCTCAAAATATCATCACCACTGATCTCAAAAGCTACAACTTTTTGCTGACCAACATCTCCCTTGATCTTCACTAAGATAGGATCCAGTACCTGCTTTACTTTTATTTCAACAACAAGGAATAACTTTGCCACCTCTTTCACAAACATACCACCATCTTCAGAGTCCAAGAGACGAACTCTAATGTTAGACAAACAATGAATATCTTTCACCAACTCCCACTTATCCTCATCCATATGAGCAAGACTCCCCATGGATAACCTACTAAGAGCATCAACAACCATATTAGCTTTACCTGGGTGATATTGGAGACTAAGGTCATGATCTTTCTGCAACTCAAGCCATCTCCTCTGCCTGAGATTCAACTCCTTATGGGTGAACACATATTGCAAACTCTTATGATAAAAAATATCTACATAGAATCCATACAAATAGTGACACCAGATATTCAATGAGAACACTACAACCAACAACTCCAAGTCATGAGTCGGGTAATTCTTCTCATGAACTTTCAACTACCTAGAAGCATAGTCCACCACCCTACCATGCTGCATCAACACATAACCAATTCCTATATGGGACACATCATAATAGACAATAAAACCATCAGTGCCTTCAGGTAGAGTCAAAACTACCCTCACAAGCATCAAACCACAAAAACTTCATCTTCTTTCAAGTCAACTTAGTCAGCAAGGAAGCTATAGTCGAGAAACTCTCCATAAATCTTCTATAGTAACCATCTAAACCCAAGAAGCTATGAATATTGATTGAAGTCGTGGACCTAGGTAACTTCTTAACCACTGCAACTTTTTATGGATCTACCATGGTACCTTCGATAGAAATGACATGACCCAAAAAAGTAATAGCCTTCAACCAGAATTTACACTTCAAAAACTTAGCATACAAATCCTAATCTTTTATGGTTTACAACATGATATGGAGGTTATTGGCATGATCTGTCTTGCTCTTAGAATACCCCAAAATATTATCAATAACCACGATAATGAACAAATCTAGAAGTTGATAGAAGACCCTATTCATGAAGTCCATGAATGCCTCTGGGGCATTATTCAAATCAAAAGACATGACTAAGAGCTCATAATGACCATATCACATTTGGAAGGCAGTATTAGGGATATCCACTTCCCTAATGTTTTGCTGATGATAATCGGACCTAAGATCAATCTTAAAAAAATACCTAGCACCCTGAAGCTAGTCAAACAAATCATCAATCCACAAATGAGGTTACTTATTTTTCATCGTAACCTTATTTAACTGATGGTAACCAAAGCATATTCGAAGGGAACCATCGTTTTTATGAATGAACAAAATAGGAGAACCCTATGGAGACACACTAGGATAAATAAAACCCTTGTCAGGAGGTTTTCAACTGCTCCATAAGCTCCTTCAACTCAGTCGGAGCCATTTTATTGGGAGAGATAGAGATAGGATGAGTGCTTGGAACAAGGTTAATCCCAAAATCAATCTCCCTCTCGGGTGGGATACCAGGATGATTCTTAAGAAAATCTTAGGAAATTTATTAACCACGGGAAAGATGTCAATGAAGGACCCTCCAAGTTAGAATCCTTAATCCAAATCGAATTATGAACACATCCCTTAGAAATCAACGTTCGATTTCTAAGATATGATATGAACCTTCCCTTAGGCACTAGAGAGAGCCCTTCCCACTCAATGACTGGCTCATTAGGGAATTTAAACATGACATTACAGGTTCGACAATCTAAGGAGGCGTAACACTAATGTAACCAATAAATCCCCAATATGATGTCAAAATCAACTATGTATAAATATATCATATCTACTAGAGTTTCTTTACCACCAAAATATACCACACAACCCCTATAGACTCTTCTAGCAACCACAGAGTCACCCACTAGGGTAGAAACAAAAAAGGGGTCAAGGATACACTCGGGACCAAAACCAAAATGCACAACCATAAATGGGGTCACATAATAAAAAGTATACCCTGAATCAAGCAAGCCATACACATCGCAAAAAAAGAGTCGTAACATACCGTGAAAACATCGGGAGATGCCTCAGAGTCCTGGCGAGTAGCATGAGCATACATGTGATTTTGGCCAGTACTAGTACTAGAAGTAGAAGCAACACCATTTGTTGTAGGATCTGATGAAGTGGTGACATGAATATTATTTTCCCCCGAAGCATCTTTAGAAGGAAAATCTCTCTGCAAGTGACCACTCTGACCATATTTAAAACACCTACTCCTACCTACTTCATAAAACCCAAGGTGCACCTGCCTAGAATCTATTAGGAGGATATGATAGAGTAGACTAAGCCCCACCAACCTTAGATTAGTCAACCTATGCCCTAAACCCACTATCATGCTGAGAAAGACAATCATCCGACATCTTTGGATAAGGAGCACTAGCCGTAGAGTAAGAACCAAAACTATTCCACTTCTTCTTAGACCACTTTCCATCATCTCTACCACTCTGTTTTTGACTTCCACCCTTATAAAAAAATCTAAACTTCTTATTCTGTATTTCCCCTTCTCTACCTGCTTCTTCTTCTTTTCCTCAACTTGCTGGAGATGTCTATATTCTTGTTCAACAAGGTAGCCTTACTTTCTAGAATCAAATCACGAGATAACCCAAAATTAAATTTTCTCATTCTATCCCTTATGCTAGACACTAACTCTGGATCATATCAGGACAACAAATGAAATTTCAAGGCATACTCCTTGACCGTCATCCTGCCTTACTTTAAATTAACAAATATTTCGGCTTTCATCTCCCTCAACTCTTGAGAAAAGAAGTGCTCTAGAAAAGCCCTAGAGAAATTATCCCACAGTATGAATTTAGCACCATCTCCCCTAGACTATTTCCATTCCTCATACCATTGGTATGCTACATCCTTCATTTAATGGGAGTTAATTCTAACCCTTTAGATCAGTAGCATGCATAATGCAGAACATCTTCTCTATCTCATCAATGCAACCTTGAGGATCCTCCTCAACCTTAACGCTAGTGAACACATGAGGGCTCAACCTTATAAACTGGCCAACCCTTGTGGCCTCAGAATATAGAGTAACAAAAGCTATATACTAAGAATGAGAAGCTACCAACTGAGCCAACATATGGATGGACTAATAAAATTTTGCATTAAACATATCAGCCTGAGGAGCTCGAGGAGGACTATAGGGGACCGATGGAACTCTAAGAGGGCAATCGGGAATTGGACCCGTAGACCAGGTCTATACCTCATAAGTAGGATGGCTCCTATCAGTATTGTCCTTAAGTGGGATAAAGGAGTTTATATGCACTTTAGATCATCTGGGAGACATGATTTGAAAAACGAATAAATAGGAATTAGAGAGACTCAAGTCCTTAGACTCTATGGCTCAAAATAGAACAACAAGAAATAGAAACATTCCTAAATATCTTGTAGCCTCTCCCTTATAAGTATGACATGCTACACACCCCTAAAAGAGACTCTACTCAACATGACTTTGTTGGACACCCAATAACACCAAAACTATCTCTGATACCACTTTTTTCATGACCTAAACCAGGGCCAGGCCATGACGGGTATCTCAAGACCTACATGGATCGAAGATCACCCCTGCACATAACTAAACCAAATACCCCACACCCCAGGGTCAGCTGAATTCCGATAATATAACAAGATAAGAGAATATCAATTAAAAATATTAAAATAAATCTATAACCAATCGATATTAGTATCAATGCCAATTCCAATACCAATACAAATACCGACATCGACCATGCCAATAGTAGTCCAACAAAACCTTTAATAAAAACCAAAGAATATCCAGCCGGGATATGTCCCCAACTATAGCCAAAACCAAGACCAAAGGAATAGTAATGTCATAAAGAAATTCATGGAATAAAGTGGATTCCTCCAAAGTATGGAAGCTCACCACTTTAGTCTAACTCAACAAATATCCCCAAATCACCTAATCACTGAGCAGAGAAGTAGAAGTATGAACAATTCCTGCATCGTATGGAGATACATTATTTGAAGATTGATAGAAGGGTGAATGCTAGCATGAAACTTAAGGATAAAGATAACATAATGATATGATCAATAACTTAAAATCATTCAAAAGCCAACACACATAATCAAATGCATATACATAAATATATATATATATATATATATATATCATATGTTGGGATAAGGAACAAGGCTTATCATGCTTTTCAAAATTTTAGACTAGATTTTATAGCTCAACCATCATATAATAGTACCCACGGGCTATATGGGACCCAACTCTCAATCTGGTTAGGCCCCAGTGCGTATAACCATACAAATCGGAGAATAATCTCATATATATGCACATGAGGGATTCGAACCCTCACACATATACCAAGGTGACTTAAGGTCCCAATCATATAATTATTTATGTGGGACTCAAACCTCCCTAATCATGAAATAATAATAATAAGGGGGACTCAAACTTCCTTTGTCACTTTGACCCCTACATCGATAAAATGCGGTTTCCAGTATCGATCACTCGAACCTCCACTTTCACAACTTAGATTCACAAATCTTATTATGGCCCCGTTAAAATAAGTACCACACATTTCCATTCATTTAACCATATTCTACATTAAGGCATACAATGTTGGTATTTTCATACCAACTACACTTTCAAGGTAACACGTCATGACAAAATAATTTCCATTAACTTGGGAGAACAACTCCCTTTGTTCATTAATACATATTGGGGAACATTGACTTCTCCTTTGTTAATTAAATCATATAATTGTATTCAATTACTTCTTTATATCATGCAATGTTCAAGACTAGTTTAATTTTATAAATTCCCATAGTTCTCATAACTAAAACCAATTTTACATTATGGGGTTGGGTTCATAACCACTTCAAGAGTCATAATTTTAATAAAATCACAATTTCATAGTTCATTCACCATACTCATGCACCCACAAGTTCAAAATCATATTAAAAGTATAAAAATAATAAATATAAATCATGAGAAACATTTTTCAAATGATAACATTCAAAACCCCCAACCTTTGTTTTCAAAACCAAAATAATAATCTTATGAACAATACTTTAAATCACATGGAGTAACATGCGTGAAATAGTATGATGTATAAAGAGAAGCCACCCTGGAGAGCCCTAATTAATCGACCTTTTGAAACCCTATCCTTAACTTGAATAAAGAGTTTGAGAGTATTTTATTGAGAATGATGTGATAATGAAGTCCCAAGGAAGACTTTAAGTTGTGGGGTCCAAGGGGTGAAAGTGGGAAATATCCAGAGTGCCCTCAACTTAAAAGCTAAAAAAGTGCCGTCTTTGACCTTGAGTACCCCTTAACTCGTAACCATACCGTATGACTCATCACCTTGAGATTTAACTAAGAAAGTCACTAGGTCCCCAATACACTATTAACCTTATGACTAGATCAACCCATTCGTAACTCGTGTTGATTGTTGGTGGAGGAAAGAAAAGGCAAAATTGGGTTAGAAAGCCCCTTTGAAAGAACTTAGGCCCAAGGTTACTCTTGATCTACTTTTGATCCACTCTGGCATTTTAAGCGTGGATCCAAACAGCCCCTAGTGGGCCTTTTCTTGCTATTGGGTTACTTTCTGGCCCTAAAAGTGTAATGATTAGCCTAAACTATAAATTCTTTGGAGGCTAGACCATTCTCTTAGTTTGCTTGATTATTGATGAATTGATGAATGCTTCTCCATTAAGTAAGAGTGTTGGATAACTTTTCTTGAATCTTTGGTTTAGAAACATTTGTTGAGAGGGATATCATGTACCTATGTATCACGTAAGAGTTATGTGTTTGAATTAGATTGTAATTGAGTTTGATATACTCTTTTGTTCTTAGTTACTTATTTCTTGTGTCTAATTTATATCCTTATCGATTGTATCTTTAATTTTTTGTATTGTCTTTGGTTTTCATTGTTTGATTCTATATTATTTGGTGTTAGATCCAAGATTGATTTCCTTCCTATAAAGTTAATCTTGGGTCTAATCGTCATAGAAAATCGAAAATCACAAAAAAAAATTACTATTCACATTTTAGGTCTTAGGTCACATTTTGCATTTTTGAGTTTTGAGTTTTCTTATGTTTCTATTGTTAGATTTGAGTTCCCTAACACTATTAGAGTCCATATATCAAATTTGATCTAAATTGGAGTGAAATTAAACCTTATAATATCATTGGAAACTTGGGTTTGAAGAAGTTTAAAGTGGATTGAGGATTTCGAATTTGGTGGAAAGATTTGAAGTATTGGGTGAAGAATTTGAGCAAAATAATGTGTGTGATGAGTTTAGAATGTTTAAAATTCCATAAGATCAAATTTTTGACTCATTCCAAGCTAAGGTGTTCTTGAGGAAATTGTTATATTCATGTTGGAAGTTCATCAAAAAGAGGATGGTTGATCCAAAATAAAGGATGAAAAATGAGTGAAAAGTGTTTGTACAAAGTCATCTCTAAAGGAATCCAAGAATATTCCAAGAGAAAGTGAAGAGGGGACTATTTGAGGGGCATTTCAGCCTATGAACAAGCTAGAGGCCGCCAACTTACTCTTTATCTGCGCTGTAGGTGCGCCTGGTCTGCTCCAGACCCATGGCTGCACCTCAAGGCAGTATCCAAGGCCTCACATATAACCAGCCTACTCTGTACATGCGTTTCATCTAGTGCAGAAGGATAAGACTACATCTCATGCGTTTAACCTGTTCTTGACCTGCGCCCAAGGTGTGTAACACACCTCAACTGTAAATCGGCCTTTTCCAAGGCCAATCTAAGTTTCCAAATGAATTCTAACACTTCTAAACTCCAATTTTCTTAGATTTGATTCCTTAGTTTCATTCCTTGATTCTTAAATTAAACTCTTGATTCTTAAAAATATCAACAACTAGTGATTCACCTATTAAGTTAGATGATTAGTTCCTGAGTTCGAATTCATTCATTGTTCCATTTATTTCAAGAATTTCTCTATTTAATATCGCTGTTAATTTGTGATCCAAGTCCTTACATCTTTATTTGAGTCCTTCAAACAAGAATCCAATCTGATAAAGAGTAGCATTTGATACCTCGATTACCACACGGAGTATAAACCATATTTCAACATTTGTGATCCAAGTGTGAGGTAAAAAAAGGTGTGAAGAATTTGTGAGGTTAATTTCTCTAACTCTAATGTGTTTGTTGTTTTTTGTTGGTATCTTTCTCCATAGGTAAAATGTCCATTAAAGGTGAAACTTTACAACCATGAATAACCACTTAACAAATGCTATCTTAGCGGCCATTGAAACTTTTAATCGTAAAATTAATTCTATAGATGCTAAGATAAATTCACTTGACCTTAAGGTGGATTCTCTTGAAGGGAGTGTGTCCCTCATTGGTGGAAAAGTGGATATCATGTAAGGTCAAGAAAACACATCCCTATCCAATCCTATACACTATCACGCTTTGACTAGTGGACATGCTCCAAATCCTTCCATTCATATTTTCTCAAAAAACCATCACCAAATGATAAATCTACCAATACAATCACATAATTCTATTCCTCAATCCACTATATATCCAAAAAACTGAAATCCTGCTCGACCACTCCAATCTCAATTCAACCTAACACAACAAGATGAATGTCTAACCCGAATACCCCAACCTCTACTGTACCGAATTCTCCAATACCAAGCACCTATTCACCAAAACTAGCCTATCCCAATAGATGTGGAAGAAAAGAAAGAACAACAAGCAGAGTTTGGAGAATTCAATGAAGCCGACATGTTGGTAATAGAAATGAGAAATAGAACAATGGATCAAAGAGGTTATCAAGGTTGAGGAGAAAGATTTGGTCTAACACCTAATGGTAGAGGAAAATTAGGAAACCTACCCCAAGGTTATGATCGATGAAACCAACATTAATAAGGATCAAGATGTGGGTATCAACTCAATCAAGGTTATTCTTCCAACTTTTAAAGGTGAAAGTGATCTCGAAGTTTATCTCTCATGGGAGTCATCTTTTGAAAGGATCTTCCAAGTTAATGATATCACCAAAAAGAAGAAGAGTATCTATGCCATAGCTCATTTTGAAGGTATGCCAATACATGGTGGGATTATGTCAAGAGATTTGGAAATGTGTTGAATAAAGGACAACCCCCTCCATGGGATGCGTTGAAGGTATTCATGAGATAAAGGTATGTTTCGAAGAGGTATGACATGAGCTACTTTCCAAGTTGTACAACTTGAGGAATGGTAGAAAGAGTGTTGTGGCCTATTATGATGAATTCCAACAATTGATCTTGAAGTTTGATCATTAAGAGAATGTGAACCATGACATAATATGCTTCAAGGTTGGGTTGAACAAAGATATCACCTCATTCATGACTATCCACAAGTTTGGAACCATAGAAGAAATATTCCAAGTGGCCTTGGATATTGAGAGGGATATGAACGAAAGGGCAACTTATAAACCAAAAGGGTACGCATCTACCAACACTTAGAGGAATAATACAGAGGTAGCTCAATTGCTATCGATATGGAAAAAGAACAAGGACTATAAGTCCAAATATAAGAAGCTCATAGTGAAGACCACTCCAAATTACCCGCCAAGGAATGAAAGTAACAAATATCCTACTTCCAATCTTAAAGGTATTCAATGTTTTAAATGTCAAGGAGGGGACAAAAAGCAAGTGAATGTCCCAATCAAAGAAATATGATCCTTAGGGAATATAAATTATATTACCTTGGATAAGAGGTATGATTGGAAGATGAGAATGATGAAAAAGCCCAAGGTAGAGGGGGTCCCAAAGAAAATGAGCAAGTACTGGAGGATAATAAAGATGATTGGCCTCAAGATAGAGAGTATGCGGTTTAAAATTTTATTTTGAGGCTTTTAATGATTAGTAATGTCACGCCCCAAATCCCATTGGAGTGGAATGGCACCCGTAGCCGAGGAGGCCCGGCAGAACCCGTTCATAACCTATACTTTCACATTTACATTACTTATGAAAATTAGAAATTTGGGTAGCACTTCGTTGTAAATAGAAGAAAACAGTACCTGTATCAGCCCAGCAGACACGCATATATATATATAAACAGTAATTGGCCGTCAGAGCCATCACGTCTATCAACCAAACACTCCTATGGCTGTACAATATATCTACAAAAGCCTCTACATAGATACCCAACTGATTTAGGGTCGGGACAAACTCCCGCCCATAAAAGACTTTTATACAAATACCAACAGTACATATAGAAACGACTTGGGATGCCCCGAAACAACTGGAGCTCACCACTATCAACAGAATGTCCTGGCTCTTACTGCGGAGGTGTACGACCTGAAGTACCTATTCCTGTAGGCATGAATACAGGTCCCCCGTGAGGGACGTCAGTACGGAAATATGTACTGAGTATATAAGGCAGTGAGTATCAAGATGAGATACAAAAGATCAACAGAACCCAGATACCAGTGAATAAACAGTATGAGTAGACCACACTTAAAAGAGCTGATGGGATACCTGCAAATTACTTTCATATCATTACTTCCCGTATTCCTTATCAATACATAACATATGTCATACAATGGCCAACTGATCAGTGGTACTAATACAATACATCAGGGACCACCCCTGGAATAGCATATATACATAATCTTTATAATACAATGGCCAACTGATCAGTGGTACTAATACAATACATCATATCAACAATTTAAAATAAAGACATTCCATTTCTTACTGCAATTAATCTTTGAGATTGGTTACTTTGTGGTCACACCTTATGGAACTTGAAACCATGATACCTCAATAGGAAAAGCATGTAAATAGGTAATCAATATCATGAAAATGAAGTAGAGAATCATGGATACCTCATTAAACCATTTCGGAGTCAACAATAGTATATGGACATTTTTTTGACTAGCCGGACATCTTAAAAGTGAAAACAAGTTCAATTGGTAGTGTCGAAGATCATATGATGTTATTATGTGTCATGTGTCGTAGGACAATGTTGGAAGCTTACTTGAGAGTGCCATGGGTCATTATTCATGCCAAAGATTAGATAGAGTATGTCTTACATACCTTGATATAACCACTTCAATACAACTCCAACTTGACTTCCCGTACTCTTCGAACACTTATCTACAATAAGTCATTTGTGGCAAAATAGTATTAGCAACCAAACCTTACCATTTAGGTATTAACTTCACCAAATAATGTCTAGGAAGTAATCCTTTAACTCATCAATAAGAGTGCTACATACATCCTCTTATACTCTTATTACATTCACATATCATGCATTTTCATAAAATATCCCTCAACATCACTCTTAGCCTTTATTTCCCCTCTTAATCACCATCCAATACCAACATGATCACTAGGCATACATAACCACTAATATAGTGATATATCACCACAATTCATCCTCCATAATCCAATACAACAACTTCCATAATTTACTACTAACAATTTATACAAAATAATTCATAACTATGTTTCTAGTTATCTTCCAACATCAAGACAATACTCATAATCCCTTATCAATACTTATTCATGGATAAGAATCAAGAATAAACAATTTTCATACCTTAACAATGAACTCTTGTATTTAGAATCCTCCTTACATAACCATGGGGTGCTTCTCGAAGCTTTCGAGATGGTGAACACAACTACGGAACCTATTCGAATTTTCTACGGTTGAATCACAAAATATTTGAAGTTGAAATTAGGCTAGGGTTTCACCTTCTATTAATAATTGGATGATATATGATATATATGAGGCTAAGTTTATGTTTATAAAGACCAATATTTCGTCCAAGAGGTAATAGAAAATGACCATTTTGCCCTAAAAATTTAAATAAATCCGAATCTGTCCCCAGTGGACAGTTTTGACAGGCTGAAGTAAATCGATCATAACTCTTTTCTCCGGTATCGGATTTGGGTGAAACCAATTGAATTGAAAAGATAATTCAAAGTTATTTCATTTTCATATAAAGTATACCACCCATTTCTTCCTGTACAAGGATTTATGGTCGCTTAAAGTTGACCTAAAAATTTGTGCCAAAAATCTGTTTTTTTTTGGTAGGTTGTAGTAAAACGGGTATAGCTCCTTACTCAGACATTGGATTTGGATGAAACCAATTTCATCGGAAAGAAGACTCTTGGAGATTTTCGTCGATATATAGAATCTCACACAGTTGTTTTTGTACAAGGAGTTATGATCGTCTAAAGTTGATCCAAAAAAAATTGCCTAGCTGCAGTAATTTTCCGGCAGATTTACTGTTCACAGGCTTCCCGGCCACCGTTTTGAAATTTCGAATGTGCTCGCTTATATGAAATACTCCTCTTTTTTGGGCAAACTTTATATATTTGGAAAGCTTATTCCAATACCTACACATACAACTATTGACGGGATACTTCCGAACACCTTAAACTTAATTTAACCCATACGCAAGCCTTAAGGACTCCATATAATCGTGATAAGTGTACGAAAAAATTTACGGGGTGTTACATTCTCCCCCCTTAAGAAAATTCTTCCTCGAATGTTATCATAGTTACTCAATTAAGACATGTCCAAGCTTACAATTAACATATTCATCATCATAACATACTTGCATAAAAATAAACACTTACCTGTTATTGTTCTTCTTCCGTCTCATGAACTTCCTCCTCATCGTTGAATAGGTAAGGGTACTTAATCTTCATCGCTTCCTCGGCTTCCCATGTGATCTCCTCAACTTGTTGATTCCTCCAAAGTACTTTTACCGATGCTATCTCTTTATTCCTTATCTTTTTAATTTGGCGATCAAGAATAGCAATAGGCATTTCTTCAAAAGTGAGATCTTTTGTAACTTGTACATCTTTTGTAGTATTGATGTGCGATGGATCTCCGATGTACTTGCGAAGCATCGAAACATGAAATATGAGATGAACTGCTGAGAGCTCTTGAGGTAGCTCTAACTCATAAGCAACTTGTCCAAATCTTTGAATGATCTTGTACGGACCTATGTATCGTGGACTTAACTTTCCTTTCTTGCCAAACCTCATCACTCCTTTCATTGGTGATACTTTCAAGAATACCCAATCGTCGATAGAAAACTCAAGTCCTCTTCTTCTAACATCCGCATAAGATTTGTGTCGACTTTGAGCTGTTTCAAGCCGTTGTTGGATCACTTTAACCTTCTCCATTGCTTGATAAAAAAAATCCGGTCCAAACAAGACCGCATCACCTTCTTCAAACCATCCTATTGGCGATCTACACTTTTTTCCATACAATGCTTCATATGGTGCCATTTTGATACTTGAATGATAGATATTATTGTAGGCAAACTCGATAAGAGGTAGGTGATCATCCCTGTTGCCTTTGAAATCCAATACACATGTTCGTAGCATATCTTCAAGTGTCTGCATGGTACGTTCTGCTTGTCCGTCCGTTTGAGGATGAAAAGTCATACTTAGATTTACTTGTGTCCCCAAACTCCTTTGAAAAGACTTCCAGAAATTTGCGGTAAATTGGGCTCCTCGATCGGATATAATGGATATTGGAACTCCATGTAACCGAACGATCTCTTTAATATACAACTTCGCATACTCTTCTGCCGTATAAGTTGTCTTAACTGGTAAGAAGTGCGCGGATTTGGTAAGCCTATCAATGATCACCCATATGGAATCAAACATCCGAAATGTACGAGGCAAACCCGTGATGAAATCCATATTGATCTTGTCCCACTTCCAGACTGGAAGATCTATACATTGCATGTAACCACCGTCTTTCTGGTGTTCTACTTTGACTCTTTGACAATTCGGACATTCAGCTACAAATTCGGCAATATTCTTCTTCATGTCATTCCACCAATATATTGCTTTCAAATCTTGATACATCTTAGTCGACCCTGGATGGATGGAATACCTTGAACAGTGTGCTTCTGTCATAATTCTCTTTCTTAGCTCAACTACACCAGGTACACATAAATGATTCTGACATTGAAGCACTCTTTCTCGCGTAAGCTCAAATGCCTTTGTCGTGCCACTCTGCACATCCTCCTTAAGCTGCAATAAAATTGGATCTGCATACTGCTTCTCTTTCACTTCAGCTATCAATGAAGATTCCGCTGCATTACGTACAATAACCTCTTCATCTGGAGTTTCGAGAAGTCGAACTCCCAAATTAGCTAGTTGGTGAAGATCCTTAATCATCCCCTGCTTTTCTATAGATGCCATTTTAGACTTACGACTCAGTGCATCCGCTACCATATTCGCTTTCCCTGGATGATACAAGATATCAACATCGTAATCTTTCAACAATTCAAGCCATCTCCGCTGCCTCAAGTTTAGATCTTTCTGACTGAAGATATATTGCAGGCTCTTATGATCGGTATATATGTCAACATGAACCCCATATAAGTAGTGGTGCCATATCTTCAAAGCAAATACAACTGCAGCTAGCTCAAGATCATGCGTGGGATAATTCCTCTCATGTGGTCGCAACTGTCTAGAGCCATAGGCTATTACTCTACCATGATGCATTAATAAGCATCCTAAGCCAATTCTCGAAGCATCACAGTACACTGCATACCCTTCTGTGCCTTCAGGAAGTACCAATACCGGTGTAGAAGTCAACTTGCTCTTCAAATATTGGAAACTCTTTTCACAGGCATCATTCCATTGAAACTTGGAGGCTTTATGCGTCAACTTAATCAAGGGTGCAGAAATAGAAGAAAAACCTTCAACAAACCTTCTATAATAACCTGCCAACCCGAGGAAACTACGAATCTCCGTAGGCATCGTGGTTCTTGGCCAATTCTTCACAGCCTCAATCTTCTGAGTGTCAACTTTTATGCCTTCACTGGATACAATATGGCCCAAAAATGCCACTGACTTGAGCCAAAACTCATATTTAGAAAACTTTGCATACAGCTTACGATCACGAAGAATCTGCAACGCCTGCCTTAAGTGATTAACATGATCCTCTTCTGATCTAGAGTAGACCAGAATATCATCTATGAAAACTATCACGAACACATCTAGAAACGGCTTAAACAGCCTATTCATCAGATCCATAAAAACTGCGGGTGCATTTGTCAGCCCGAATGACATAACCAGGAATTCATAATGACCATACCGTGTTTGGAAAGCTATCTTGGGTATATCTTTATCCTTGAATCTCACTTGATGATAGCCTGATCTCAAGTCAATCTTGGAAAAACACTGGGCACCCTGCAACTGGTCAAATAAATCATCAATTCGGGGAAGAGGGTATTTATTATTGATAGTCACCTTATTCAATTGCCGATAGTCAATACACATCCTCAGCGAACCATCTTTCTTACGCACAAAAAATACTGGTGCTCCCCAAGGGGACATACTAGGCCTGATGAATCCCTTCTCTAGCAAGTCTTTCAGTTGCTCTTTTAATTCTCGCAACTCTGCTGGTGCCATTCTATAAGGAGGAATTGAGATTGGTTGTGTGTCTGGAAACATATCAATACCAAACTCCACTTCTCATTCAGGAGGTAAACCTGGTAGTTCTTCAAGAAATACATCAGGAAATTCATTCACAACCGAAATGGTCTGAAAAGTTGGCGGCTCTGCCTCTATATCCCTTACTCTAACCAAATGGTATATGTACCCCTTGGAAATCATTTTTCTTGCCTTAAAGTAAGAAATAAATCTACCTCTCGGCGCGCCAACATTACCCTTCCATTCAAGGACTGCCTTATTTGGGAAATGGAAATATACCTTCTTAGAACGGCAATCTACTGTAGCATAACAAGATGCTAACCAATCCATGCCCATAATAACATCAAAATCTACCATTTCTAACTCAACAAGATCGGCCATCGTATTACGACCACAAATATTCACAACACAATTTCGATAAACATTCCTAGCTATAAGAGATTCCCTTACTGGCGTTGATACTTCAAATGGCTTGGCTAATAATTTGGGTGTTCTTTCAAACCTTCCCGCAACCAAAGGAGTAGCATACGATAATGTAGAACCAGGATCAATTAAGGAATACACATCAAATGCAAAGATGGACAACGTACCTGTAACCACGTCTGGAGAAGCCTCTAAATTCTACCGATCTGCTAGGGCATACACATGGTTCTGAGCTCCGCTAGAACTAGATGCTCCTCTATCACCTCTACCGTGACCCATAGGTTGTGTACCCCTACTCAAAGGAGTCACCGATGATGACGCAACAACTGATCTGGTAGGTCGTGTTATACCACCTGTGGTCCTGCATGGGCAATCTCTAGCTATATGCCCCGGCTTACCGCACCAAAAGCAATTATTCATTCCAAGCCGACATTCGCCAAAGTGAAATCTTCTACATATGGTGCACGGGTGTCGTGGAGGTATCAATTGACTCATACTCCCTTGCCCTTGATACCCCACTGTTCGTGAACTCTGATTTTCACTGCTTTGCTCGAACTGATTACCTCTGAACCTTTGAAATTGCGGTGGAGCACTAATTGCAGGATAAGAAGATAACGGGCTAGGCAATATATGAGAGAAAGAAGGCCTAAAACCTCCCTGAGATGCCATAAACTGCCCTATAGCTCTGGCCCGCTTAGAATATCCTTTTTCTGATTCCTGGGTTCTTCTTCTTTGCCTCTGATCTTCCATTTTCTGAGCGAAAGCTTATATCCTCGCTATATCCATGTCCTTGTTCAAAGAAGCAATGGTGCAATCTCTAACCAAGTATGGTTCCAATCTATCCACATAGTGATGAACTCTGTCATCCATAGTAGCTACCACATTAGAAGCATATCGAGACAAGGAGTTAAATCGAAGACTATACTCCCTTACACTCATATTACCCCGACGAAGAGTTAAGAATTGATCTGCACGGGCCTGACGAGTCTCAAATGTAAGATAATGATCAATAAATGCATCTTTGAACATCCCCACATAGTTGGAGGTGCATCAATACCCCTAGATCGTTTCCAATCCTCGTACCACAATATAGCCTCTCCTTTCAGTCTATATGCTTCTATCTCAACCATCTCTTTACCGGATATGTACATAACATCTAGAGCCCTTTGGGTTTGATCGACAAAGTCCTGCGGGTCTTCGTTAATATCTGATCCGGTAAAAGTAGGAGGATCCAGTTTCAGAAAATCCTGTGTCCGAAGGATAGCTGCTCTATCCGTACCACTAGAACCCGTGGTAGGAATAGCTTGCCCTTGAACTTGACCGGCAACTATACGCATCAGAAGTTGTACTGCATCCCTCAAATCTCGATCAACAGCATTAATAGATGGCCCTTCCGGAGGAGAAAAAGCTCCTGATATATGCTCAGCTTGAGACTCACTTTGTTCAGCTTGTGCCGGTGGTGACTTACTAGTACCTTCTCCGGACACTATATCTTCTCGCTTCCACTTATTCTTTCTCCTTGTAACCGGCATCGTTACTATAATAAATAAAAAAAAACAATTGGATTAAGCGATCGATTATGACTTTATCTCTAATATGGGCTCTATTGCACGATCTAAGAAATGGAGAATGGAAACAATCCCTAAATGTCCAATAGCCTCCTGTTTATAGATGTGGTGCACAACACACCGATAAACGAGATTCTACGTAGACACAGCTTTGTAGACTCACTAGGACGAACTTCTCTGATACCACTTCTGTCACGCCCCATATCCCATTGGAGCGGACTGGCACCCGTAGCCGAGGAGGCCCGGGAGAACCCGTTCATAACCTATACTTTCACATTTACATTACCTATGAAAATTAGAAATTTAGGCAGCACTTCGTTGTAAATAGAAGAAAATAGTACCTGTATCAGCCCAGCAGACACGCATATATATATATAAACAGTAATTGGCCGTCAGAGCCATCACGTCTATCAACCAAACACTCCTATGGCTGTACAATATGTCTACAAAAGCCTCTACATAGATACACAACTGAGTTAGGGTCGGGACAAACTCCCGCCCACAAAAGACTTTTATACAAATACCAATAGAACATATAGAAACGACTTGGGATGCCCCGAAACAACTGGAGCTCACCACTATCAGCAGAATGTCCTGGCTCTTACTGCGGAGGTGTACGACCTGAAGTACCTGTTCCTGTAGGCATGAATACAGGTCCCCCGTGAGGGACGTCAGTACGGAAATATGTACTGAGTATGTAAGGCAGTGAGTATCAAGATGAGATACAAAAGATCAACAGAACCCAGATACCAGTGAATAAACAGTATGAGTAGACCACACTTAAAAGAGCTGATGGGATAACTGCACATTACTTTCATATCATTACTTCCCGTATTCCTTATCAATACATAACATATGTCATACAATGGCCAACTGATCAGTGGTACTAATACAATACATCAGGGACCACCCCTGGAATAGCATATATACATAATCTTTATAATACAATGGCCAACTGATCAGTGGTACTAATACAATACATCATATCAACAATTTAAAATAAAGACATTCCTTTTCTTACTGCAATTAATCTTTGAGATTGGTTACTTTGTGGTCACACCTTATGGAACTTGAAACCATGATACCTCAATAGGAAAAACATGTAAATAGGTAATCAATATCATGAAAATGAAGTAGAGAATCATGGATACCTCATTAAACCATTTCGGAGTCAACAATAGTATATGGACATTTTTTTGACTAGCCGGACATCTTAAAAGTGAAAACAAGTTCAATTGGTAGTGTCGAAGATCATATGATGTTATTATGTGTCATGTGTCGTAGGACAATGTTGGAAGCTTACTTGAGAGTGCCATGGGTCATTATTCATGCCAAAGATTAGATAGAGTATGTCTTACATACCTTGATATAACCACTTCAATACAACTCCAACTTGACTTCCCGTACTCTTCGAACACTTATCTACAATAAGTCATTTGTGGCAAACTAGTATTAGCAACCAAACCTTACCATTTAGGTATTAACTTCACCAAATAATGTCTAGGAAGTAATCCTTTAACTCATCAATAAGAGTGATACATACATCCTCTTATACTCTTATTACATTCACATATCAAGCATTTTCATGAAATATCCCTCGACATCACTCTTAGCCTTTATTTCCCCTCTTAATCACCATCCAATACCAACATGATCACTAGGCATACATAACCACTAATGTAGTGATATATCACCACAATTCATCCTCTATAATCCAATACAACAACTTCCATAATTTACTACAAACAATTTATACAAAACAATTCATAACTATGTTTCTAGTTATCTTCCAACATCAAGACAATACTCATAATCCCTTATCAATACTTATTCATGGATAAGAATCAAGAATAAACAATATTAATACCTTAAAAATGAACTCTTGTATTTAGAATCCTCCTTACATAACCATGGGGTGCTTCTCGAAGCTTTCGAGATGGTGAACACAACTACGGAACCAATTCGAATTTTCTACGGTTGAATCACAAAATATTTGAAGTTGAAATTAGGCTAGGGTTTCACCTTCTCTTAATAATTGGATGATATATGATATATATGAGGCTAAGTGTATCTTTATAAAGACCAATTTTTCTTCCAAGAGGTAATAGAAAATGACCATTTTGCCCTAAAAATTTAAATAAATCCGAATCTGTCCCCAGTGGACAGTTTTGACAGGTTGAAGTAAATCGATCATAACTCTTTGCTCCGGTATCGGATTTGGGTGAAACCAATTGAATTGGAAAGATAATTCAAAGGGATTTTATTTTCATATCAATTATACCACCCATTTATTCCTGTACAAGGATTTATGGTCGTTTAAAGTTGACCTAAAAATCTGTCCCAAAATTCTGTTTTTTTTTATAGGCTGTAGTAAAACGGGTATAGCTCCTTACTCAGACATTGGATTTGGATGAAACCAATTTTATCGGAAAGAAGACTCTCGTAGATTTTCATTGATATATATCATCTCATACAGTTGTTTTTTTACTAGGAGTTATGATCGTCTAAAGTTGATCCAAAAAAAATTGCCTAGCTGCAGTAATTTTCCTGCAGATTTACTGTTCACAGGCTTCCCGGCCACCGTTTTGAAATTTTGAATGTGCTCGCTTATATGAAATACTCCTCTGTTTTGGGCAAACTTTATATCGTTGGAAAGCTTATTCCAATACCTACACATACAACTATTGACGGGATACTTCCGAACACCTTAAACTTAATTTAACCCATACGCAAGCCTTTAGGACTCCATATAATCGCGATAAGTGTACGAAAAAATTTACGGGGTGTTACAAGTAAGGAATTAGATGATCCTAGTTAAAGGGAGAATATATTCCATACTAAATATCTTATAAAGGAAAACATGTGCTCTTTGATCATTAATAGTAGAAGTTGTGCTAATTTGGCTAGTTCTACTTTGATTGATTTCTTTAAGTTGCCCTCAACCAAACATACTACACCATATAAGAGTCAATGATTAAATAATTATGGTGAGTGAGACGTGACTAGGAAAGTGGTGATTCACTTCAAAGTTAGGAATTATTATGATGAGGTGCATTATGATGTAATACCCATGTAAACTTATTATCTCTTTCTTAGGAGGCTAAGGAAATATGATCGTTCAACTAAGCATGATGGGAGAACCAATCGGTATTCTTTTTATTTGAATGGTTGAAAATTCACTCTCCATCCACTTTTGCCATCTCAAGTGACTTAGGGTCACCAAAAGTTAAGAGAATTGAAAGACAAGGGTAAGAAATAAGTTGACAAGGATAACCAAACCAAGGAGAGGGATGAAGAAGAGAAATAGAGGTTAAAGGGAAAGAGTACCATTGTGATGTTGGATAGGAACAAAGATCTTTTCAAAAAACATGATGACAAAACACTCTTGCTTCTCCTAGCCCATGCATTTTATGCTAACTACTCTACTTCTCCGATCCCCATTTTATTCCCTTATTTTGTAGGATTATGATGATGTATTTCCAAATGATATTCCCCAAGGACTACCCCCCACTTCGGGGAATTAAGCATCAAATTGATTTTGGTTGGGTTCTTAATTACCCAACAAGTTGGTATACCAAAGAAATCCAATGGACACCAAAGAGCTCTAAAGGGAAGTTGAGGAACTCCTCAACAAGGGATATATCAAAGAGATCATAAGTCCATGTGTGGTCCCGATATTGGTAGTGCCAAAGAAAGATGGAACATGGCATATATGTGTTGATTGATGAGCCATTAATAAAATAACGATAAAGTATCACTACCCAATTCCCTATTTGGATGGTATGCTTGATGAGTTGAATAGTTCTTGTGTGCTTTCTAAGATAGATCTTAGGATCGGGTACCACCAAATTCGGATGCCACTAGGTTATGAGTTGAAGGCCGCATTCAAGACCAAGTTTGGTCAATATGAATGGCTGGTCATGCCTTTTGGCCTCACCAATGCTCCTAGTACCTTTATGCAGTAGATGAACCATGTGATGAACCTATTCATAGGGAATTTTGTTGTGGTATACTTTGATGATGTTCTAGTTTATAGAAAATCCCTTGAATAACATGTCTTACATTTGAAAAATATGTTTGAAGTGCTTAGAAAAGAGAAGTTGTATGCTAATCTTGAAAAATATTTTTTTGGCTTAAATAAAGTTGTGTTCATGGGATTTGTTTTGAGCTGAAGAAAAGTCAAGGTTGATGAATCTAAAGATAGACGCCATCAAGAATTGGCCAACTCCAAAATCTATTGGTGAAGTAAGAAGTTTCCATGGCTTGACTAGTTTTTATAGGTGATTTTTCAAAGGATTTAGTACCATTGCTACTTCTTTAACCTAGGTGATACGTAAGGATAAAATTTTTAAATGGGATGATGAAAAAGACAATGCATATGAAACTTTGAAGGCTATGCTTAGCTCTGACCCTTGTTGTAATTTCCCAATTTTAATAAGATGTTTAAGATTGAATGCGATGCAAATAATATAGGAATAGGTGCCTTCCTAATGTAAGATCATAAACCTATTGCCTATTTTAGTGAAAAGCTCAAGGGAATAACTATAAATTATTCCACCTACGATCTAGAGTTATACGCCTTGATTAGAGCCTTGGTTAATTGGCAACATTACTTGTGCCCCAAGGAATTTATGATTTGAACCGATCATAAATCCGTGAAACATCTCCAGGCCCAAGATAAACTCAATAAAAGACATGTCTCGTGGATTGCTTTCCTAGAGACTTTTGGTTATATAATTTAATACAAAAATTGAAAGGAAAATATGGTAGCCAATGCAATGCTAGGAAGAATGTGCTTATCTCTAAATTGATGGGATTTGATAGTCTAAAGACAATGCACCTCGAAGACCCTAAATTTTCTCAAATCTACCAAGATTGTGAGACATGGAGTAGGGAAAGGGGAGAGGGATAATGTTTCTATGCCTACTCTAAGTTTGATGGTTTCTTGTTCAAATAAAGAAGGTTTTGTGTTCCCTATAGCTCATGAAGAGAATTATTTGTAAGAGAGGAACAAGATGGGGGTATGATGGGTAAATTTGGAATTGACAAGACTCTTGGAATCCTAGAGGAACAATTCTATTAGCCTCAAATGCATCAAAATATTGCTAGAATTTGTGTCCAATGCATGGATTGTAGAAGTATGAAATACCTCCTTATCCCTCAAGTATTATAAATCCCACTACCCACTCCTCAATGCCCATGGCTTAACATCTCGATGGATTTTATTTTGGGATTGTCTAAGACCAGGAGGTGTAGAAATTATAGTTTTGTTGTGGTTGATAGGTTCTAAAAAATGGCCCAATTAATTCATCATCATAAAATTGATGATACTTCTAATATGGGATTCTTTGTTTATTGAGCATGTTGTCAAAATACATGGAATTCCTTAGATCATTATAAGTGATAGGGACTCTAAGTTTCTTAGTCACTTTTGGAGGTCATTGTGGGGTAGACTTGGCACCAAATTGCTTTTCTCAATATCTTTCCACCCAAAAAAAGATGGGAAAACTGAGGTGGTAAATAGAAAATTTGGTTCTATGTTGCGCACCTGAGTTAAAATTAGAATGGCCTCTTAGGAGGACCACCTACCTTGAGTTGAATTTACTTATAATTGTGTTATCTATTCGACTATTGGTATGACTCCCTTTGAATATGTTTATGGTTTTAACCCCCTTACACCTTTAGATCTTACTTCATTTCATAGTGATATTATGATAAACTTAGATGGAAACAAGAGGGTGGAAACCATGAAATAGTTGCATGAGAAAGTGAGAATTTTCCTTGAAAAGAAGAATCAAGAGGTGGATAAAAGAGTAAACAAGGGAAGGAAGTGTCTTGTGTTTGAACCGGGAAATTGGGTGTGGGTGCACATCCTAAAAGATAGGTTTTCAACAACAAGAAAAGACAAATTAATTCAACGAGGTGATGTTCCATTTCAAGAGCTTGAAAGGATAAACGAAAATGCCTATAAGATTAACCTTCCTCCAGAATATCAGGTACATAGTAACTTTAATGTGTGTGATCTTTCACTCTTTGACATAATAGAAAATGATCACCCTTGAATTTGAGGTCAAATTCTTCTTAAGATAGAGAGGACAATACAATCCAGATTAGCTCCAGGCCATTCGCTAGAAGTCAAGATTAGGAGCATTAAAGGATCCAAGGATTGTTCATAAAGTGAGAAGTACTTGAAGAATCCTCCTTACCAACAAGATGGTGCAATTTGTTAATGATCGCACTCACATTGGTCCAAGGATCATTTCAGGAGGCAATGGAAGACAAAACAAGGCTAGAAATCCCCTTGGTAAGGACTTACACCCAAGGAACTTTGGATCCACTTTTAATCTGCTCTAGCATTTTGATAAAGGATCAAAACAACCACTAGTGGGACTTTTCTTGCAATTAGATTACTTTTGGGTCCTAAAAGTGTAATAATTAGCCTAAATTATAAATACTTTGGAGGCTAGATCATTCACTTAGTTTGCTTGATTATTGATGAATTGAAAAATGATTCTCCATTAGGTGAGAGTGTTGGACAACTTTTCTTGCAACTTTGGTTTAGAAACGTTGGTTTAGAGAGATATCATTTCTCTGTTGGTTACATAAGAGTTAGGTGTTTGAATTAGATTGTAATGGAGGATAATTGAGTTTGATATACTCTTTTGTACTTAGGTACTTCTTTATCTCATGTATAATTTCTATCCTTATCAATTATATCTTTACTTTTTCATATCGTCTTTAGTTTTTTCAGTTCAATTTTGTATCATTCATAGATGTATACCTGAGATAGAGATGATGAGCATTCTTGAAGCTTTTCATTCAACACCAGTTGGGGATCATCATACTGGTATTCACACTACCCATAAAATCCTAGAGTGTGGGTTTTACTTCCCTATGCTTTATAAGAATGCTCTTGATTTTGCATAAGCCTGTGACCAATATCAATGTCAAGGCAGAATTTCATGATGCCATAAACTCTTTATGATACCTATTTTAGAGTTGGAGTGGTTTGATGTATGAGGGATTTATTTTATGGGTCCATTTGTGAGATCCTATGGCATGAAGTATATTTTGGTGGCAGTTGGCTATGCTTAAAAATAGGTGGAGGAAATTTCTCTTCCAAATAATAAAGGTAGAAGTGTCATCATATTTCTGAAGAAAAATATCTTTCCTCAGTTGGCACTCCACGTGCGATTATTAGTGATGGTGTCTTTCACTTTTGCAATCATCTATTTAAGGCCTTGCTTTATAAATACAGTGTAAAGCATAAGGTGGAAACACCTTATCATCCTCAGACAAGAGGGCAAGTTGAGGTCTCCAATAGAAAGATCAAGTCCATATTGGTAAAGACTATGAATGCCAACTGGACTAACTAGTCAGGAAGTTAGATGATGCTTTTTTGGCCTACCAAACAACTTATAAGACTCCCATAGGTGCCTCCCTATATCAGCTTATGTACGGAAAGGCATTCGACTTACGGGTCAAACTTGAGCATAAGGCACTATGGGCATTGAAAAAATAAATTTTGGGTGGCGTGATGTGGCAAATTTGAGATTGAGCAAGGTAAATGAGTTGGATGAATTCCGATTAGGGTATTCATGACAAAAATGTTTAAGCCTGGTGATTTAGTTCTATATAATTCAAGACTTCAATTATTTTGGGGCAAGCTAAAGTTTAGGTGGTCTTGACCATTAACCGTGGTTAGGGTATTCTCTAATGGTGCTATAGAGTTGAAGAAAGATGGTTATGCCCCATTCAAAGAGAATGGGTCGTGTGTAAAGCACTATTTGGGTAATCTTGACAAAGTGAAGGTAGTTGATGAGGTTAGCCTTGGCAAAATTTGAGTAGCCGAGGTAACTAAGTCATGCCGAGATAGTAAATAAGGCCCTTCTTGGGAGGAAACCCAATGTATTTGGTTAGTTTTGCACCTATGTCATGACGTAGTCGCCTAGTGCATCCCAAGTATATCCTCATTCCCTTGATTTATATTATTTTCACACACTCGAGATAGTGCATAGCATTTTAGTTGGGGTGGGGTATACCATAGCCGCTGTGGTTTTTTTGTCATGCTTTTTTTCTTGGAGGTCACAGTATGGTTGTAGAATCGATATGACTAGGTTAAATTTTGTGTCGTATTGTTCTTTGTTTTATATTGTATTGTGTTTTTGTGTAATTAGGAGATTTTCTGAGTATCTAGGGTAGTTGACATATGTTTTTGTTGATTTTTGAGAAAAATGATACCCTCCAAAAATTTATTTTAGAATTGTGTGATGTGTATTTATGTGTGACCATTGTGAATCTCATTATGGCATTAGGTTTAGGGATATAATAATTATAACTAACAATTGCATGAACTGGGAGGGAGTATCTTGTAATGTGACCTTGTGCCATGTGTGTGTGAGTTGCTACTTCGTTCCCTTGTGTGTTTAATCTAGAACTTTCCCGATTAGTCTTGCCTGGGTTTAGGATAGTCGATGAGGAAAAGATAATAGGACGTTCTTGATAGTAGTCCACTTTTGGTCTAAATAACCATCCATATGTTAATAAGTATTCCTTGATCCCTAATTTTTAGCCACTATAGCCTATTTTTCTTGTTATACCTTTCACCATCCCATTTTTATTACAATGAACCTATTTTAGACCTAGTCCTCCTTGGACATTGTGCACCTCAACCCAGGCAAATCTCCTAAGTTGAGGGTGGCTATCATAGGGGTGCGTAATGTAAAGTGGGTCTGAAGAAGGGTAAAATAAGGAAATAGAATGTAAGGCTGGTTGTGGTAGAAAAATAAAAATAAAGAGAAAAAGAAAATAAAAGAAAAATGTGAAAAAGAAAGAAAATGAATGAATAAAAGAAACCACACCCAACCTAAATGTGCTCTAAAAAATAAAAGGGGATAAATTAGGGTGGAATAAAAAGAAATTGGTTGATAAGTGGACTCAAAGTACTGTACTGTAAAGGAGGCTTAGTCACTAAAAATGTCCATATGTATCGTACCAGCCCCCAAGCCTACATTACAAGAAAATTAAAGTCCAATAGTGATCCTAATCTGACTTTCTAAAAGCTAAGGTAAGAAAATTAGGGCAAGCCTATGGTATTTAATGCGCATTGGTGGAACTTTTCATGTGAGTGTGAGTGTCTCTTGGCCGTCCCTTCATTAACATGCATGATTTCATATGAGAGTGGGATTTCTTTGTTATGAGGGCACATGGGTTGTATTGCTAGCTGCTTACTTGTTTCGGTAGTGTAACTTGTATATATGCATGGTTGTTTTTTTACTAATGTAATGCCACATATTAATTCCCTTGATTCACATTGTTGTTCTTTGTGATACACATACTTGGTTTTGAAGTGTTGAAATAGGAGGGGTTAATGTTTTGAGCTTAAAGTTGATGATCGACTGCCATAGATAGCTTAGGTTTCTCCTAGTTAAGAGTTTGTTTTGTTATGTTGTTTTGCTTGAGGAAATGAAAACATTATAAGTTGAGGGTGTTGACGTGCTATGATTTCATAGAACTTTTGATGCTTAAAACGATGAAAATATGTAAGTTACTTAGGTTTTTTTGTTAGATATGATGTGTTTTGTGTTATGTTTTGCAGGAAACCGGGTTTTTGAACTATTCTGAATAAAATGATTGAAAATTGAAGTTTTGACCACTAAAGTGGGCACCTACAACCCGTATGTACTACCTACGGGCCGTAGGTACCAGAGTATATGTCAGGAAAGCTAGGAAACAGAGAATCAGAAGAAGAAAAAATTGACCCTGCCACCTACGGAGGGCACCTTTAACCGTAGGTTCCACCTAAGGTCCATAGGTGCCAAAATATGTTGAAGAAGAGCCAACTATAGAGAGTATTTAGAAGGATTTTTGGCCCAAGTCACCTACGTGGGACAACATATGGCCACCTATGGACCGTAGGTGGCCCAATAAGTGGCCACCGACCTTAGTTTTCCTTCTTAGTTTTGGAGTTATTTCCTAGGGTTTTGTTTTACTCTATATAAGATATTTTGATGTTTTTAGTTAGTTTACGCATTCTTGATATGTACAAATATATAGTTAATTTTGGGATTCGATTTTGATCTTAGGATTGTTTTGTATTGATTTTGGTTAATTATTCAGTTAAACACTTTGGGTTTTATTCGTTAATTATTGTGATATTGTTTGAATGCCTTCAATTATAAATTCCTTTGATCATTTCACCACAACGAGCGACTAACCTTAGCAAGGGTTGTGGGAACCCTGGCAAAATAACGAAGTAGGGAAAGTGTTCAATCCTTCTAAATTGTTGTTGCTGTGTGCATTGTGATTTTCTTCGAGTTCATTGCTTTCTTAATGGTTGCAAATATTAGGATTCATCCTGTATTTAGTATGAACTCTAAAGAGAGGTATAGATTAGGAAAAATAGATCACATCAGTGATTTGGGGTTAATTACCGAAATAAGCTAATCCGTATTATCTACTTATGATGATTAACTTTCATCTAATCAACTTGAGACCAAGTGTAGATAGTTGAAACTGGGGTCCAAGGTAAGGGTTAGTAAGGAGACACTCTGATACCGACAGAAGATAAGTGAAATTCACCAAAGTATTCTGAGAGGCTATTGGTGATATCTAACTTACCAGATTCTACATGCATAACAGTTTTATAGTTGGATTGAGCACGAGAAGCCTACATAGTTAGAAGCCCAGGGGAATACAAGCCTTGTTATTGTTTCTAACTATTTACAACCAAAGCATTTGAGTTTGATTATTGTTTACAACAACAAACCCCCATTTACTTTTCAGTACTGCCTGTTGACTTCAATAAACTAGAGAGATAATTCACGTAGTCTTTGTGGGTTCGATCCCAACCTGAGTTGGGTTACTATATTTTTCTAGGACCACTTTATCTTCTATTGGAGGTGTAGTTTGGGTGACATCAATATACATATTATTATTGATGGGAGAGAATATATGATTGTGATGCCTGAGTAGGGGTCTTGAATTGATATTGTTGGCCTTGATTATGCATTAAATTGACATATTTATTATTGTGTTGCCAAGTAGAACTTTACTTGTTATTATAAGCCTTATTTGTTCATTAAATTGCCTTATAAAATTGATGATACACAAGTGAGGGGTTTGAAATGATATTTCTGAGATACCATTCAACCCCCAATTTTTATATTCTTGTACTCTAGGTTTGAATTGGGCAAGTACCCATTGTTTCAAGCTAATTTGATTACCATTCACATTGTTCCTCGTGGATTCGACCCCGAATAAAAAATTGAGTAAATATATTGATGACGAACACCTTGTACTTAAATTGATGTGTAAGATGAGTATTATCAACCTACAACACGTAGATGCCATCTACCACCAATAGGTGCCACCTATGGCTCGTAAGTGGTGTCGTAGGTGGCCACCGACCCAACTTTCCCAGTTTGTTTTGGTTTTGAATTTCTAGGGGTTTTATGTAATCCATAAATATTGTATGATGTTTTTAGTTAGTGGACACACTCATACTATTACCAAACATATTTTTATTCTAAGATTGACTTTTGATCTTGGGATTCTTGTGTTCTTGATTTTTGGTTGCTTAATTGATTTGAGACTTCGGATTTTCTTCATTTATTATTGTGAGATTGATCTATGGTTACTAAATCGAATTCCATGGATTGTTTCACAACTATGAGCGTCTAATTACCTTAGCTAGGGTTATGGGAACCCTGCTGGGATAACAAAGTATGGAAAGTGTGAGATCCTTCCAGATCATTGTTGTTGCATGTATTGTAATTTTCTTTTCTTTGATTAGTTTCTTAACGGTTGCAAATGTTAGGAACACGCCTATATTTGATACTAACTTGAAAGAGAGGTAGCGATTAGGAAAATAAGATCACAACAGTGATTTGGGATATCAACCCTCGTTTAATAATTTAAGACCAAGAGGAGATAGTGACACGACCCGACCCGGGGCCTTGTCGTAATAGGCATCCCAAGTCCTACCAGGACCGGAGACAACCCCCGCTACCTAACTCAAACTCCAGTCTCCTTCCCCGAGTTGGCTGATTTTTTAGCATATAACAAGATAGCGTAACATATCTCATAAAGACAATAGGATAGGACCACAACTGTGACCAACCCTACCAATTTCAACTGTCCCATACCAACCATCCAACCATACAAAGCCAAACAAAAACCATAAATCCGATCATAACCGAATAAGTTTCATTAATAATTAAATAATCCCAATATAAAATAGGATGGAACAACCAACAATATGGTCAATCAGTATCAGCCCCAACACCAATACTAATGCTAATGCTGACACCAATATCGATCCCGCTCATTCCAACCCATAGTATCTCCACAAAAGCCTCTAACCAAAAGAATACAAATATCCAGTTGGGACATGCCCCCAATCATTGACAAAACCAATATCTATAAATAATCAAGAGTATGAATAACATCCATGAAATGGAGCCTTCTGAATATTTGGAATCTCACCACGTTAATCCAAAGCTTACCCCAGAATGTTCGAATGCTAAGCAGGAGTAGTAGAATGGTCGGTTCCAGCATCACGTGGGGATACAGCCGCCCGAAGACGGGTTAGTGGGTGAACACTAGCATGAACTCAAAATAAGGAAAAAATAATGCAATTTATAAAACCAAGTAAAACCATCCATATGCACACAAATGATACATATATACATATAAACCATGTTGGAAAAGGGAACCGGGTTTAGCATGCCATTTAAAACCTTTACCTGGGTTGTATAGCTCTGCCATCCTAAACCACCCACGGGATAAATGGGTTCAGCTCCCCCTGCTGAAAGGGGTCCAGTGCATGAAGCAGCAGGACCAGGGAAGAAAACCAGGGATGACTAGTACATCCCCCAAAATATAAAGTGTGACATCATGCACACGGTCACTGGGAACAAACCTCACATCGGCAAATATGATTTTTCAGTTTTGATCCCTCTGAGACCTCTACGTTCCACGACTTTGCAACACACACCCCTACTTTAAGCCCAATTAAACCATTTTCCAACCAAACCATTATTCCATTATTATTAACCAAGCTATTAGTAGTGGTATCGCCATACCAACTATAACTTGTAAGTATTGTCCTTAGCCCATCCTTAGTGGATTCCCATGTACCCCACACGATTTCCAATTAAACCAAAGCTATGGCCACCAAGGACTTTTTAGTCCATTTAAAACCATTTAAACCATTCATATCATTTAGTGTTCCATTACCATGTTTAAACCATGCATAAGTTCCATTGAAAAATCAATATTATAGTGAAAGTATTGTTATAGGCATTTTATCAAACACATTTGGGGCGTAGTATTTCCAAAACCAAAGTTCATTACCAAAGAACTATTCCTATGCAACCAATTATCCTAAACCACCATTAATGCATATAAAATCATAACTAAAACATGGGAAAAGTAAAACTAAGCATTTATAACCAAAAACCCCAAATCATATTTTAAAACCCTAAATCATACAACATTCAAATCATGAAAACATTGTATAGAACCATGCCATTAGTTGGAACTAACCACGAGGGAAGAGAATATACCTTAAACAATGATGATGACAGAGAGAAATCACCAAGACAAGCCCCAATTTACTCCTTAAGACAAAACCTTAACTTTCTTTGCCCAAGAACTCTAAAGAGGATTTAAGAGTATTTTCCAAGTGTTTAAGAATAGAATAATAGGGCAAATAACCTCCCAATTGCAATATAAGTCATGGGACCTCATTAGGATTAGTGGGGAAATATCCAGATAGCCCTCACTTAAACTGCATTTAATTTCCGTCATAGGGTACGACTGACCCTTACGAGTCATACCAATCCTGTACAAGTGGTACCCACCTCGCATACCCTAGGCTTTCCTCCTTGGACCCAAGAATATCCAAGGTACGACATACCCAAACCCAAGTCGTATCCGAATATATGACTCGTACCCATAAATCATACCCTTGGCAGAATAGAATCTAGGAGGTTTGAACACTGACCACCATATGAGTCCTGGGTACGACTCATACCCTAGCTTACGACTTATGGTAAGACACTCGTACTCATATCCAACTTAAGTTACCAAGTCTAAGGTTAAGTGAAGTAACCAAATAACCCATACCCAACTATACGACTTGTACCACCCAAATCGTACCCATTCCAGTAACTAATTTGATCCCACTAACCAACACTGCTCAGCATACGATTGGACCATACCACCCATACCCAAGTGTACAACTGGTTCCCCTACGTCATATCTTTCCCAAAAACCAGAAATCAAACAAATTTTCTATGGTCTAAAAACTAGGGAGTTTCAGTCTCCCCCACTAGGAACATTCATCCCCGAAGGAAGGACAAGGTAGGGGTAACCTCACGTACGAGTCATTTTCCTTATCAAATATATTCCTAATCTTTAGCAATGTTTGAAAATAGAGATGCAAATATATTAATCTTTCCTTAACAAACTCAGAAAATAAAGATGTGTTGAAGAACACATACCTTCAGCATGAATCCCAAGAGAAGATAATAGATGTGGATACTTGGACTTCATGTCTTCCTCCGCTTCCCGTGTAGCTTCTTCCACCTTATAGTTCTTCCACAGAACCTTAATCGAAGCCACATCCTAGGTTTATAACCGACAAACCTGCCTATCCAAGATCTCAACTGGGACCTTTTCATAAGATAGAGAGTCCAAGATACCCAACCCCTTCAAAGGAGCAATCAAAGAAGGATCACTAAGACACTTCCTCAATATGGAGACATGAAATACCAGATGAATGGGGTTCAAACTAAAAGGCAACTCCAATTCATAAGAAACATTTACAACCCTCTGGAAAACCACATAAGGAATAATATACTGGGGACTGAGCTTCTCCTTTTTATCAAGCCATATTACTCCCTTCATAGGAGATACCTTGAGGAATAACTTATCCCCAACCTCAAACTCTAAGTCTCTATGCCTCATATCCGCATAGGACTTTTGATGACTTTGGAAAGTCTTAAGCCTATCTCAAATTACCTTCACCTTTTCCATATCCCGATAGACCAAATTTGGACCGAACATATCTGCCTTACCAAGCTTGAACCAACCAATAGGAGATATATACCTCCTACTATTCAATGCCTCAAAAGGGACCATACCAATACTAGAATAATAGCAATTGTTCTAAGCAAACTCTACCAAAGGTAGATGTTCAACCCAACTGCCACCATATTCAACCACACATTCCCAAAGCATATCTTCCAATATCTGAATAGTCCTTTCTGCTTGCCCATTTATCTGAGGAAGAACAGCAGTACTCAGACTCACCTTAGTACCCAATCCCTTAAAAAAACCCACCAAAATTGAGATGAAAACTGCGTACCACAATCAGAGATAATCAAAATAGGTACGCCATAAAATTTTACACTCCCCTGAAGATATAACTTCGCATAATCCTCTGCCAAAAAAGTAGTCCTCACTGGCAAGAAGTGAGCAAACTTTGTCATACTATCCACGATGACCCAAATTAAATTATATTGATTTTGAGATTTAGGAAAACCGACAACGAAATCCATATTAATTACCTCCCATTTCTATTTGGCCAAATTAATTTCTCGATACAACCAACCTAGCCTTATGTGCTCAGCCTTAACTTGTTAACACACCAAGCACTTGGCCACAAAATCAGCCACGTCTCTTGTAATACTATTCCACCAATACATCTCCTTGAGATCATGATATATCTAGTCGAGTTAGGATGTACAATATAGAATGATTCATACGTGTCAACCAAAATCTTTTGTCGCAACCCATCGACATCCAAAATACACAATCTCCATTGGTACTGCAAAGTACCATCACCACTGATCTCAAATACCATTATCTTCTGCATACCCACATTATTCTTGATTTCCATCAAGATAGAATCTAGCACTTGTTGTTCCTTAATATCTGCACCAAGAGATAACTGAACCACTTCCTGTTCTATCACACCACCATTCTCGAAGTCCAAAAGACAAACTCTAAGATTATCCTAGTGGTGAATATCTTTCACCAGTTCTTGCTTTCCATTCAACACATGAGCTAAACTCCCCATGGATAACCTTCTAAGAGCATCAACAACCACGTTAGCCTTACATGGGTGATAGTGAGACCATGTCATAGTCCTTGAGAAGTTCTAACCATCTCCTTTTCCTGAGATTTAGCTCCTTTTTAGTGAACACATACTGTAGACTCTTATGATCAGAAAAAATATCTATGTGCACTCTATATAGATAATGTCGCCAAATTTTCAAAGCAAAAACCACCACCAATAGCTCCAAATCATGAGTAGGATAATTCCTCTCATGCACTATCAACTGCCTAGAAGCATAGGAAATCACCTTTCTATGCTGCATCAAAACACAACCAACTCCCACCCTAGATGCATCACAATAAACCACAAACCCCTCACTGCCCTCAGGCAATGTCAAAACTGAAGCCAAAGTTAACTTATCTTTTAACTTCTCTAAACTCCCCTCACAAGCATCCAACTAAGAAAATTTCACCCATTTCCGTGTCAACTTGGTTGAAGGATCATCTATCATCGAAAAGCTCTTCATAAATCGCCGATAATACCTAGCCAAACCCAAAAAGCTCTAAATATAGGTTGGAGCCATGGGTTTAGGTCACTTTATAACCACAACCACCTTTTGCGGATCCACCATAATCCCCTCGCTAGAAATAATATGACCAGTAAAAGTCACAACGTTCATCCAAAACTCACACTTGGAGAACTTGGCATACTACTGTTATTCCTTCAAGGTCTGCAAAACCACATAGAGGTGATTAGCATGATCCACCTTACTTTTAGAATTAACCAGAATGCCATCAATGAATACAATGATAAAGAGATACAAGAACTGCCTAAAAACCGTGTTCATCAAGTCCATAAATGCCGTTGGAGTATTTGTTAAACCAAATGACATCACTAAGAATTCAAAGTGCCCATATCGAGTACGAAAAGCTGTCTTAGGGATATTGTCCTCCCTAATCTTAAGCTGATGATACCCAGACCAAAAATCTATCTTAGAAAAGAACTTGGCACCTTGCAACTGATCAAACAAGTTATCTATCTTTGGAAGATGATACTTGTTCTTGATTGTTAACTTATTCAACTTGCGATAGTCAATGCACATCCGAAGGGAACCATCATTCTTATGCACGAGAAACACTGGTGCATCCTACGGGGATACACTAGGATGAATAAAACTCTTATCCAGAAGATCCTTAAGTTTCTCCTTGAGTTCCCTCAACTCAGCCCGAACCATTCTATAAGGAGGAATAGATATTGGACAAGTGTTTGAAACCAAATCAATACCAAACCATATTTCCCTATTTGGAGAAACACCAGGATGATCATCCAGAAAGACCACAGGAAACTCATTTATCACCAAAACTGACTGTAAAGAAGGACCTTCCAAGTTAGAATCTTTAACCCGAACTAAGTGATAAAGACAACCTTTAGAGATTAACCTCCATGCTTTAATATAAGAAATAAACCTCCCCTTAGGAGCTAGGGAACCACCCTCCCACTCTATAACCGGTTCACTAGGGAGCCTAAATATAACCTTATGGGTCCAATAATCCAAGGACATGTAACAAAAGTGTAACCAATTTATCCCTAAAATTACATCATAATACACCATATCAAGTTCAACCAAATCCATCAAAGTCTGCCTACCACCAACAGATACCATACCCCCTATCAAATCTTTTAGCAATAACCGAGTCACCTACCAGGGTAGAAACAAAAAAAGATATGAAATAACCTCAGGATCAAAACCAAAACATACAGTTACATAGAGGGTCAAATAGGGAAGAGTGGACCCCAAATCAAGTAGACAATACACGTCACGAGAAAAGAGTTGTAATGTACCAGTAATGACATGAGGTGATGCCTCAGATTACTACCATGATGCAAGAGCATACAACCTATTTCAGCCTATGTCAGTACCAAAAACAGGAGCAGACACTGAAGCCGCACCACTAGGGGAAGGATAAAAAGATAAAGCAACTGAAGCTTTGACTGCACCCAAAGCTCCCTTACTAACTGGAAAATTTCTGAGCATATGGACAGGCTGGCCATATTTAAAACACTTGTCCTTGCCTTCATCATAATATCCCCGATGAAGACAACTATAGAAATGACAAGGAGGGCATGAATAAGTCGATTGACCCCCACTCACCTGAGATTGGGCACCCTATGCCCAAAAGTTATCACCACTTTGCAGATGTCTATCACCCGACTACCTTGGGTAAAGAGCGATAGCAGTAGAGAAGGAACCAGAACTCCCCTGCTTCTTCTTTGGTCATTTACCTCCATCTCAACTACCTTATGACTGAGCACCTTCCTGGTTAGAAAACTTGTTCCTCTTTACTTTGCCTATCTCTGAATACTGGTTACCTTCTCTTTTTATCCTCCAACAGCTGCATGTGGACAACTAACCTCGAAATGTCCATATCATTGATCAAAAAAGCAGTATTGCTTTCCAAGATCAAATCTTGAGATAGCCCAAAAGCAAATATTCTCATCCTCGCTCTGATGTCAGCCATCAAATCTGGAGAATACCTTGACAAATGATGAAATTTCAAGGCATATTCCTTAAAAGACATTCTCCCTTACTTAAGATTCACAAACTTCTTTATCTTTGCTTTCCTCAGATATTAAGGAAAGAAAATATCTAGAAAAGTACCAACAAGGCATCCCATAAGGACAACCTCTCCATATCATCTCTATCCTTTTCCCACTCTTCATACCATTGGTATGTAACATCCTTGAGCTGATAAGTTGTAAAGTTTACACCTTCCACATTAGTATCCTGGATTACGATAAATATCTTCTCTATTTTATCTAAGAAAGCCTGAAGATCCTCCTCCACCTTCACACTAGTAAAAGAAGGAGGATTCAATTTCATAAACTGGCTAACCCTTATGGCCTAAGCAGACAACCCACCAGACGCATTCCTCTCAGCCTGAGCAACAACTAACTAAGCAATAGTATGAATAAACTAGCAAAATTCTGCATTAGTCGCCTCATCTTGAGGAGGACTAGTAGAAACCATAGGAACTCCAGAACAATCAGAGATAGGACCCTTAGATAAAAGACGAACTCCAGACATAGGACGTACCCCATCAACATTATCCCCATATGGGACTGAAGAGTTTTCTTGTGTTCCAAATCGTTAAGGCATGATCTGAAAAGTGAACAACTAAGGAATAGAGATGAATTCCAAGACTTAGACTCTAAGCTTGAAAATAGAATATCAAGAAAGTGAAACATTCCTAAATGCCCTGTAGCCTCTCTCTTATAAGTGTGGCACATTACATATCCTTAAAAAAGACTGTACCAGACATGACTTTGTGGACTCCCAATTGACCATGAACCTAAAGCTCTGATGCCAACTTGACCCGACCCGACCCGACCCAGGGACTTATTGTAATGAGCATCCCAAGTCTGATCGGGACTGGAGACTACCCCTACTACCCAACCTATCCTACAATCGCCTGCCCTGAGTTTGTTGAATTTTAAGCATATAACAAGATAACATAATAACTCACATGAAGATTTTGGATAGGATCACAACCATGATCGGTCCAACCGAGTCCGACCATCCATACCAACTATCTAACCCTACTAAGGCAAACTAAAACCATAAATCCAATCGTAACAAAATAAGTTCCATTAATAATTAAATAGTCCCAAAATAAAAGAGGATGGAATAACCAATAATATTGTCAACCAATATCAGTACCAATACCAATACCAATGCTAAGACTGACACCAATATTGATCTCGCCCATTCCCAACCTATAGTAGTTCCACAAAACGTCTAACTAAAAGAATACAAATATCCGGTTGAGACATGCCCCCAACCATAGCCAAAACCAATATCCATAAATATCCCAATGAAATAACATCAATGAAACGGAGCCTTCCAAATAGATGCAAGCTCACCACTTCAATCCAAAGATAACCCCCAAATATCTAAATGCTAAGTAGGCGGAGTAGAACGATCGGTTCCTACATCGCGTGGGGATAAAACCACCTAAAGTTGGGTGAGTGGGTGAATACTAGCATGAACTCAGGATAAAGATAAAATAATGCCCTTTATAAAACCAAGTAAAACCATCTATATCCACACAAACCATACACATATATATAACCATGTTGTGAAAGGGAATCAGGTTTAGCATGTCATTTAAAACCTTTACCTGGGTTATGTAGCTCCGTTTTTCTAAACTACCCACGATCTATATGGGTTTAGCTTCCCCTGTCGAAAGGGACCCAGTGTGCGAAGCCGCACGACCAGGGATGAAAACCTAGGATGACTAGTATATCCCCCAAAATATAAACTGTGGCATCAAGAACACGATCACTAGGACCAAACCACACATAGTCAAATGTGAGTTTCCAGTTATGATACCCCAAGGACCTCTACCTTCCATGGCTTTGCTATATATCTCTCCTTCTTTAAGCGTAATTAAAACTATTTTTCAACCAAACTATTATCCCATTATTATTAACCAATGTTATTAGTAGTAGTATCGTCTTACCGACTATAACTTGCTAGTATTATCCTTAGCCAACCCTTAGGGGGTTCCCATGTACCCCACATGATTTCAAATTAAACAAAAACCATGTACATCAAGGCCTTTTCAATCCATTCATATCATTTAGGGCTCCATTACCATGTTTAAACCATGCATAAGTTCCTTTGAAAAATCAATATTATAGTGAAAGAATTGTTATAGGCATTTTATCAAACACATTGGGGGCATAGTATTTCAAAAAGCAAAGTCCATTACCAAAGAACCATTCCCATGCAATCAATTATCCAAAACCACCATTAATGCATATAAAAGTATAATTAAAACATGGAGATACCTTAACTAACCATTTATAACCTAAACCCCCAAATCATATTTGAAAACCCAAAATCATACAACATTCAAATCATGAAAACATTGTATAAAACCATACCTTTATTTGGAACTAACAATGAGAGAAGAAAACATGCCTTAAACCAAGATGATGATTGAGAGAAATCACCACGACAAGCCCCAATTTACTCCTTAAGATGAAACCCTAGCTTCATTTGCCCAAGAACTCTAGAGAACATTTAAGAGTCATTTTAAAGTATTTAAGAATAGAATAATAGGGAAAATAACCTCCCAAGTGCAATATAAGTCATGGGGCGTCATTAGGATAAGTGGGGAAATGTCCAGGTTTCCCTCACTTAAACTGCATTTAATTACTATCATAGGGTACGACTGACCCTTATGAGTAGTCCCATCATGTACGAGTAGTACCCAACTTTCGTACCCTAGGTTTTCACCCTTAAAAACAACAATGTCTAAGGTACGACATACCCAAACCTAAGTCATATCCAAATGTATGACTAGTACCCATAAATCGTACCTCTGGCAGAGTAGAATCCAGGGGGTTTGAACACTGACCACTATACGTGTCCTGGTATGACTTATACGCTGGATTACATCTCATGGTGAGACACTCATACTCAGATCCAACTTACGTTACCAAGTCGAAGGTTAAGTGAAGTAACCAAGCAACCCGTACCTAAATATCCGACTCGTACCACCCAAAGCGTACCTATTTTAGTAACTACATCCATCCCACCAACCAACACTGGTCAATATACAATTAGACCATACCACCCATACCCAAGTGTACGACTTGTTCCCCTAAGTCGTATCTTTCCTAGAAACCAAAAATCAAGAAAATTTTCTACTATTAAGAAACCAGGGTATTTCAGATAGTGAAATTGGGATCAAACGCAAGGGTTAGTAATGAGACACTCTGAGACCGAGAGGAAATGAGTGAGATTTACTAAAGGGCGTCGATAGATAGTTGGTGATACATAACTTGTCAGATTTTACATGCATGATAGGGAGATAGTTGGATTCAACAAAATAAACCTATGGAGTTAGAAGCCAGGGGGAACATAAGTTTGTGTTCATTTCACATTATTTACAACCAAAAAACATTCACAACTTTTTACTTTTACTATTTATTACACATCCCCCTATTTACTTTTTTCACTTCTGACTTTTTCAATAAGATTGAGAGATAGATTTGACGTATTTCCTGTAGGATCGACCCCTACCTAGTTAGGTTACTATATTTGAAATTGAACATATTATATATTCTTAAAGTGTATAGTTTTGGGCGACATTAAATTTTGGCGCCATTCTAGAAGTACGCTTATGAATTGGTTGATTGGAGTTGTTGAGATTTTTTACTTACTTTTCTATCTTTCTAGGGGCGTACGCCAGTGTATGCCTAGCACTAGGAGAAAAGGTAATCCTTTGATACCATTTTATCTATATCCAAACAAAATCCTACAATAGAATCATAGGATATTGAACCATGGTCGTGAAGACCATTATGAGGGGCTTTAAGATGATCCACATAACTTGCCTTATCCTTGTTTGCATGGTATTTAGGAGTCAATAAATCTATATAATATGTGATTATTAGTGGAGGAGAAATAATAAAGGGATAATAAGGATGCTCATCATGCAGCACAAAAGGAAGAGAGAGTGAGACAAAGGTAGGAAGTTGATCGTTGAGCAGAACTCAACCGAGGTAGAAGTGATAGAGTTCAAGTGCTCCCAGCTTATTAATATTTTATAGTTTATGATGATCCAATAGATGATCTGGGGTGCGTTAAGCCTACAAAAATAGAGCTATCATTCCTTCCACAATACCCAGAGGTAAAGTTTGACATTTCTACTGCTATGATCCAGTTGTTGAATCTGAAAGATGTATTTGCTGGGTTGTTGATTGATGATGCAAACATGCATCTTATAAAAAATTTTGGGATTTTAACTTCATATAATATACCTAGGGTGGATCAGTAAGCTCTTAGACTCAGGTTGTTCCCATTTTCTCTAACTGGTGAAATGACTTTATGGTTAGGGGAACTACTTTATGGGTCTATTACTACTTGGAATGAGTTGTAAAAACAGTTTTTAGACCATTTCTTCCCTTCGTCCAGAGTTCTATCGTTGAAGGACAAGATATATGATTTTATGCATCTACATTCTAAAACAATATATGAGGCATGGTTTTGATTTAGGAAAAAGTTGATGATCATGGGAAATTTGCTGGAGATTTTCTATCGTGCCCTGAATACTAGTTCCAGAGCTTTGACGGATACTATCACAGATAGAATATTTATGAGCTACGTTAGCAAGCAACATTAGATATCTTAAATCATATCTCTATTACCAATAAAGGGTGGAAAACTCGGGAAGCAGAGAGAGGTGCCTACACTTATGCTATTTATGCTTTCGGTGAGCATAGAGTTGTGATAATTCCATATCTCAATAATTTTCACAATTAAGGACTGAGATTGGGCTACTAACGAAGCAATTTTATACTATGAATTTTGAGAAGTCAAATGTTGTGGGCTCACTGGGTAAGTTTACAAGGTCATATATGATTCTTATGTAGATGAAGCGGAGAAGTACCTAGATAAAGAGTTGGAGGGTTTCTGAGACAAGGGCCAATCATTTATGCAAGACAATTAGAACTTAAGGTAAGAAAACCTATCAAAACTACTATAGTGATAGATACAGGGGAGAAGAAAAAGAGATAGTGATTAGAGATAAAAGAATGACTATAAGGAGAAGAGTAGTCCTTACATTCCACTACAAAACAGAGATGCTAATTCAAGAATAGAAGCGATGTTGTCAAAGTTGGTCAATGTTCATAAAAGTCAAGAGAGTAGACTTAAGATAGATATTTTAGGTTTGACCTAGAAGTTAGAATCACATGAAACTGCGATCAAATAGCTTGAGCAACCATTTGGGAAAATATAAACCAATTTAAATCACTATTAATTGGGCACTCTTTTGAGCAACACTTTGTAAAATCTAAAGAATGATAGTCACTATTTATCCATCACCACTCAGAGTGGTAAGACAACTATTTATCCCCCTATTTCTATGGTTGATGAGCCAAGGAATGATATTATTGATTTTGTTGAGACACCTAAAGTGGAATTTAAAATATAAGTGATGAGTGTCGAGTCATCACAAAAATTGACAGGTGCTGATATGCGTATTGAGAAGGCCCAAGAAAAAGGAAAGGCATATTAACCAGTAGTGAAGACCATTCCATTGCCTCCCCCTTCTTTTCCTCAAAGATTAATGAAAAATAAAGAAGAAGGAAAGTTTAAAGAGCTTATTGCTATGCTGAAAGAGTTGAGTTTGAACATCCTTCTTTTTGAAGTTCTTGAGCTGATGTCTGAGTACGTAAAATTTATATGGGAATTGGTGACAAAGAAGAGAGATGTTCATTATGAGGGTGTTGGTGGGTTGCATCATTGCAGTGTGATTACATATATATCTCTGGAAAAAAGAAAGGTGATCCCAAAGAGTTCACGATTCCTTACACCATTTGGTTATCTAGATTTGCTAGAGCTCTGTGTGAGTTGGGGGCCAACATTAACTTGATGCCGCTAGCTATTTTCAAATAGTTGGGCTTGAGACCTCTTGAACCAATGATTATACGGTTGTTGATGGCATATCGTATGGTGAAAAAGCCCATGGGCATATCTTATGATGTGTTGGTATATATGGACAACTTTATCTTTCTCGCCGAATTTGTTGTCTTGGATTGTGAAGTTGATTTTGAGATACTCGTAATTTTGAAAAGACTATTTTTGGACATGGGTAGAGTATTGGTGGATATGGAGAAGGGTGATATAAAGTTCAGGATGAATGATGAGGAGGTCACATTCAATATTCATAGGACCATGAAGCAACCGACTGGCATAAGGGTGGTTTCGATGATAAATTGTAAATATGACCCTGTAGGCCAAGTTCTTAGCTACCTTGATGAATTTGAGTAATCAAGGTACCTGGGTTGTGTTGCAATGTTAAATAAAGTGCTTTTTAGGAGGTAACCCAAGGTATTATGTTATTTTTGCAATTGTGTTTGCGTTAGTGTGAGTGATGTTAGATCTATGCACTTTATGGTGCCATGGGTATGTTCCTAACTCTCTTGTTTTGTAGTGGTTTAATGCATTGGGACAATACATGTTTATAAGTTGAGGGTGGGGCTACTTGTGGGACTAGATGTTCTCTTGGGGTTTTTTTTGTTGTGTCTCTTTTCACCTGGAGTTCTTTCTTAATAGAGCCAGCATGTCTAGGATGTATTGTGTTTTTTTGTAATGTTTTGTGTTGTTTTTGTTCAATACTCAATAAACTACCCTTACCACCTTTCTTGTCACTACACTTCTAAACCCAAACTTCCAACCAACACAAGAACAACAAGATAAATAACAAGTTGCTAGTGAATCAAAATAGGCCTCACACGGCTTCATTAGACTTTGGTTTTGTGCTTTGATTAAGAAAATTATATGAATAACAAAGCAACTATGCTAGTGAATCGAAATAGGCCTCACACGGCTTCACTAGACTTTGATTTTTCACAAACATAATGATAACAAGATTACATAATACAAGAGATAAAAACTTGACACACAACATTCAATGATCTAAGAATACACCTTACTCTATTTTAATTGAATAACTCGTAAGAACGAGGGCATAACTTTAAATTTGAGGGACGTATAACACACTAAAAGGCTTCTCTCAAGACGCTTTGTAACTTCTGAAACTTTCGCTAGCAAATATAAAAGCATTATCTGGAGAGGAACTGGAACTTGTTGATCATGTTATCTCAAGAATAATACATAGATAAGGAAGTATAGATTATTATTATGGATTTGAGGAAAAATTTGAAAGCATATCTGACTAGGCCTTAGTGCACGATTTCTACAGGCCTGATAAAGTACTTCAATTTTCGAAACTCAAAAGTACTGATAGGATACTTTTGTAGCTCTTTTACAATTCCATAAATATCTATGGAGAATTAAGCTCAACTATTTCTGATACCTTGGAAATAAGGCAGACATGGCTTGACTAGGGTAAGATGAGAATCTGTATAAGTTTCTTGGAGAACTTTTCTATAGCACGATTTAAGACTTGAAAGAATGGAGACATTTCCTAAATTCCCTGTAGCCTCTCGAAGAAAAGTAAAGACGTCTCTGTACCTTTCGGCAAGACTCTACTAGACACGGCTTCATATACACCCTAGGACACTTGAACTCTGTGCTCTGATACCAAGTTTGTAATGCCTCGAAGTCGGGTCCCGAGACGTCCCACGGTGCTTAGGGTCACAAGTGACCCCAAGCTAACCCTTCTACTGGCATAACTCATAAGCAACTGAATAAAAATACAAATCCATAAAAATTAGTAGAAACTAAATCTTTTCTGAATCTGATTGATACAAAAATGGAATTTTACAGGATTACAATTCTTCCTTTACAACCAAAACTGAAACAAAATACATCAACTTCTACTTACTGTCTATGAAGCCTTTACTAGTACTGACTATAGGTAGCTGAGTCATGACTCCCGACTATCCCAACTCAATACGGCTGGATAAAGAAAATACAACACTTCTCGAACTGTATAACTAACTCAAGCCCTTGAATCAAAAGAACTCATCACCTGCTGACTGGATGTCGCGAACTGACTGGATCTGAAGATGTACACTATACCTTGTACCTAGATTCTGAGAAAATGTAGCCCACATACGAATATGTGGGTCAGTACCATAGAAACATACCGAGCATATGGGGGTGCAATGCATATATAAAATAATATCTTAATATCATCACAATTTATAAAATTATGCATAATGATATAAATGACTCACTTAGGTTGAATTAAAATCATTATAATCATAAGAGATTAAAATATATCGGGTGAAATATGTGAGTCATCATAATAAATCTCAATTCACTTCCATCTAGATTCCAAATCATCAAAGTAATCAAATCTCATAACAATTCTCTTTGGAATATATGTTCTTTAAATCTTTTGAAAACAATGACTTTCTCAAACTCAGTCTTTCAAATAAATATGTTTTCATCTCAGATAGAAGAATAAAACTTTTCATATTAGATAGGAAAATATGCACACACACATTGGGAGTCTCTTACAACCGACATAAACCATGTAAGCTACATGGAGTTCAATGTCCAACCCACGTTGGGGAGAGCTATCCTATCCTTGCCATCGGAGTAGGACCTTAATCTTTTATTCACTAGTGATCACTATATCAATCAGCCTTAGGCTCACATCCTACGGGGGCACGTAGTTCTAGGGAAGTACCAATCACAGTAATACCTCCCACTCGGTTCTAACTACTACTCCCGGACTTATCTAAGATCATTTCAAAAGAAAATCCACAACAACGCAATTCAACAATTCATACCGGGAGCCATCATGCTACCACCTTTTCATAATAAATCAATATGTGGATTTCTTTTCTCATTCGAGTTAAAAAATAGCTCTTTCAAGACCAAAAGGTCAAATCATTAAAATATCAAGGTGTGTATAACACATTACTTCACCAAAGATCATAATCTAAAAGAGGGTTTAAATCCCATATATCAACACTTGAGCAAAACATTTCAAGATTCATACTTTGTCTAGCAAACAAGTATAACTCATATGAAAATCTGAAAATTCAACTTGAAACATGATACTAACATAAAAACTCAAGGAATTTATCTTTAAGACATCACAAAAATATCATAGTTTCTTGAACAAGAATATAGGATAATAGTTTCCATCTCAAATTCATAATTAAACAAGTAAAATCATGTATCTTCGTAAAATAGTACAAATTTTTGGGCACAAGAACGAAAGGATGTTCTTGTTGAAAACCCCACATACCTTAAACTTGAAGCTTTAAATGAACTCTTGACCTTGGGACTCTATTCGTGAAAATAATGAGTGTTTCTTGTAGCCCTCTAAATGGTGATTCCGAATCTCGAAGAATTATTGAAAACTCATGGTTGAATCTTGAGGTATTTGAATTTTTAGGTTGAAACCCTAATGAATGTTCTTGGTGATTTTGAGAGAAAGTAAACTTATTTTGGTGTTATGGGAGTTTAATCCCATGTTATAGACATATATAGGGATGTTTTTGGCACTTAGAAGTGAGGTATGCGGCGCATTGCTTATTTCACATTTTTAAGTATGCGCCGCATTGACTATCTCACACCTATTCCAGTAGCCATGTGCAATTGGTTAGGCAACACACTCTACTTTACAAAGCCATAACTCCTTGCTCGGGTGTCAGATTTTGATAAAATTTATATCGTTGGAAAGATAATTCAATTATATACTATTTGATAGGTCTTGGGATGAAAAATTCCATGTATATTAAGATATATACACGTTTTAAGTTGACCCTTGTAGAATCGAATGTCAAACTTTGGATGAATCAATTGGTCTTAGCTCAACTTTGTTCTAGGTCATTGCTATGAACATTTTTCACCTCTAAACTACTCCATAGACTAGGATAATGATCACTCAACTTTTATTCATGTGAGAATCACTTGGATTAGAGCTTAGACATGCAGGAACGATGGTTAGAATTCTGGCACGAAAATATGGGGTATTACAGAAAATAAAGGCAAGACTATGGTATTTTTTCCACATTGATGGATCTTGTTTTGAGAGTGTGAATGTCTTTTGATTTTCACCGCATTAACATACATTATTCTATTGAGTGAGTGGGACTTTTTTGGCATGAAGGTACATGGGTTGTGTTGCTAACTATTTATTTGTTCAGGTAGTGTAACTAGTAGATATGCATGCCTATTTGTTTCTAATGTAATGCCATATCTTGATTCCTTTGTGTTACTTTGTTGATCTACATAGATCCATAGAGTTTGTTTTGAAGTATTAAAATTAGAGAGGGTGATGTTCTTGAGCTTAAATTGAAATTGACTGCCATAGGTATCTTAGGATTCTCTTGGTTAAGTATCATTGTGTTGTTTTGATATATTTTGTTGCTTGAGGGCATGCAAACATTTTAAGTTGAGGATGTTTATGTGTCATGGTTTCATGGAACTTTTGATGCTTGAAATTGAGAAATATGCAAGTAATTAGGTTTGTTTTGGTGGATATGATGTGTTTTTGGGTCTATCTTGCAGGAAACTAGGTTCTTGGAGCTAAATCAAATAAAAAGGTTGGAAGCAGAAAAATGGGTTAGCTAAGCTAGCATCTACCTTTAATAGGTTCCACTTACTAGGTGTAGGTGACAGGGTATAGGTGACAAAAGAATTAGATCAAGAGAAGTTAAAATTGCAGGAACTCTCTGCAACCTACGGTCCGTAAGTGGCGTCGTAGGTGGCCACCGACCCAATTTTCCCAGTTCATTTTAGATTTAAATTTTTAGGGTTTTTAGGTAATATATAAATAATTTTATGATTTTTTAATTAGTGAATGCACTCATACTATTCAAAAACATATTTTGATTCCAAGATTGACTTTTTTTATCTTGGGATTCTTGTGTTCTTGGTTTTTGGTTGATTAATTGACTTGAGACTTTGGGTTTTATTTGTCTATTATTATGAGATTGATTGTATGATTTCTTTATCGAATTCCATGGATTGTTTTACAACTATGAGCGACTAATTCCCTTAGCTAGGGTCAAGTAACGAGTCCTCTTAATGAGTCATTATGTTAGACAACGACTCATTACCAACAATCATTGTCAGACCAAAACTATTATCTATGTACCTAAATCTTTCCAGTCATTACATCTCCTTACTACGAGTCGTATAGTGAGACAACGACTCATAGACTATGTCGTTATCTTAGTAGAATCCATACTCTAATCAAGCATGTTAACAGTGGTTACAAGTCATGTAAGGACTCGTTAGGTGACCCTATGAGTCATTATGAGTCTCGTAGCCATTGTAACATGTATGTTTAGGGGAGTTGGTTCTAATTCTCATTCACAATACAAAAATTTGCATTTAAACAAATTCAACAACTCCTAATTCATCCCCAATCAACATTACATAGAATAAAACCTTGTTTACTCCCAATTTGATTTGTTTACTTCATCCATATCAAGAATGGGGTTTCTTTTACCTATATGCACATAATTTTAGTAAGGAATCAAGGAAATTTTTACCGGATTGAGTACCAACTAATGATAATAACATGTAAAAGCATAACTTACTTGATTTAATAGCTTGGGTTCCTTGAAATCAAATTCTTTAAAGATAGCGTGTCATAGTTCTTGAGAATTAAACTTTAGGAGATTGCAATTCTTTGATTAAGATATAAGAGGATGAAAGTGGAGTGTTTTAAGGTACGTTGGTCGGTTAAGGGAATAGAGAGAGTCACTTTAAAAATGGTAATGAATCATTAGGATTTAATTCCCTTTTTAAACACTTTAGATTGGACCAGGTTGACCCACTAGGCCCATGATGTTGGGCCTAGAAATGAGTCAACGTAACCAAGTCGTTAACTCAGGTAATAGGTCATAGCCTCCCCCCATAATGACAAAACCTTACTTAGGTCTATAGTCATAACTACTAAAGGTAATTAGTCTTTGTCACTGGCAACGACTTGTACTGATAGTTGTTATGATTCCAGAGACCAATTACCTAAGAGTGGTCTGAGTCCTAGCTTCCCATGACTCAAATAATGAGTCATGATGTCACCTAATAACTTGTCATGTGAGTCATAAGGCCAGGCACTAGAAATATTTTCTAGTTTTTTTCTGCAATCTCCAGCCCTACACACTAAACACCCAAGTTACCCTATAATTTAAATAAGTACAAAACATGGGTTACCTCCATGCATTATTTGATTTAATGTTGCAGAACGACGTGGCTAGGTTGGATACTCACACTTCACTAATAAGCCTCATGGGTTACCTCCCATGCAGTGACTGGTTTAACATTGCGGAACGATGTAATTGCCTTAGTTATTCAGACTTCACCAAGGCTCAAATCCTCAACAACTTTCACTTCCTCAATGTTTCCCATTTAGTGTTTCACTCTATGCCTAATCACCATGAATAGGGCTTCACCATCACGCTTCATCTCTATAGCACCATGCGGGACCACCCTCACCATGGTGAATGGTCTATACCACCTAGACTTCAACTTGCTAAGAAACACGCGAAGTCTTGAATTAGATAACGAGAACAAATCACCGGGATCAAACAATCTTTTCTCAAATTTTCTATAATGATACAACTTCATCCTTTCTTTGTATATAGATGAACTCTCATAAGAACGAAGTTGAAATTCATCCAACTCATTCACCTTTTTTAGCCTCAATGTAGTTGTATCATACCACTCCAAATTCAGCCTTTTTGATACCCATAAGAGCTTATGCTCATGTTCAACCGGCAAGTGGCATGCCTTTCCATACACAAGATGATATGGGGAGACACCTATAGGGGTCTTAAATTTGTTTGGTAGGTCAAAAAAGCATCATCTAACCTTCTTAACCATTTAGTCTTGATGTTATTCATAGTCTTCTCCAATATGGACTTGATCTCTCTATTAGAGACCTCCATCTGCCCACTTGTCTGAGGATGATAAGGTGTTGCCACCTTATGATTTACACCATACTTCTCAAGAAGGGACTTAAACTACCAATTGCAAAAGTGAGACCCACTATCACTATAATCGTACGAGGAGTGACAAATCGATAAAAGATGTTTTTCTTCAAAAAGGCGATGACACTTCTACATTCATTATTTGGAAGCGCTACCGCCTCCACCCATTTTGAAACATAGTCAACCACCGCCAAAATATACTTCCCACTATAGGAGCTCATGAATGGTCCCATGAAGTAAATCCCCTACATATCAAATAGCCCCAACTCTAGAATAGGTTTCATGGGGTGTTCATGGCATTTGAAATATCGCCTTGACACTTACATTAGTCATAGACATGTGTATAATACTGAGCATCCTTGAAAATCATAGGCCAATAGTACCCACACTGCAGATTTTTTTGGGTTTTGCAATTCTACCATGATGACCCTCAATCAGTGATGATTGATAATCCTCAAAGATGCTCATTATCTCCACCTTAGGAATACATCTTCAAATAACACCATCTGCACAAACCAAAAAAAGATAAGGCTTATCCCAGAAGAATTTCCTCACCTTAAGTATAAACCTCTTGTTCTTCTAGAAGGACAAATCTTCTAGGACAAGATCACTTTTCAAAATAGTTGAAAAAATTAGCAAACTAGAGGATTAAGTATTGAGATGCTGCTAAGACTCGCTCATATGGAAAAGCATCGTCTGTGTCAAGATCATCCCCTAATTTCTACATTTCTTATTCTTTAAGCCTAGACAAATGATCTGCGACTTGGTTTCCAGTTCCTTTTTTATCCTTCACCTCGCAGTCAAATTCTTGCAGCAAGAGAACCCAATGAAGCAGTATCGTCTTTGCATCCTTTTTAAGCATTAGATATATCAAAGATGCATGATCTATATAAACAATGACTTTCGTCCCAATTAGATAGGACCAAAACATCTCTAAGGAAAAAACAACAGCCAGCAACTCTTGTTAAATAACTGTATAGTTCTCTTGCTCAAGGTTCAATGCCTTACTGGAATAGTATATAGGATAAAGGATTTTCTCTCTCCTTTGTCCTAGGATAGCACCCAAGGCCACTGCACTAGCATCACACATGACCTCAAATGGAAAAGTCCAATCATGGGACACAATGATAGGGGCAGTCACCAATCGCTTCTTTAGGCACTCAAAGGCCTTATGGCATGCATCATAAAATATAAATTTCACCTCTTTCTTAAGAATCTTGTATAGAAGATTTGCAATCTTTGAGAAGTCCTTAATGAAATGTTTGTAAAAACAAACATGACCCAAAAAACTCCAAATACCTTTTACTGAGACTGGTGGTGGTAACTTCTAGATCACTTCAATCATAGCTTTATCTACCTCAATACCTCTTTTTGAGATCTTTTGTCCAAAAAAAATACCTTATTTTACCATGACATAACTCTTCTACTAATTCAAGACCAAGTTTCATTCCTCACATCTATGAAGAGAATTGGCCAACTAGGCCAAATAGTCTTCAAAAGAGTCCCTAACCACAGAAAAGTCATCTATGGAGACCTCAGTAGTGTCTTCTACCATGTTAGATAATATCAATATCATACATCTCTGAAATATGGTGGCAGCATTGTACAATTTGAACATCATCCTTTTGAATGCAAAAGTCCCATAAGGGCAAGTAAAAGTTTTCTTTTCTTGGTCTTTGAGAGCAATAGTAATTTGATTATATCCCAAGTACCCCTCAAGAAAACAATACCAACCACTTCCTGCAAACCTGTCCAACATATGATCCATAAACGACATGGAAAAATGGTCTTTTTGAGTCCACGTATTCAGTTTTTTGTAGTCCATGGATCCCGTCAACTAGTAAATGATCTCATGGGAAAAAGTTTATTTTTCTCATTGGAACCACTCTGATTCCATCCTTCTAGGCATGCATTGAATCGGGTTAACCTATTTGTTGTCCGCAATAGGGTAAACCACAACAGCATCCAACCATTTAATAATTTCTTTCTTCATAACTTCCTGCATAGGAGGATTCGACCATCAGTGATTGTCAATGCTGGGAATGAAATCTGACTCAAGATGTATTTTATGGCTACAAATACATGGTGGGATCCCTATAATAACTATAATGGTCCATTCGATGACCCTCTTGAATCTCTGCAACACTGATAGTAATGCCTCTACCTGTGTCTCCACTATGTCGGCTGTAATAATCACTGGTAAGGTATTGTCGGTCCCCAATAATACATATCACAAGTGAGATGGGAGGGCCTTCAATTCCAAGACCTGTGGCTCCTCAATATACGATCGAGCTAGAGGAGTGGTTCTATTATTCAGATCAAGATCAACCTTCTTCAGATCATAACTGAAAGAACCTCTACCATACAATGCACCCACCATCTCATCATATTAATTAATACATCACTATCGAAGTTCATGATCGTTGCTACTAATGCTTAAACTCTAAGTCTCTCTTCAATGGGCACAGTCACCGCATCAACATCATAATCAATAGTGTCTATCACAGATACCACCCGCATATTATTAGGTTGCCACTTAGATTGACACATATTAAAGATCATTTGCTCATCATTGAGCCTGAAATCCATCCATCTCAACTCTATATCAATATATGACCTATCCATAGCTAGGAAGGTTCTTCCCAAGATGATATGGACTTGAAAGTCCACTTTGCAGTCAAGAATAGCAAAATCACCTAAGAAGATGAAGGATGCCACCTTCACCAAAACATCAAAAAAAATACCAATTGGCCTTTTAACAGTGTGGTTAACCATCAACAATCTCATCAATGTCGATTTGGGTGCCCCTAATCCCAACTGTTTATACACTACCAACGATATAAGATTTATGCTGGCTCCCATGTCACATAAATCTCAAGCAAAGTTTAGCGACCCAATAATACATGGAATAGTTAAAGATCCTAGGTCCTCCTTATTCTCTACTAATAATCTGGAATCAACAACACTACAATGGTGCACATTATCAGCGGGCTAAAAACTGACCATCCACTTCTTAGTGACCAAGTCTTTCAGAAACTTCGTGTATCCTAACATTTGCTCCAATGCCTCTACAAGAAGGATATTGACAGACAGTTCCTTCAATAAGGATAGGAACTTCTGATAATTACCTTCTTCTTGGTTCTTCCTTAACCTCTTCGACTCCATGCCAGGTGTCTCAACAACCACAAGACTATAATATCTCGCCACATAAACAGCAGCCAACGGGGGATCGATACTAGAATTACCAATTTTGGTGGTGATATCAAGACACTGACCATTATTTTTAGGATTTGGAATTGTGTTTATTGAAAGGTTACCCGACTATCTCTAAGTTAATATAGGAGATATTTACCCAAACTGTTGCTCTAACTGCTTAATCACAATCGCATATGACTCAATTTTTTGGTTTAATCCTGAGATATCAGCCTTAATATCCTTAAGTCAAGTTTCCTGACCCTCTTGACCTTTTACCAATTTAGACAACATCGCCTCCACTTTCGATTTAGTATCACGACTACCTATCGAAACTTACATGTCTCACTTCTCTTTGTAGTCATTCTTTCTACTCTAGTCACCATAATTCTCTCTATTGTGATCTCTCTATCGATCTCCATAATAGTTCCAACCTTGGTTCCTTTCCCCTTGTCTAAAAAACCCACCAATTCTCCATATACTTAGCCTCCTTCTCTAAGTCAGACTCATATGCTTTAGAGGTTTAACCCTATGCAACTACTGCATTTACTTTCTTGGAATTCACTGTTGCAAAATACTTTGTTAGCAACCCAATATCAGTCCTTAGCTATGTAATTTCTTGCGCTATAAAATCATTAACCGCTCTATGGTCACTAAAATATCCAATGGCATAAGTGCCAACACCCCTCTTAGACTCATAAGTATGCCACCCTCATTTGGTGAGAGAGATCTAGTCTAGAACCTTAAATGCTAATTCCTAGTGTAAACGCATGAAATCTCCTCTAGTGATTGTATATTACATTGATTTGGAACTGATGTTCAGAGCTTATAAAATATTTCCAGAAAGTTTGTCCTTGAAATGCAATGAATTGGTACCATACTCAACTTTTTAAACCAAAACCAATCCTCGTACATCGACTCAAAATGTAGATCCTTGAAGTTGTATATCTCATCTTTTAATTGCAACATTCTAGATAGATGAAAGAAACAGTTTAAGAATTGCCTGTACAACTCATTCCATGTGGTTATTGATCCTTTAGGAAGTTCCCCCAACCATAAGAAAAATTCTCTAGTCAACAAAAAGAGGAACAACCTAAGACTGAGTGCCTCCTTATCTACCCCAAGTATGGTATAAGAAGAGCAGATCCCAATAAAATTAGTAAGATTCATATTTATGTCATCTATAGCCAGCTCAAAAACATACCTTTAAAGTTCAAGAGCTAGATCATGGCACTGGTAATTTTAATTTTAACATTAGGGTTAGTGCAAGAGGAATGATAACTCCTATTTCATCTGGTTCAACATATCACATATCCTCCTCATCCCCATAAGGCTATAAGTACTGGTATGCTAGGATCACTTAAGCTTGAACCAGTCTAGCTCTATCTCGATTACTGTCAAGTATTGCTCGATGATCAACTACTGGTCTTGGCCTGGATAGATGTGCCTGTTGAGCTAACAGTCGGGCCTCTTCATCACTTCTCTGGTTAGCAGCTGCATCTTCCAATAATTACTCTGCTTGTCGATGAAAAATATTCTGAGGATTACCTGGTGCAAGGGAGGTACTACATTAGGATCATCCCGAACCTTTTAAGATGACATGCATGTATTGATTTTGTAATCATATGATTGGCTGTAAAATTCTCTCTAGGTTAGGATTCAATGGGAGTAAGGGAATCCGTTGACTCCTTGTTTTAGTCATACACCGATGTACACCTAACTAAAAATAGAAAACAAAACTCAAAAACTTCAACAACCTAACACCATATTCCTTAGAAACAATGCCAAAATTTGATGTCGCCCAAAACTACACATCTAAAAAAGTATGTTACGGTCGATGTCAAATATAGTAACCCAACCAGGTTGGGGTCGAACCCACAAGGAATGCATGGAATTATCTCTCAAACTTGATAAAATCAATAGGCAGTGCAGAAAAGTAAATGGAGGGATTTGAAATCAACAGTAAATGGTAACTGAGCTTAAGTGCTTGAGGTTGTAAACAATCTAAGACGAACACTAGGAATATGTTCCCTTGGTTTCTAACTCCGTAGGTTTCTCGTGCTCAATTCACCTATCCCACTACTCTATGCAAAGTCTGACAAGCTCTATATTATCAACCATCTTGTGAACGCGTTGATAAATCTCACTCCTTACCTTTTGAGCCTCAAGGTGTTACCTTACAATCCTTTGTCTTTAACCCCAGTACAACTTTCATCTTTTGAGTCTTAAGTTTATTAGATGAGCATTAATATCCTCGAATCACTGTCATAACCTTCTTTTCCTAATCTTGAACTCCCTTGGTAGGATGCTCACAAATATAGGTAACTCCTTAGCTTCTGCAGTATCTAAGGAGGCAAGCACAATGAAGAAGATCACAATATAAGCAACTACAGCAGTCTAGACGAATCTCATACTTCCCCTACTTTGTTAATCCACTAGGGTTTCCACAACCCTAGTTAAGGAAGTTAGCCACTCATGGTTTTCAATAATCGATGAGATTCCATGAAAAAGATAGAGAATTAATTTCATAAGAAGAAAAGAGTAAAATCTAAAATCTCCAATTGATTATGAAACCAAAATCCTAAGAACAAGAGTATCAAGTACCAAGATGGCAATATACGTGAAAAAAATATCAAAAGTGTGTACCACAATACAAAAATAACCCAAGGGTATTTATAGTATCCCAAATAATAAAGGAAACCTAATTAAAAAAAATAGTAAAACTACATCGGCAGTGGTCACACCTCAGGCAATGAGTCGTTAGGACTGGCAACAACTCGTTGCCTGCTGTCGTAGCTCTTTTCTGCTTTCAATGGTCATGAATCATAAGGTGACATAATGATTCATATTGTGCAAGTCATCATCACTCCAATAAATTTTCACTTTCAGGACTTTTGAGTCTTTTTTCCAAAATAACTCCTCTCCACGAGTCGTAGTCAGTCATTATGACTCGTTGTTTTCATTCGTACCATTGGAACATATTTTGCTAATCTTCAAGAATTTTAGCCACTGTGCTCAAAATAAATTTTCACTATGACTCATAATCACTCATAACGAGTCGTGGTCAGTATTAACTTTACTCTTGGAACTCAAATTTTGCCACTGTTATCATTACAACTCTGGCAACGAGTCATTAGGTGACTATACGACTCATTGTCAGACAGTACTTTGTATTTTTCAGAGCTTTTTCATCCTTTTCCATTCAACACCACTTTCAACCTAATTTACCTGTAACTTACACATCATATCTGACAAAATAACCTAAGTAAATGCATGTTTTCACCATTTTAAGCATCGAATTGTAATGACCCTTACGGTCATTTTACTGTATTTTCATATAATTGTAGTACTATCTAAATATATATCGTGGATTATTTAATTTAATTTGGTATTTTGTAAAAATATAATTTAGTACCCTTCTAAAATATTTTTGATATTTGTAAAATTCTTTAAGTCATGAGATATTTATCTCACTTTATAATAGGTTTTTATGATTTGTTAATATTTTAAGCGGAGATAGTAAATTTTAAAAAAATATTAAAATACTATTATTATATAATAGAGGTTTTGTTAAAAATAATTTTCTATTAATTATGATATATCCAAAATATTATAATTATTTTATCACGAATTTATACAATATCCGATTATGTATACAATGTAGACAAATTATTAGAACCGTACACGTGGGAATGAATTGTGGAAAGAAGCATGGCAGCCATATGTTTGTCCATGATTTAGCCAATTTGAAAGGGCTTTACCTTCTTTTATATATATATATATATATATATATATATATATATATATATATACCTTTAGTCCTTTTTTTGACTAGAAAGAAAGAAAAAAGAAAACTTTCCAACTACTTACATCTTTCTCATTTCCTTGAAAATATTTGCATCTGCCATATTAAAGTGAACCATTCCCTTACCGTTGGCTTTCTATTTTTCCATATCTGAACCTTCGTTTGTTTATTTTAAAATTAGTTAGGTTTCTTGTTTAGCCTTGCAAAATTGCTTATAAATTACGAGGCATTGTAGAAAATAATTTCTTTGTTGTTGGTCAAATTCGGGTTCTAGCGAGATAGTATTCGGAGGTTTTGCGAACAGATATTATAGTTTTGGCGTCCAGGTAGGCTAGGTTTTTCCTATCTTTAGATTGAACTTAATTACTGAAAATGTAAACTATTATGTTAGCCTTGGATAAATTCTTGTAGATGCGTATTTTTGATATATATAAACTGTCTTATTTATCCGGATTAGGATCCCGTTCTAAAAAAATTTTAAAAAATTATCTTTTAATATAATATAACATCTATCACTTTGGGACGTAAAAATACTTTTTATTTGAAAGTATAGTTGTTCATATGTACAATTGCTTCTCTTACTCATCCTTCAATATACCGTTAGAAATAGTTATATGAAACATGTATACATATATAATTATTTGAAAAGTATATATGTATAAGAGTATATAATAAGCATATGATAATATAGGCATATAATATATTAATTAAATTACGAAATCTTGAATTTATTTCTTGTTAATTAAGATTAACGGATGATTGTTTAGACATTAACATTGTTATGATATGGTATGAATTTTATTATTTTCGGTGGTTATGGTTACTATGAGTTCCGGTTCGAGTCCGGCATTTGATTATTATGGGTACTATGAATTCCGGTTCAAGTCCGGTGCACATCTGGATGACAATAATGATTTATTGGGATCACCGCAGTTTTACATTATTATATTTATTTTTGTTACTTAGGTGTCCCACCGTCTTATGGGGGTACGGTTGGGTTAATTGTCTTCTTCAGTGTGCCTAGCAGGCTTATGGGGGCTCAATTAGGTTATTTTGTGTGCCTAGCGGGCTTATGGGGGCCCAGTTAGGTTATGTTTGATTTATCTATTATTACTGCATTATTTATTTTTCGGTATCGCATAAGTTTATTCCTTTACAGACATAGCGTAGCTTGGTAGTTTTTTATCTTTCCATCCCTATCTACTAATGACTCAGATTACGCCCTCGCATTGTAGTTATACCTTTTCTGTATTAAGCTCAGTCGGACGATGATGCCTACTGAGTACCCGTGGTTTTTTTGGTACTCATACTACACTTCTGCATCTTTTTCTGATGCAGATCAGGGTAATAGCAGTCAACGTTAACATGGTTCCTACCTTCCATCACTGATTCAGAGTAGGGTGAGCTTGCTTTCGTCAGAAGCTGATCCTCTTCTATCTATTCCAGTTAGTCTTTTATTCTCAAGACTGCTTGTGTATATTGTGTACATTTTATATTTTTATCTAGTACTCTAGGTACCTTTTAGCAATGGATCTAGTACTGACCTTATCAGGTCTTGTGAGGGACTCATTGTATAGTTGGTCTCTTTTTTTTCCTTATCTCTTTTTGATATAATATATATACTCTTACTTAGTTTTTACTTATTATTATTATACATGATCCTTTATTTGGTCTTTTCTTGTTAGCCCGTTACTTATCATTCCGGACTATGGCTTGGCTTGCCTACTGGTGGGTTAAAGTAGGATCCATCATGACTTGAGAAATCGGGTCATGACACGAAAGTTCCATGAAACCATGACACATCAGTGGGATAACAAAGTAGGGGAAGTGTGATATCCTTCTAGATCATTATTTTTATATGTATTGTGATTATATTTTCTTTGATTGCTTTCTTAATGGTTCCAAATGTTAGGAACCCTCCTGTATTCGATACTAACTTGAGAGAGTGGTAGAGATTGAGAAATAAATATTACAATAGTGATTCAAGGCTATCAACCCTCATCTAATAAATTAAGATCGAGAGGATATAGTTAAATTTGTATCAAAGACAAGGGTTAGTAATGCAACACTCTAAGACCGAGTGGAGATGAGTAAGATTTACCAAAGGGTGTTGAGAGATGGTTGGTGATACATAACTTGTTAGATTCGGCATGTGTAGCAGTGAGATAGTTAGATTGAGCATGATAAATCTATAAAGTTAGATACCAGGGGAACACAAGCCTAGTGTTCGTTTCAGATTGTTTACAACCAAAAGCATTCATAACTTGTTAATTTTTCCTGTTTCTATGAATCCCCCCATTTTTTTTCTATACTTCTAGCTACTTCCATAAGTTTGAGAGACATATTTGACCTATTCCCTATGGGATCGACCCCAACTTAGTTGGATTACAATGTTTATCATCGATTTCATTGTATCTTCTTGGAGGGTATAATTTTAGGCGACGTCAGCATGGTTATGGTTTGATTACTAAGACATATAGTGTCACAACTATTGGTAGCATGGCATACAAATAATTGTACACACTCACTACTTTATCCCAGATTATTGGTTGGACATAATAATTGATCCTAATATACTATGTTAGTGAGTTTCCCTTATAATGACGTCCTTTGCTTTCGATCGTAATAATGGCTAGTGTTGACTCATTTATCTTATCCTGTAATTAATACTCCTATGAATATTGTGTTGGGTTACCCTAATATAATAAAGTGGTGTATTTATCAGTTATAGATCTATTTAAGAAACCTTGGGTTGTTGGGATAGTGGTTCTCGCCATCACTTTGGATTAGTATCAGTTATTATACCCCTCTGAAGATCCAAGCTAAAATTAAAACCATTATTCAAGTATGTGTAGAACCAAACTCATGTTTTGGTAGTGTGGGAAGTGATTTCGACATGCATTAAAGCCACAAGAAACTCCTAGGTCATAGTCAAGTTGAAACATTTCTTATCAATTGATTTCTTGTGAAGAATCCTTCTACAATCAACTTTAAACTAGCATAAATCCTAGTTTTTGAAGTATTTTTGAGATAATGAGACACAAAATGAAAGGTCTTTGAGTCTTTTTTCCTAAACATCTAATTTATCACTAATTCGGTTTTAGAGCTAAGTTTATGGCCATTTTTGTGAAGCACCTCCAGTAGTAAGATCCCACGAGCCATTGTGTGTTCATGGTTAGATTGTACAACAGTACGATGTGCTCATTATCGTGAAACAACCACCATAACCATCAAGTTGAAAAATATACCTCCCAACTATGAAAAGTACCATAATCTTGGTTTGAAACTACGATCTTAGGCATAATCTTGGTTTCTAAATTTGATTCAGATTATATTTCAAACCACGAACCAAGGTACGCTCATGGGAGGTCCACATGAAGTCATATCATGGATTATTTGATGAAGTCTATAGAAGCCTCAAATCCATCCAACATTCAATGAACACTACCCACGATCTTAGGTGGGTCCCATGATGGTGGGATAGTTCATATGTAATGTTTTGAAGCTATTTTGGATATGTTTTATAAGGATCACTCTGGTATTTAAGCTATTCCAAAGATGATTATTACGACTAATATCACCCAAAGTCCATCATTACACATGATAACAATCGATACTTAGAGTAAGAATAAGAAAAATAGGCAATTCGCCTTCTGGGGTAAATTATGGTTCTTCAATCTCAAGCTCTAAATTTAAAGAATTTATCAAGTTTTCCATCTCCAGTTATGTGGGATTTCATCATTGGATTTACTTTCACCCATTGAATCCCAAATCTATCTTAAAATCTCAATTTAATTCACTCTCTATGCTTAGGGTTTTTTTGAAAGTGTGAATTCCATTATCTTTTGGTTTCTTGCCTTGATTAAACTAGGAATATATGTTTTTCCATAAAAATTGAGCATCTTTACATACTCATGATTATGAACTCTCATCATATTAAAAAATTACTTATTTTGGACCTTTAGTTATGAAATTTCTTATTATGTTGAAATTATAGAATTGTCATTTGTAGTTGTTGTCACGACCCAAATCTGTTGTGAGTGACACTCACACCACTCACTCTGTCGGAGAATCTTATACCCTAATTACCCTTCCAAATTCAACACTTAATAGTTAATAAAATTAATCCATAAATAGAGATATCCAATTCTAAATTAAAGCATAAGTACAACAAAAATGTGGAACATTGTACTTAACCATCGCTGGGAACCAAAATTCGTTAATACCAAAGCTACTAAATAGTGTCAAAAAAGAGATGCAACCAAAACACCCAAACTAAAAACACAAGTACAAAATAAAGACTATGTCATAAAATAAAGATCTCACGGTAGCCTCGATATGATGCTCACCCTAGAATCTGGAATCAACAGTTGCAATCACGAGTGAGTTCTCGTAGGAGCCGCTGGAATATGCAATGCACTCAGAAAAGTAAGAGCATGTGTAGTATCGGCACATAAGAAAATAATGGTGTACTAGTAGGGTCATTTGGCCAACCCAAGATGAGAATATGAACACATACCAAGATATAGTACAACAAGTTAATCCATGCACAACCAATATACACTTAGCAACACAAATATAACATAAGCAACTTAGGATTTTAATCATAATTCAACATATTATTACTCAATCAAGTTGAGTTAAACCAATGTAAAAACATATAAATAATTATCAAGAATAAAATTTATTCCCCATTTCACTCATGAAACCGTCAAACTCACCTGATCCTCATATATACACATTATGGGTTAAACATGTACCCTCTAGAAATGACCTACGAGGGAATATTTTTTCCCATGTACTAAATCCTATACATAAGTGTCTGCCAACCTTGTTTCACCAATAACCCGTGAGAACATTTCAAATACCAAAACTTCCATATTTAGTAATGAGGTAGGTCAAAATCATACAAAAACAACAAAAATCCTTTACATTGACTGCACCAAACAACATGCACTATAAATACACACTGAAAAGTAGTTAACATGCACATATACAAATTGGATTAAACTAAAATACCATCACCTACCTCGAACCAAGAATGCACAACTCCTCTAAGCCGAGCTTTGCCCTTCCGTGTAATTTTTGCTGAATCTTGGTCTAGAACATGCATATAAACTCATAATCAATTAAATGACCCACCACATTGGGTATTATAACTCACACCCAACCCACAAGGTCAAGTTCATGATCATTCCCTTCCCATTCTAAGGGCTTTTCTACTATAATTCACCTAAAACTATCAATCCCATGGATTAATTAGTGAGTTAACAAAATGCAAGGGTAAATTTAACCATTGATGATCAAAATCCATTACTTTATTACATAATTTCCTTCCTTGCACCAGAAAATTACAAAAATCAATCCTAAAACACTCCCAAAACTCTATAAATTTTCAATTCTAAGGCATAATTACTCGATATAAGTTAATGGGGATGAATTTCTTATATTTATAAATCCAAAAAAATAAAATTTTATGGGAATCACCCAAAATAGCCCCACCTTTTCACCAAAACAAGTTTTAGAAAAATAAATTGTTTTAGGGAAAAACTTTAACTAAGCTGCAAATTTCGACGCTGTAGCGGTATTTGCTGCTATAGCGGGTGCTGACCAAGTCTATTCATTACTATAGATTGAATTTGTATACTATAGCGACGATCGTTATAGAAATATGTTGGCTTCTATAGTAGTGTCGATGGGACAGAATGCCTAGTTTTTCCCAAAAATCTCACTTTTTGCAACAACCTTAAATTAAGGACATTCCTAACGATGCCTTTTATGCTAAGATCAATTCTGGGAGTTGTTCGCACCCAAGTTCAATTTTGTTAGTTCCTATGGTTTCCTTATCATCTTAGATAACCAGAACACATATCAAACACTACCCAACTTTTTTGAATCATTCTTGGATTTTCTTAGACCATACCTCACTCCGATTTTGCTTGAAACCATCCTAAACTAAAATTTATAACTTCAAAGTTGGGATTTTAATATAGGAATTTCAATGGAAGAATTATACATAGTGGTAGAAATGGTCATTATAATAGATACTAATTTACCTTTCATTCATCCCTAAACTATAAAGAGCGAAGAATAGGTAATAAAAAATGAAAGAAAAGAGTACTTATATCCTCAATTAGTAGAGAGTAATTATCCCGCATGTTCTTATCGATTTCATAAGTGGATACTTCAACTGGATGATACTTGAATTTAACCTTAACGGAATAAATTTTCTTCCTCCTCAATTTCCAAACATCCTAATCTAGAATCACTACTAGTTCCTTCTTTTAAGGCAAGTCCTTATCTAAAAGAACTGAGTCCCACTAGATGATGTAGTGCCCATCCTCATGGAACCCCTTAAGCATTGAAACATATAATATTGGATGGACTCCCTACAACCCCAGCGGTAGAGCTAACATATATGCCATTGGACCCACCTCCACAAGAACCTCAAAGGGACAAATTTACCAAGGGCTAAAATTTTCCCTCTTATTGAACCTCATGATTCCCTTCATATGAGCCATCTTGAGAAAAAATTTCTCACCAACCTTGAAAACCATGTGTCTTACCTTATGGTCTACATACTCTTTCTGCCTACATTGAGCATCCAATAACTTAGTTTGAATGAACCTTACTTTCTCTTAAGATTCTTTTACCAAGCTAGTACCCAAAGGTTTGACATCACCAGCCTTAAACCACCAAATATGTTACCTACACTTCTTCCATAAAGTGTCTCAAATGGTGCTATTTTAATACTATAGTGATAGTTGTTATTATATGAAAATTGACACAACAGAAAAAATTGATCCCAATAACCACAATAATCAATAATGAAGGCAATCAATATATTTTCTAGAACTTGAATTTTCCTCTCTGATTGTCCATTACTTTGAGAATGAAAAGACATGCTAAAAGTGAGCTTGGTGCATAACTCATCATGCAACCTATCCTAAAATTTAGAAGTGTACTTTGCATCTTTATAAAAATGATGGTAAGTAGCACTCCATGAAGTCTAAAAATCTTCTTGACATAGATATTAGCTAACTATTAAGAGTTGTAGTCTACTTGAACTGATAAAAAGCGAGATGATTTCATCATCTGGTCCACTATTACCTACATGGAGTCATACATTCCCAAGGTTTTAGCAAGACCTACTACAGAATCCATAGCAATATGCTCCCACTTCCACATAGGTATAGGAATCCTCTAAAGCAACACCATATTCCTTTGGTGTTCTTACTTCATATGCTAATAATTTTGACACTTGGACACATAATCTACTATGTCCCTATTTATCTCGGCCACTAATAAAGTTGTCTCAAGTCACAATATATCTTGGTCATACCCAGATGATTAGAAAAATGTGAACCATGGGCCTCTAAAATAACATTATGAATAAAATCACCACCAAAGGAACATATAACCTCTCCTTAAACCATGACACCCTACTCATATCAAGTGTGACATCTGCTACCTCCTCATGCACTACTTTATTCTGGAGTGTATTTAGTTTCTTATCCTCAAATTTTTTAACATTAATATTCTCTACAAATATTGAATTTAAGTCCACATTATCCTATACTCCATCCTATTCTAAGACCCTGAACTACATGCTCAAAGATGCTAGAGTATGCTAGAGTTTGAAACTCTTTAGCTAAAGGTTGCCTGGACACCCTCAAGAATAATAAGCTACCCATACTTATAATTTTTCGCTCAATGTGTATTCCACCATATTGGACTTACCTTAATGGGATTGAATAGTCACATCATAATCCTTCGATAATCTTATCCACCTCCGCTACCACAGATTCAATCCCTTTAAGTAAATAAATATTGCAGACTATAGTGGTTTTAAAGACCTCACATTTGACACCATAAAGATAGTGTAATGTCCCTCCAGGTCTTTTTCTTTATTTCCTCTTATTTTTACCATTTAGATATTTTCTATAGCTGCCCCAAGTCATTTATGACTTGCTGGAGATGACAGTTCAGTTACTGAGTAGTTTGTTTGGTTTATAGAGACAATTTTCTATTTTGAAGTATTCACTAGTTAGAATTGGCAACCAGGTAAAATATTTAGTCAAACAACCTCATATGCCAAAAATAACAATTCCAACAGCTCTATAACATCGATTTAAGGCTAGGTGGTCCTTTAATTCGGGTCCAAAGGCTTCCAAACTTATTTTGGGCTATAGGACAAAACTTAAGAAAAATGGCACAGGGATGTGAGATCCACTTTTCATTAAAACAACCTCAGATGGAAATTTTTACGATGTTATTGAGTCCATAACTTTGAATTTGATAGGGTAGAAGATCTTGTTTGGGTATATAGGATTCTGGATGAATCTCGAGGGGTCAGAGGAGACTTGGAATTTTCCAAATTCTAAGCTGATGCACCACTCAGCTGGTGCATCTACTTAAGTAACACTTGGGTCACTTAAGTGTAGGTAGTTTATGTGGCCATCTAGTCTCTTAAGTGACCTGGCTTGACCAGCTGGGGATTTCTTTAGAGAGATATTTTCTACTTAAGTGAATGTCGCTTAAGCGGTATTTTGTCCACTTAAGAGACGTGTATGCATGAGCTGGTATCATTTAAGTGGTACTTCGCCACTTAAGTGATGATCACTTAAGTAGTTTAGTGTTTGCTTAAGCAGTATTTGTGGGGTATTAAATGCCCCCAAAGCCCGATTTTATCCTTATTTTTCTGCAAGTTCAAGATCTTAGAGCCCTAAAGTGTATGGAAAATTTGCAAAACATTTACTATGTGATTTTTGGGCGTTCTTGAGCTTAAATTACTCATTTTTTCTCCAAATTCATGGTAAGGTTCATCGATTCCATGGTTAATTTCTCTATAATTTCCCAAAATCCCTGGAATACTGATAGGTTGATTGTAGCACTATTTGAGCTCAATATTTACCCATTCTTGAGGATAAATATTCCTTGAGCATAGGGGGACGTGTTGTCATTGTCAAAAGTGTGATTTTGTAAGAAGTCCCCACGTGGGATTTTTATATAATTTTTGTTAGACGTATGATTATTCTTGTATTGATGAGTATATGATGATTTTGATAGCGTGGCATCTTGTGGAAGCTTTTGAAAATAAATCTATGATTTAGTGGATTTCACCAGACTTTTATTTGGAGTCCAGGTAGGTTTAGTTTCTGTTCCTCATAGATTGAGCTAATTCATAGTATACGCATGATATTATGCTAGATACGAGATGGTGATCAGGTCTTAGAGATATAACTAGTATTATTTCAATTGTTTAGCCTTTTATGAAACCGTAAATTAGGTGTAATTGACTTAGTTATCCATGTTTTAGGTACAACTTCTATCTTAGGAAAAATTGTGGCTTATTAAAAATCTAGCAGTAAATATATACCTTATCCTAGCCCGGGGTAGAAATGGGCCCTTCGACCCACTTTAGGTTAAGACTCGTTAGATCCTTGTAGACTATTATATGCATGTTATACGCTTTAAATGCTTGTTTCTTTAAGATTTGAAGATATACAATACATGATACTTATGATAGTTTGATACTTGGGAATTGGTGCTAATTCCAGACCTAGTTTTGTGGCTTATTGATATTGAGTTCCAGTTCAACTCCGACAATTGATGATATTGAGTTTTGGTTCAAGTACAGAAAAAGATGATGATATTGAGTTTCGATTCGAGTCCAGCATCGAGAGTTTATTTATGATATGGTATGGTATGGATACGCAATTATGGTTTGAGATTTGGTTAATTAATGAAATTCTGGTTAATTGCTTTCCTTTGATTATTCCCTTCGAGCTTATGGGGGCCCACATTGGGTTATTTACTTTTATGCACTTACTGTCTTATATGACTAGTCTTGTAGTAATAATTATGCTTTCATTCATTACTATATCTATTTTAGTTAGTAATTTACAGTATTGGAGCATTATTCCAGGTTTGACCTTTTACCATGACTTAGCTTATTTATCTTGTATATTTATTATACTTATATTATGATTTAGTTCATTAATCCAATGATTCCTACTCATTACTAATGGCTTTTTCACTCAAACTATACTTCTGTACCTTTTTGGTACAAATTCGAGTACTAGTACTGTTGAGAGTTTGGAGGCAGGGTGAGCTCTCGGAGCCAGAGTTGCCCTTTTTTTCTTCTTCTACTTTTATTTAGTATTCTTTATTCGAGACTGATGTACATTGACTATTACAGAACATGTATACCTTTTTGCTAGTGGCTCTTGTATCGACACTGCTAGGTCGTGGGTTGTTATCTTTATCTTATCTATCTTACAGACTATTTCTATCACTTAAATGATTATTGTTAGCCTTTACTTGCAAAATTTTGGCTTTTAAGGCATTTACCAATTAGCCCATTGTTTCTAGTTTCGGGCTACAGTTTGGCTTACCTACTGGTGGGATAAAGTAGGTGTCATTATGACTCATAAATTGGGTCATGACAAATTGGTATCAGATCCAGGTTTACCAGTATTCTTGGTACAAGAGCAAGTGTTTAGTAGAGTCCGTGGATTGGAACGTTGACATCCGTTTCTTACCCTTGGAAGGATATTGGACATTCTTAGAGTTCTTCACTTCTTTCACTTATTTACGCTAAGTGTCTAAGTTGGTTTATTAATATTCCTTTGATTTCACTCTTTTATAGATGGCTAGGACACGTGCTACCACTACACGAGATGAGGACTCCGAGTCTGCAACTAGGGATCCTATCGTAGTCAGTGGACTACCTAATGGTCGAGGATAACCTAAAGATGCATTCCTAGCTAGGGAATAGGATAGGGGCTTGAAATGACTCGAACCACGGCCTAGTCGTGTCAGGCACCTCAAGTCTGAATGGGACCAGGGACCACCCCCACAGCCCACCATAACCTCTTTATACCCTATGTCAGTTGAATTTCAAACATATAACAAGTTCTAACAAAATTTATTTGAATACATTTAAAGAATTTCATAACCATAACTAACAAAATATCCAACCAAACATCCAACCGGTGTCCTTCCCAATGCCAATACCAATACCAAGGCTGACACTAATACCGACACCAACCATGCCTATAGTAGTCACATAAAGCCTCTAACTAAAATCCAAGAACATTTGGTTGGGACATGCCCCGACCATAGCCAAAACCAAAGTCCAAGAAATAAAAAAAGTATAAAAAGAAGTCCATAGCATGAAATGGAGTCTTCCGGAGTATGGAAGCTCACAAATTCAGTATGACACGAATGTTGTCCCCGAATCCAAGTCACTGAGCAGGAGGAGTAGTATGGACGGTTCTTACATATAATGGGGATACAACACTTGAAGACGGTTAGCGGATGAACGCTAGCATGTACTCGAGAAAAAGGATAAAATAATGTCATTATTTAAAATTGAAGTAAATAGTCATATAAAATCACAGACATACGTATATACCATGTAGGGAAAGGGAACCAGGTTTAGCATGCATTTAAAACCTTAACCTAGGTTTTGTAGCTTTACCATCATAAATCTACCCACGGGCTATATGGGTCTAGTTTTACCCCCTGAATGGGCCCCAATGCGTGTAACCGCACAAACTAGAGATATCATAGGGTCCAGGGATTCCCGTGTACCCTTTACCCTAGTATAGAATTGGGGGATTCCCGTGTATCCCACAAGCCTAAGGTCACCAAGACAAAACCTCATGTTGGCAAACATAAGTTTCTAGTATCCGTTCTTTGGACTTACACCTTCTCGGCTAGCTAACACAACCCTCATTATTGACCAATTAAAACCTTTAGCACATAACCAAACCACCAATTCCAGGAGTCAATTACCAAGGCATTATGAAGTGGTATCATCATACCGACTATAGCTTGTAAGCAATGTCATTAGACAACACTTAAGGATTCCCATGTACCCTACAAAATTTCCAATTAAACCAAAGCCATGGCCGCGAAGGCCTTTCTAAACCATTTAAAAACAACCAAACCAATTTAGGTTCCATTACCACACTATGCAATGCAAAGTTTTCAATAATAGTCAAACTATGTGACAAAATCATTCCCATAGGCATTTTAACAAACATGTTGAGGGCAAAAGATCTCCAAACCAAAAACCATGCATCAATTGACCATACCCATGCAATCACATGTTCAAACCATAACTATAACATAAAAATCATAAGAAAACATGTGAAAACATTATCCAACCAAGAACAACCAAAAACCCTAAATCTATATCAAAACCCAAAACAAATCCACAATAATACCCTAAAAATGATTCATTAAAAAATATCTTTAGTTGAACTAATAATGAGGGAAAGTAACATTCCTTAGACACCTAGGGAAATAGAGAAAAATGACAGAGCCCAAGTGCACACGTAAGTGTACATGGTCTACCAAGTAATATAGTAGCCTTAATGAAAGCCAAGTATCGATCCCACAGGGACTATATCCAACAATTATCCAATTCTAGTTCATAATCAATAGTAAATTGATGCACAAGTAACCGGAATGAGTTTAAAGTTTGAAAACTAAAGTAAAGTAAACAATGCGTAAAATAAAGACTTAAGACAACAATAGAGTAAAGACTAGGGTTAAAGCAGTACGAACAATCATACTATGTTATTTAACTTCATTCATTAACTCGTTTATCTTGGTTGTTAATTCATAGGGTTTATTGCATGATCATGGTCTCCCAACCTCTAATCGTTTACCTAACTTGGAAATTACAACATCATTGAGTGGGGATGTAGTAATCCAATTATGTGCTTAAAGTTATCATCCTATATGTGAACAAAGCAAGGCTTCCAGGTGCATCTAAGTCCTAGATGCTGATTTGAATTCTTTATTTCATAAAAGAATACAAGCCTTACTTTATTTATCCCTACGTTCTATCTTCCAATACCCCCTCCCGAGATCACAAGATCACAATGAATATATTCTAACGCCCATGAATCCTTAAAATAGTTAAAACAAGGATAAACACACAACCAAATATGATAAGCAAATCAAACAAAATCAATTCAAAATGATAGTAGTCATGTTTTTGGCTTTAACCCCGAAAAGGGAGTTTTTAGCCACTAATAGTCATAATCATCATCCAAATAATTAAATTTGTGATTAAAACCATTCAACAGCTAAATTAAAGAATGGAAAACCTAAAAGAAAAGTTGCAGCAGCCTCCAATATTGACCAAGACGTCCAAAGATGATTATAACGTGTACAAGTTGTCCTATTTATAGTAGTAGTCTCTAAGCCGTGTAGGGAATATGTCGTGTGTCGCGGTGCATTTCACTTGGCAAGACCAATGAATCATGGTGAATTTCGTGTGGAAAGACCAATTCATTGCGGTGTATTTAACGTTCCAAGAGTGGTGCATCATGGTGCAAATGCATAGGCTCCCTGGAAGTGTTGCTCCGAAATTTGGTCAAGTCTTTTGCGTTCCTATTCCATCCCTTGTCTTATGGTGTTGTTTTCCTTTGGTTTCCAGCTTGTATTTCATCAATAGATCAATATAAAATACTCATCAAGTATCCTAACAGATCAAACTTCAAATATTAGTTCTCAAAACAACACACCACCCATAACAATGAATCAAAAACACGAGCTAAGACTAGGCTAGTTCACATTGATCTTCAACTTATTGTTCCGACTCTAGACTTAATTCCTATTGAACTTTGCACATTACAAACAAGTTGTTCAATATATAATTACATATTCAAATAATTTAGAACTCATTTAACACATTAGAATCCATTGAAAACAACTAGAACAACACCTAGCTCAAGCTAGTAAAACTAGTTTTCTCGTCTAGACTTGAAATGATCCGTTTAAACCCAAACTTGTTTGAAAACACCTTTAAACATTGTAGTCACATACCTAAACACTTATATTCTTAGTTATATCATTATTAACACACAAAGACATGAATCTTCCTCAAAATAAGGCTAAATAAGCTAGAATAGCAACACTTGGGTGCATAAATACGCCCAACATCAAGAAACCACCCTTAAGAGCCATAATTGATTGCCTTGAAAAAACCCTAGCCTCTTCTTGAACCAAGATATTGAGAGAGGTTTTAAGAGTGTTTAAGAGTGTTTGATTAAGAATAGGGGGTTAATGAGGTCCCTAAAGGTGTTTTATGTCATGGGGTTAAAATGAGTTAAGAAGGAGAAATGTCCAAAATACCCCAACCATAAAACTATAAAAATCCCGCTGGTGGGTACGAGTTGACCCTCCAACTTATCACCACATCATACGACTGGTACCATCCAGTCATACCTATAACAAAAATTTGGACATTCACACACTGTCCACCATACAAATCTATTGCCCCAACTCGTAACCAAACCATACAACTAGTATAGTCCAGTCGTACCCAAGACAGAATCCAAAGGGATTGACACTGGACAACATACGACTACACCTTACCACTCGTACCCTATCCTTACGGATCTTAGTGAGACACTCATACTCAAAGCCAAGTCCAACTACTAAGTTAGTGATTAAATAAAAGACCAACCTGTCACCACACCTAACTATCCATACCTACCAATCCGTATCCACAACAGAAACCCAACCATCATTCTCTGGACTCCTAACAACTAGGATCCACTGATAGTATGCATACCATATGACTCATAGGGTGAGTCATTTCTAGGTCAGTGAGCTCAAAGCTCAGGAAATTTCCAAGTGCCAAAACCCAAGGTGTTTCAATTCTCCCCCACTTGGATCATGCATCCCCGAACGATGGAATAAGGAAGTATAAGCACGATAAACCCCCAAATATCTCCACTCTTACTTTTAACAAAACAGAAAACAAAGATTATAAGAACAAAACATACCTTAGTCACAAATTTCTGGAATGGGAAATAGGAATGGATACTTGGACTCCATGTCCTCTTCTGCTTCCCATGTAGCCTCTTCACCTTGTCGTTCCTCCATAGAACCTTTACATAAGCTACGTCCTTGGTTCACAACCGATGAACCTACCGATCCAAGATCTCCATAGGGACCTTTTCATAAGACAAAGAATGCAAAATACCAATATCTTTGATAGGTACAATTTTTTATGAATCGCCCACATATTTCTTCAACATAGAAACATAGAACACCATGTGAATAGAGCTTAAACTTGAAGGCAACTCCAAATCATACACAATATTGCCAACCCTTCTCAAAACCAAGTACAAACCAACATTCTAGGGACTGAGCTTTCCTTACTTCCCAAACTACATTACTCCATTCATGGGAGACACCTTTAGGAACCCTATCGCTAACCTCAAACTCTAACTACCTACGTCTCACATTTGCATAGCATTTTTGGCGACTTTGTGCAACCTTAGGACAATCTCGAATCACCTTCACCTTCACCTTCACCATAGCTTGGTGAACTGAATCAGGGCCAAACATGTCCTCTTATACAACCTCGAACCACTTGATAGGAGGCCTAAACCTCCTACCATACAAGGCCTCAAATGGAGCCATCCCAATTCTAGAGTAGTAGCATTATTGTACGCAAACTCTACAAGAGGCAAGTGCTCAACCCAACTACCACCATAGTCAATCACGTAAGAACAGAGCATATCCTCCAACATATGAATAGTCCTTTCTACTTTCCCATCCACTACGGGTGAAAAGCAGTGCAAAGACTCACCTTGGTCCCCAAACCATTCAGAAATGACTTCCAAAAGTGAGATCAGAACTACATACCACGATCAGAGATAATATAAATAGGTACCCTATGCAACTTCACAATCTCCTGGAGGTACAACCTTGCATAGTCCTTAGTTGAGAAATTTTTTCGCACAGGCAAAATGTGAGCAGACTTATTCATCCTATCCATGATGACCCGAACCAAATCAAATTGATTCTGAGATTGAGGAATACTTGTAATGGATTCAATTCCCATTTCCACTCTGGCAACTCAATTTCTTGATATAATCCCCTAGTATATATGTGCTCAACTTTTACTTGTTGGTACACCATGCACTTGGCCACAAAATTTACCATATCTCTCTTCATTTTTTTACACCAATACATCTCCTTAAGTTCCTGGTACATTTTTGTCAAACCAAGATGAACAACATAGTGCAACTCATGCACTTCAGCTAGAATCCTTTCTTGCAAACCATCTACATCTGGAACACATAACCTCTCCTAGTACTACAAGTTACCATCACTACTAATCTTGAAGACCATCACCTTTTGCCCACATTCATCACCCTTGATCCTCATCAAGATAGGATCTAACATATTCTTCTCTTTGAGTTCAGAACTAATAGACGACCGCGCCACCTCCTGCACAAACACACCACCATCCTCAGAGTCTAAAGACAAACTCTAAGGTTAGTTACATAGTAAATATATTTCACCAACTCCTTTTTTCCCTCATCCACCTGAGCCAGACTTTCCATGGATAACCTACTAAGAGCATCAACAACTATGTTAGCTTTACCTGGATGGTAGTAAAGACTCATGTCATAATCCTTGAGAAGCTCAAGCCATCTTCGCTGCCTTAGGTTCAGCTCTTTCTCCGTAAACATATACTGCAGGATATTATGATCAGAAAAAATATCCACAAGCACCCCATACAAATAGTGATTCCATATTTTCAATGCGAACACCGCAGACAAAATCTCCAAGTCATGTATCAGATAATTCTTCTCATACACCTTCAATGGTCTGGAGGCATAAGCTATCATATTGCCATGCTGCATCAGAACACAACCAAGTCCCACATGAGACACATCATAGTAGACCATAATCCTATATGTGCCTTCAAGAAAGGTCAAGACCGAGGCCAAAGTTAACTTATCCTTTGGCTTCTCAAAACTACCCTCATAAGCATCTGACCATAAGAACTTCACCTTCTTCTAAGGCAACTTAGTTAACGGGGCAACTATGGTAAAAAAACTCTCCATAAACCTTCTATAGTAATCGACTAAACCCAAGAAGTTTTGAATATCGATTGGATTCGTGGGTCTGGGCCACTTCATAACCACTACAACCTTCTATGGATCCACCATGGTTCCCTCACTAAAGATGATATGACCCAAAAGAGTGACAGTGTTCAACCAAATTTCACATTTCAAAAACTTGGTGTACAATTATTGCTCTTTCAAGGTATGCAACACTATACGGAGGTTACTAGAATAATCCACCTCCCTCTTAGAGTACACAAGAATATCATCTGTGAACATAATGACAAACAAAGTCAAAAAGTATCGAAAGACCCTATTTATCAAATCCATGAATATTGTTGTGGCATTAGTCAACCCAAAAGACATAACTAGAAACTCAAAATGCCTATATCAGGTATAAAGAGAAGTTTTAGGGATATCCACCTCCCTAATCCTTATTTGATGATACCCAGATTGAAGATCAATCTTAGAAGAAAACTTAGCACCCTACAATTAATTAAAAAAATCATCTATCCTTGGAAGAGGGTACTTATTATTTATCATCATATTATTCCACTATCAGTAATCAATACACGTCCGAAGGGAACCATCCTTCTTATGCATGAATAACACAGGTGCACTACACGGGGAAATACTAGAATGGATGAAACCCTTGTCTAAAAGATCTTTGAGTTTCTCCTTAAGCTCCTTCAACTCAGCCAAAGCCATTTAATATGGGGGAATAGAAATTGGATGAGCATCCGAAATAAGATCAATTCCAAACTCGATCTCCCTATTAGGAGGAATGCTAAGAAGGTTATCAGGGAAGACCTCAGGAAATTCGTTCACCACCGGGAAGAAATGTAAAGAAAGACCCTTCGAGTTATAATCTTTTATCCATACCAAATGATAGAGACACCCCTTAGAGATTAATCTCTAAGCTCTAAAATATGATATGAACTTACCCTTAGGAGCTAGGGAACCACATTTCCTCTCAATAACTATCTCATTGGGTAATTTGAAGACAACTTTACGGGTATGACAGTCTAAGAATACATAGCACGAGTGCAACCAACCTATCCATAATATGAAATTGGAATCAATCATATCTATTTCAAACAGTTCCATCAAAGAACAACTCGCAGATACCACATATACCCTATAGACTCTTCTAGCAACCACCGAATCACCTACCGGGGTAGAGATAGAAAAAGGGTCCAAAACACACTCGGGACCAAAACCAAAATGCACAGCCAAAAAAGGGGTCACATGATAGAGAGTTGACCCTAGATCAAGTAAGCAGTACACATCATGGGAAAAGAATTTCAACATACCAATCATGACATCAGGAGATACCTCAAACTCTTGTTAGGTAGTGAGAGCATAAAGATGGTTTCGACCAGTGTCGGAGCCAAATGGTGCACCCTTTGGTGTTGGAGCTAATGAAGAGGCAACTGGGACCTCGTTTACCCCAGAAGAAACCTTACCAATAGGATAATTTCTACGAATATGTCATGTATGACCACAATTAAAGCACCTGTCCCTTCCCCCATCACAAAAACCCCAATGCAATCTACCATAAAACCTGCAGGGAGGATATGATAGAGTAGATTGGGCCTCACTAACCTAAGATTGGGCACCTTATGTCAAAAATCTATTACCACCTTGGAAACGCCTGTCACCTGACAGATTTTGGTAAGGAGCACTAGCCGTCAAGTAAGACCCAGAGTTTCCCCACTTCTTCTTGGGCCACTTTCTACCATCCCTACAACTCTGTTGCTTTCCACTACCCTACTCCAAAAACCTAAACTTCTTGCTCCGTCTCTCCCCAATATTTGCCTACTTCTTCTTCTCTTCATCTACCAGCTGTATGCACACAACCAATCTAGAAATATCCATGTTTTTATAACAAGGAAGCCTTACTCTCCAAAATCTAGTCTCGAGACAACCTGGTAGCAAACTTCCTCATCCTAGCCCTTATGCTAGAAACTAACTTCGAAGAACACCGAGAGAGCTAGTGAAACTTCAAGGCATACTCCTTGACTTATATCTTTCTTTGATCCAAATTAACAAGATCCTCTGCTTTATCTTCCCTCAACTCCTTAGGAAAAAAATAGACCAGGAAAGCATTAGAGAAATTCTCACATAGAGCTGACTCATCATCGTTACCCCTATACTAATCCCATTTCTCATACCACTAGTACGCCACATCTTTCAGCTCATAGGTGGTAAATTCCACGTCTTCCACATTAGTGGCATGCATAACATAAAAGATATTTTCTATCTCATCTAGAAAACCTTGAGAATCTTCCACCATCTTAACACCAATAAAGTTCGGAGGGTTCAACCTCATGAACTGTCCAACCCTTGTGGCCTCAGAAGATAGAGTAACAGAAGCACCACACTCAGCCTAAAAAACTATCGATTGAGCCAAAATATGGATGGACTGATGAAACTCAGCATTCGTTATATCAGCTTGAGGAGTTCGAGAAGGAATGGCATGGGCCAATAGAACTCTAGGAGGGCAATAAGGAACTAGACCCTAAGATCGAGTTCAAACCCCATAAGTAGAACTAATCCCATTAACATTGTCCTCGGGTAGGGAAAAGGATATTTTGTGAGCTTCAAATCATCGAGGAGGCATGATCTAAAAAGCGAACAAATAAGAATTAGAAGAGATTTCAGAACATTAGACTCTACAGCTTGAAAATAGAACACAAGAAAGAGAAATATTCCTAAATGTTTGTATCCTCTCCCTTATGAGAGTGGCGTGCTACACACCCTTAAAAGAGACTCTACTCGACACGACTTTATGGACTCCCAACTTACCATGAACCTGGCTATGATACCAATCGTACATGACACAAACTAAGGCCTAGTCGTGTTGAGCATCTCAAGTTTGACCAGGATCGTAGACCACCCCCACACCCCACCATACCACTTTATACTCTTATGTTGAATGAATTTTGAACATATAAAAAGTTATGACAAAATTTATTGGAGGACATTTAAGGGAGTTCATAACCATAACCAGCTGATCGGGACATACCCCTGACCAAAGCCAAAACCAAAGTCCAAGAAATAAGAAAAAGTATAAAAAGAAGTCCATAGCATGAAATAAAGTCTTCTAGAGTATGAAAGCTCGCCACTTCAATCCAACACGAATGTTAACCCCAAATCTAAGTCATAGAGCAGGAGGAGTAGTATGGTCGATTATAGCATCGTATGGGGATATAGTGCCCGAAGTAGTTAGCGGGTGAACGCTTGCATGTACTTAGGAATAAGGATAAAATAATGCCATTAATTAAAATCAATGTAAATAACCATATGCAATCACATATATACATATATACCATACCGGGAAAGTGAATCGGGTTTAGCATGCATTTAAAATCTTAACCTAGGTTGTGTATCTTTACCGTCATAAATCTACCCATGGTCTATATGGGTCCAGTGTTACCCCATAAATGGGCCCCAGTGCATATAACCTCACGAATTAGAGATATCATAGGGGACGGGGATTCCTGTGTACCCTTCTCCCTCCATGATACATATCCTTCTCCCTCCATGATACATATATACGAGTATAGAATTGGAGGATTCCCGAGTACCCTACAAGCCTAAGGTGCCAAGACCAACCCTCATGTCGGTAAACATGAGTTTTCTGTGTCCGTTCTTTGGACTAAAACAATCACGGCTAGCTATCACAACCCCCATTATTGCCCAATTAAAACCTTAAATACATAACCAAACCACCAATTCCAGGAATCAGTTACCAATTCATTATGAAATGGTATCACCATACAACTATAGCTTGTAAGCAATGTCATTAGCCAACACTTAGAGGATTTCCATATAACCTATAAGATTTCTAATTAAGCTAAAGCCATGGCCACCAAGGCCTTTCCAAACCATTTAAAACCAACTAAACAAGTTTAGGTTCCATTTCCATATTATACAATGCAAAGTTTTCAATAATAGTCAAACTATAAGACAAAATCATTCCCATAGGAATTTTAACAAGGATGTTGAGGGCATAAGATTTCAAATAAAAATCATGCATCAATTAACTATTGCCATGCAATCACATATTCAAACCATAATTATAACATGAAAACCATAAGAAAAATATGGGAAACATTATCTAACCAAGAACAACCAAAACCCCCAACATCTATTTCAAAACCCAAAACAAATCCATAATAATACCATTAAAATCATTCATTAAAACATGACTTTAGTTGAACTAAAAATGATGGAGTAGTAACATGCCTTAGATATCAAGAGAGACGGAGATAAACCACCTTTAAGAGCCTTAATTGATTGCCTTAAAGAAACCCTAGTCTCTTTTTAAAATAAGAGATTAAGAGAGATTTAAAGAGTGTTTGATTGATAATAGTGGGTTAATAAGGTCCCAAAAGGTGTTTCATGGCATGGGGTTAAAAGGAGTTAGGAGGGGTAAATGTCAAGAATAACCCTAACTTAAAACTATAAAAATCCCATAGGTGTGTATGAATTGACCCTTAAACTCATCACTGCATCATACAACTGGTAGCATCCTGTCGTACCTAGAATGGAAAGATAGAAATCTACACACTGTCCATCATACAACTCCATTTTCCTAACTCGTGACCAGACTATACGACTAATGTGGTCAAGTTGTACTCAAGAAAAAATCAAAAGGGATTGAAACTGGATAACATACGACTACACCTTACCACTAGTACCCTATACACATGGATCTTAGTGAGCCACTCGTACTCGGAGCCAAGTCAAGTTACTAAGTTACTAATTAAATGAAGGACTAACACATCACCACACCTAATGACCCGTACCTACCAAACCGTATCCATAATAGAAACCCAACCACCATTTTTTCACTCTTAACGACTAGGATACATTGATCGTACCCATACCATATGACTCGTATGGTGAGTCATTCTAGGGTAGTGATTTCAAAGCTCAGGAAATTTTCAAGGTCCAAAACCCAGGGTGTTTTAGGGATTTCACTAGACCCTATTTGCTATATGTAGTTTTGATAATGAGCATCTAACTTGAAGGGACTTGATCCCTAGGATATAATACAACTGGCATGCGTGTCTGTACAGTTTTGTCCTTATTTATAACAAATATGTAGGTGTTGCTTGTATTGATTAGGACACTTGGTACAATGAGAATTCAACCCCAATCATCACTCAGCTATAAAAGGAAAAAGATGTTTTTTCATCAAACAGTTTCTGCATATATCTAAAGAGTGAAGGGAGGCAGCAAGAACTCCATTTCAAGATTGCTCATGTTCTTATCTTTGTAGCGTGCCTAAAGAGTGAGTGTTCTTGAGTGTTGATTTGTAATTGAACTACTCATGCTATAAGAGTAGTATTTTTTTTATTGAGAGAAGTGCTTAGGTAAAGTTGCCTAAGCTTGTTGCTGGTTAGAGTTAACTAGGTTTTGAGGGTCTTTGGCAGAGTTGCCAAGATGAGGTTGTAGTAGAGTTATTACAAGTGAAAAGAGACTAGAGTTAAGCTGAAATCGAGTTAGTAATCAAAAGGTTGATTTTAGTGGATTTTGTTGGTGCTTGTGAGAGCAAGCTATGGTTTTTCCTTCCTTGAGAAAAGGGGTTTCCACATAAATATTATGTGTTATTTCTTTCCTGCACTACCCTTAGTTTACTTGCACTCTATTATTTGAGTGTCTTTGATTAACTTTGAGGGACCTAGTCCTTCACTGTGTGGTGCAACCCCTAAGGGTTCCAAAAATTAATATCAGATCCAGGTCACTCTAAAAGGTTTATACCTAGAGTGTTTTGGTCATCATGATGGCTATAACGTCTCTAGGGGTGGAAAGATAAGGAGTATAGAGATGGTTTCATGTTGAAACATGGTAAGAAAAAAATAATCCCAAATTTCTATTGCTTTCTAATGGACACTACTAAAGATAAAGAAGAAAATGTGGTAGAAAAAGGGGATGTCACCCAAAACTAGTTTATGGATAGTGGTTGTTTAAGACACATGATTGGGAGGGTTGATTGTTTTCTCTCTCTCTCAAAGGCACTTCAAGGAGTTGTGTCTTTTGGAAATGGCAAAAAAGGTATATCCAAGGTGTTAGAAATATTAGAAAATCACCTCATCATGAAATAGAATATATATATATACTATGTGAATAGCCTCAAGTACAGTCTTCTAAGTGTATCTGAAATCTATGTCAAAGGAAATAAGGTAAAATTTTCATCTGATGGATGTATTATATTAAGCAAGAAATCTGGAAAAATTATTCTTAAATACAAAAGGATCAAGAATATATATGTAGCAGATCTAGAGTCTGTGGCTGATGGGGAATTAACTTGTTTAAGAGATCAAAGTGAAGATGTTGATTTATGGCATAGAAGACTGGGACATGTAAGTTCCTCTTTGCTAAACAAGTTGATCTCAAGGGACCTGGTCCGTTGCTTGCAAAAGCTAAATTTTTCAGACAACAAAGTTTATGATGCATGTATTCAAGGTAAACAAGCCATTTCTTCTTTCAAATTGAATAAACAATTAACTACTTCCAGACCTCTTAAAATAGTACCCATGGATTTATGGGGTTCTTCTGGCTTTTTCCAAGAAAATCTAAGTGATGCTAAATTAAGAAATTGCTGAATTTAAGTCTGATCATGGTACTAAATTTGAGAATGCTCAAGTGGATGAATTATGTGCAGAGCATGGAATAAGTCACAAATTTTCTTCTCCAAGAACTCTACAACAAAATGATGTTGTTGAAAGGAAACATGGTACATTGATAGAGTTTGCTAGGACTATGCTAATTGATAGTGCACTTCCAAAGTGTTTATGGTCTGAAGATGTAAATACTGCATGTTATGTTACTAATAGGTGTGAGATTATATCACCTCTAAATAATACTCCATGTGAGTTGGATTTTAATAGAAATCCCAAGCTAGACAATTTCAGAACATTTGGATGCAAATGCTTTGTTCTAAATAATGCAAAGAGAGAATTGGGAAAATTTAATTTTGAGAGTGATGAAGTAGTGTTTGTAGACTATTCTTCAATAAAGGAAATCTATGTGTTAAATGAAGTATTCATGTCATTTTTCTTTAGTCTGGAAATCAAATAAAGTGATGGTGAAGATTTAGAAGTTGAAGAACTCATTCCTGTTCAAAGGGATGATATTATTAAAGATGATAATCAAGGGATAAATGATGAATATGAGGATGATGAAACTTATGGTGATTTAGAAACTCAATCATAGATCCCAGGACTAATGGAAGAACAACTAGAGGAAGCTAGTCAAATTTCACAGGGACCTGGTCCCAGTGGTATTAATCTTGGAAGAAAAAATTGGAGAGTCCTCTCATCCCCCTGAGAATTTGACCACACCTTTTCAAACAGGAGTCCAAAAAAGAACTCAATCCAAGAATGCTATGGCATTTTCAGCCTTTATATCCCAAATTGATCCCAAGAATATAAAAAAGGCCCTGAACGATACTGATTTGATTAATGCAATGAAGGAAGAGCTTCATAAATTTGAAAGAAGCAAAGTCTGGCATCTGGTCCCTGTTGATAGAATAATTATTAGGACCAAATAGGTGTACATAAATAAGCAATACAAAAATGGAACTATCAACAAAAATAAGGACAGGTTGATTGTTCAAGGTTATAATCAGGAAGAAAGGATTGGCTATGATGAGACTTTTTGCCTTGTAGCAAGAATATAGGAAATCAGAATTCTTGTGGTATTTGTTGCATACATGGGATTTAAATTGGTTTAAATGGATATCAAAAGTGCCTTCCCGAATGGATACCTAAAAGAAGAAGTCTATGTGAAATAACCTCCAAGTTTTGAGGATGCAGATTTTCTTCTACGTGTACATAAATTGGATAAAGTTTTTTATGATTTGAAGCAAACACTATGGGCTTAGTAGGAGAGACTCTAAACATTTCTCCTAGAAAATGGCTACAAAGGAGAGAAAATAGATAATACTCTATTCTTAAAGACTAGAGGTAGCAGCCTATTGATTGTCCAGATATATGTTGATGACATAATTCTTAGAGCTACTTCTGAATTCCTATGTGAAAAATTTGCTAAGCTAATGGGGAATGAATTTGAGATGAGTATGATGGGTGAATTGAGCTTCTTCCTAGGCTTGTAGATCAAGAAAACTTCTCAAGGGACAATGATTTGTCAAGATAAGTACATCAAGGAGCTATTGAAGAAGTATAATATGGAATATGTCAAGCCAATTGATACTCCAATTTTAACTAGCTCAAAAATAGACAATGATAATTTAGGTCCTTCAGTAAATGAGACAATGTATATAGGAATCATTGGATCCTTTCTATATCTCACTGCAAGGAGGCCAGACACCATTTTCAGTGTAGGAATGTTTTTCAGCTTTCAAGCATGCCCATAGGAGTCTCACTTGAAAGTTGTAAATAGAATTCTTAGGTTTCTGAAGAAGACAGGGGACCTAGTCCGATACTGTCCATAAGGAGAGAGTTTTGACTTGGTGGGCTATGTTGATGTTGACTATGCTGGATATTTGGTAGATAGAAAATGTACTTCAGGAATGGCACATTTACATAGCTCATCTGTAATCTCCTGGGGATCTAAGAAGCAAAGCGTAGTTTCTCTATTTACTACTGAGGCTAAATATATTGTTGCTGTTTTTTGTTGTACATAACTGCTATGGATCAAGCAATAATTGAAATATTTTGGTATAGTATCAGACACTATACCACTAATGTGTGACAACACAAGTATACTAAACATGGCCAAGAATACAAAGAAGTACAAGAGGACGAAACACATTGATATAAGGCATCACTTCCTAAGAGACAATGTTGAGAAAGTGGTAATCTGCATAAAGTTCTTTAGGATTGAGGATCATATATAAAATATCTTAACTAAGTCACTTCCCAAGGAAAAATTTATGAAGAACAGGATGAAGTTAGGCCTAATCAAAATGACCTAACCTACCAAGTGAATCAGTAGTTTTCCACAAAATTGGCTATGATTAGGAGACATATATCTTTGGTAAAGTATGTATATGTTAGTATAACTAAATATCATATCTTTGTAGATATACACTCATGGGAACAACTTTGGAAGAAAACAAATAAAGTATGAAAAATTTAAGAACTTACTCATAGAAAGAGAGGGACCTGGTCCCATCTCTAAGGTTAGTATCTTGAATGTGCATGTTTTTCTTCTTGATCTATTGGAAAGGATGCATCCTTTATATCCATACTAGAAAACCTGTCTTGGCCAAAATTGAAATCAGATTCATCATTGGAGTAACTCAATGGACCCTTCCCAACTCAACTATCCTAATTATCCAAAGACAAATCCTTTCTTCACTTACCCTTCCAATGAAGATTTATCTCTAAAAATACATTATTTCTTTGACAGTGTGAAAGGAAGTTTGGATAGTCCATGAAATAAATTAATAGCCTAAAAACAAAATGCTCCTAAGTGAATTCTGGAAACCTATTAAAAGACACTAAATTTCTGAGGGACATGGTCCTAAGAAGAAAAGAATGTTTGATGATGAACCTAGTATAGGTAGTAAAAAAAGAAAAACAAAAGGAAAATGCTAGAAAATATAGAAGTTTGGTGAGTGCTAGTGCAAAATCAGAAAATGCAGAACTTGGGAAAATGATGAACTCAAGGTGAAGGGTACAATTATAACCAATGAGGCTTCTTAACTTTAATTGTTACACTATCCTAAAATGACCTTATTTCTCCATACCGTCTCTAAAAATCCTCCACCTTTTTCTTCAACTTCTGTGGCTTTTTCTATGTAACTTAAAATATAATTATTGCACTAAAAGGATACATGATTTGTTTAACATGAATGAGTTCTTGCATTTTTGTTCCTTATCTATTTCTTCTTTTAAAATACTCCTCATATTAGTGTTGCCCCAGTGTCCATGAGTTACTAACTTGTGCTTACTATTACTCTTGGTTTACTATTTGTACTTTTCAATGATGCCAAAAGGGGGAATACTTACTGATTTCATGTGGTAAGGAACAAGTGTGATGTGTTATGTATAGGGACTAGGTACCATATAATAATCTATGAAGAAAGTTTGGTCGTGTGTGGCACGTTGACAGGAGGAATTATGCAAATGCACTAGATGAATGAAAGTGCTTGATAGAGTTGGCAGAATGAGCTTGTAGTAGAGTTATTACAAGAGAAAGGATCCTAGAATTAGGCTAAAATTGAGTTTGTAGTCAAGAGGTTGATTATAGTGGATTTCATTGGTGACTATGAGGGAAAAACATGGTTTTTCCTCCCTTGAGCAAGGGGGTTTCCATATTAAATCTTGTGTGTTATTTTTTTCCTGCACTGCCCTTAGTTTTCCTGCACTCTATTGTTCGATTGCCTATGATTGACTTTGAGAGACCTGGTCCCACACTGTATCGTGAAACCCCCAAAGATTCCAACACTATCCCTACACTCGAGCCAGAGTATTCTACCCTAGACAACAGCGGACCAATGACCAACCCAGGCTCTATCAAGGTTTATTTTTTTAGTGTTTAGGGATGCGTTGGTTCAAATTTTGGGATTGGTTGGTGGTGCACCATTTGATGGTGCATAGTATATGGTTACAGTGGTATTGAGGAAGGGTCACAACTTGTAGCTTTGGATCCAAGAGTTGTGGCCCATACTATAATGGTGATTCCTCAGCCGGTAATTGCCTAGCTTGCTATATGTGTTGAGGATCAAAAGATGTTGGGTAGATTCTTGAGGTTGGCTCTGCCTAGGTTTTATAGTGCACCAGGTGAGGATGCTTGTAAATTTTTGATTGCTTATGAGGATAGGCTCCATAATTTGGGCCTAGTTGAGACTCATGGTGAGGATTACACTACCTCTTAGTTGGACTTGGCAACTCGACACTGGTGAAGAGTTCATCTTTAATGACCAAGTGTACTACCTCTAACCAAAGGTGCCAAACTATATAAGACTAATTTTTCCACACTGAATTACTAATAATCCCATATGGGGGACACTCTATAGTACAATGACCGATCTTTCTACAGTCGTAACAAACCCATGATGCTCTAATTTGGTAAGAAACATGAGTTGTTCCTAATTGGTTGGCCAACTGACCCTTGGGACACTCTCTACTGAAGTGATCCTCCTTATAGCAATCATAACATACCTTAGGAGATCTAGGCTAGTGAAAAACATGTTCTAAACTTGTTTGAACAACTAACTCACACTTGTGGAATTCCTTATACCAATGACCAACCTCTTTATAGACTAAACATGACCTTAGAACTCTCTGATTTACTGTACCTGCTGAACTAGAATGTTTATCACGGCCCAGAGTTCTATACTAAATACTCTACAATGTTGTATGAGAATTCTGCCCACTATGACTGGTTTATGAGCTACTTATAAGTTGAGGTGTTACCTACATGGAAATGATAGGATACTAGTGATGTTGATCCCTATTGGGAGGACCCCTACTCCCAGATAGAATACCAATAACACTGTACTGATGAAATAGCCTCTTATCCACCTCTTTATGTATCAGTACATGCCCTCTCTATAGCCCTTGCATAATTAACAACCTAAAAGAAAGTAAACCCAACTACTATCAAATGTTTCGATGCCAAATGGAGTGGTGCATCCAATCTTTTAATAAATCCATGCACCATCTTATGCTCTAAAGGGATAGTTTGTGAGTCTCACTTGATCACTCAACAAACTCAATCTTATACTGACGCCAATAAACCCAACTACAGCATGAGGATCACCTAATAAACTGGGAACCACCACTGACCATGAAGTTCCCACGAAAAGACTTGAGATCCCTAGCATGGAATCTTGAAGAATTGAAATAGTCACAAACTCTATCAGAGCTTGGGCTGGATCCAAATCTTATAGATGACACTGAAGATTTTTTACATTAATTTCTAATTCCCTACCCAACGTTGAGCTGAAACTCTAGAAACATATGAAAAAGTCTTGTCCTTATCTATTGATAACCTTATTCCATCCATCTAGGAAGTAGTGGAGTCATAGGAAGTACTAAGAGGTTTATAGATGTAGGATCACATGAAAAGGAGTAACGAATAGAATTTACTTAGAATTCCTTATAGCCTTCGGAGGATAGGATCATATGTCTTTGTATTGATTCATAGGACTCTACTGAACACTTAGTTCTTGTACCAATACAATGGTAAACATGTGCTCTGATACCAAATTGTCACAACCCAATATCTCAGGTCATGAAGGTACCTACTATAACATCCTAATAGGTAAGAAACAATTAGTAACAGACTATCAAGAAAAATAGAGAAAATAGCGGAAAAGAATTTAAATAAAAGACTAATATAAAATACAATCTCAAGACCTAGTGAAGTTAGTACAAAATCTTATAATATAACAGGACTAAAGTGAAATATAAAATAATTATATATACAAAGATGTCTTGAATACAAAATAGAGATCAGTCTAACAATAAGAGAAAGAGTAGGAATACTCTAAAAGTCAGGAGCTCACCCAAAATCTTTGATCCATGGCTTGTCCGCACGATGCATTTTTCAATAGTGAGAACTAGTACTATGATCTGTAAGCTGTAGAAGTATAGTAATAATACCAAACATGTGGTACTCAGTAGGCATTGGCCGACTAAGATCCAAAGATAATATAAGCATAAACAATATATAAAGAAAGAATATAAACTATAGTCAACTATCCAAGAAACTAAACATAATAATGTTAATAAAGCAATGAGGATAAACTATCCTATTCTAATAGTATTTAGGAATTAAAGTATAGTACTATATATCACTAACCAATATACAAAAGAAGAGTAAAGATAAGATATATAGTAGTAATACAAGACCAAAGGATACATATATAATGTGAGTAGATAAGGAAAGACATAGTATGATTATTATTATTATATATATATATATGTGACAAAACTCAAAGATGATAACCCAAGAATACCAACCTAACATCTTGAGGATCATAACTAAGTAAGGTAGCTAATATTAGCATACTCAAGGCTTCTAACCAAAGTGAATAATCATAAAGTAACCTAGCAATACTGAATTTTACCCTAAAAGGAGTAAAGGTTCAAAAATATGCCGACAACCTCAGAAACCAATCCACAATCATACTGCCATGAACTAACCAAAATAACGACCAATAAAGTAATTCTCTAGTTTGGATGAACAATAACCTAAACAAGCCTTGGTATGCCTAGAAGGTGAGCAAGCGCTCAACAAATAGCAATAATAGCTTATGTATGTGCAACCCCTCATAAGGCCGATAGATATAAGCACCAAACAATGATACTGGTAATTCTTGATGCATATGAATAAATGAATGCAATTGTAATTCAATACCATCAACCAATTAAGTGCCATAATATACCAACTGTATACACTTCATCCAGCTTAGTAGCTCACAAAAAGGACCTATAGCGACGATCCTTCCTTGGAACTATGGATTACGAATGTAGAAACCCACAAAAGACTTGAGATATAAATATATACTTCCTGATCTCAAACTAAGATATCCAATAACCATCATAATTAATCTACTCCATACATTATCGAGATAAAAATATGATATATGATCAGACTCGTACCAAGACTAAAATAGTGTAAATCTATAACTCTATTGCTCGAGATCAAGTTTGGGACTAAATTGGCATGATAGCATAGAAAGGGTGGAAGTCTTCGTCGATCAAAGTAAATAATAATGGTAAGAAGTAAATTAATGACATATCTAAATCAAGCTCGGTCTAATTTTTAAAATAACATATTTAGTTCCCAAAGCTTATAATTCATTAAATAAGGTACAGTACAAAAAATGTGGTTTTTAGTGGCTCAAAAAGTCACCACTAAAGAACAAAATGTCTCCACTAAAGACTTTTGGCAGTGACAACTATGGCGTTGGTAGTACTTCCATAACTAAAAGTTATTTGCAACGACAAAGCAAGGTTTCCACAAAAAAAAGGTCTTTGTGAAGAGTTTTATCACCACAAAAGGTAGATAATTACGCTGCAAATTATAGTTTGACAAAACACATATGGGTTGGTTGCCACTGATACATAGCATTAGCAGTGACTTTACTGCTACAAAATCATCATCATCTGTAACGACGTATTTCTTGCCACAAAAACCTTGCTATTAGCTATGACGACTTATTTCTCTCCACAAGATCAACATTATCTGTGATGACTTATTTCTAGCCACAAAAACCTTGCTATTAGCTGTGACGACTTGTTGCTCGCTACAAAATCACCATTATCTGCGATGACTTATTTCTCGCCACAAAAACCTTGCTATTAGTTGTGATGACTTTTTGCTCTCCATAAAATCACCATCATCTGTGACGACTTTTTCTTCGCCACAAAAACCTTTCTATTAGTAGAACCTTTGTCGCCGTAAAATTAGTATCACTAGTGACCGCATATTTATATTAGTAGCAATCATGTCGCTCCTATACCATTAAATATTAGTGGCGACTCTTATATTTTATTGCTAAAATAAACTTATAATAGCAAAATCCATTGCTACATATCTACTTAATCATTAGTGGCAAGTTTTATTTTGCCACTAGATTAAATTTTGTGCTCAAATAAAAATATTATTTTCATCAACCAAAGAATTAAATTTATTCAATACCTATATTAGACAAAATTGACAACAAATTTAAGAACTAGATATAATATTAGCTATTAAAAGCATCCCATAGTATTTTGCAAAATCATTCTCCGACTAAATATTACAAGTACTTCACTTACTAAGAAGTCAACGATACATACATTAATAATGATATATATAGTACTTCAATTTTATTATATTCATACATATGATCAAAAATCAAACATGCATTCTACGCCTTCATGCTCCTCCTTAGTCAACCCATTGTTTCAGAATGCCCCTGCCATTAAAACACACCATGTCACTTTATAATTCTAGAAAAAATGGTGCATATATATACTGAATGAACTGAACGGCAGTGGTGAAGATTTCAATAAGGAGGTGGCAAGTTCACTCCTAAAATGATTAATTCCAACTTCACCCTTGAAAAGATTAAAGTGTACGTAAAGCTTGCCCTACCTTGTAGAGGTAGAGATGTTGTTTGCGAATCTACTATATATATATAATAGTTTTAACCATGTATAAACAATGTATTTTTCGCTGAAGGAGATTCAGGTAAAACCCCTTGTCACTCCTAGCTCAACCCCTTCTCTCTAGCCTATGTCAATTCACTATCAAAGCTCAAAGCCTCAAACTAACCATATGTAAAGTGAGAATAACCTAAAGGTTGTAAAAACTGGTCACATTATGTAGAGATAAGAACCACATTCATTAAAATATATGTCAATTTCCAATCTAATATCTCAATAGATTGTAAACTTTTTAGACCAAAAAATGATCCTTCCAAATTCAAACAAACCTGCTGCAATCAGTCAGTACATTCCAACTTTTGAAGATATATTCATTTAACCTCACATTTTTCTTTAAACTAGAAAGTCTAGAATCCAAGTATAATATCATCCCTAATATCTTTAAATCTCCTTTTGTATTCACATTTCTTCTCCGTGAAGGCGCTTACAGATATGGTAATTAGACTTGACTACTCATAAAAGCTTTCTTTCAATCATGCACAGGTTTTGGACTTCTAAGTGGTTTCTTGGCAGATGCTAAACTTGGTCATTTTTTGACTGTTGCACAAATTAAAGATAGAGAAGTCGTATCCTATATTTCATACTAATAGACAACATATAGCCAAGACTAAGATCCAATAAAAGTAAATGATCCTAAAAGGATAACATTTGCATAATTCTAGCAGCTATTCACTTAAATCATGACATGTGTTCTACATATTAGCTAGCCTAGATCATTTATATGATTCTATAAGTTTTGCTTCTTCTATATATAAAAGAAGTAACAAAAAATCATTTTAACTTTTAAAACCTGAACTTCCCTAATATGTAACTCATGTCTAACCAAAGGGGTAACACTATTGACACTGGTGATATCCATTCGAAGCATGAAGCCCCCTGAATGTGACCCAAGAAAAGGTGGTCAATGCATTGAAGCCAGCGGCTAGTAACTTCCTCTTTTCTACACAGCACTATACACCCTAGCTCTTGGTGGTGGTGGAATCAATTCAAATGTCTCTGAGTTTGGGTCAGACCAATTTGACCCATCAGATCCAAAGGAAAACAAGTCCATGATATACTTTTTCAATAGGTTCTATAACCTATACATTTTAATAAGAAAATCCTATACCTTCTGTATATTTATTTTTTCAATTTGATCTTTTCCGATGCAAATCTCAAGCTTTAAGCAATTCCATAGTTTGACAAAGATTCTGGAAAGACAATACAAATGTATCCCCACTTGAACTAGCTTTCAGAAAATTATCCAAATAATAAGAAAGAAAATGATATGGTGGAACAACAAATTCATACCATCATAGTGGAACAACAAATTCATACCATCATATAAGATAAAAAGATTATTACATTCAAGAGATCTAAGGGGAGTGGGTAGAATTACACTGACAAACAATCACCAAAGAGAGTAAAAGAAGAAAGAAACAAAGCTAAAAAAGAATGTCGATGGCTAGTTTTACTACAAAGCATCAATAACAGGAAATTACACTGATAAACAATCATCCTTTGTTTTCTTTCTTTGGTAATATTTACAGAATTTTGTTCATTGTCCTTAGCCTATTTTCACATTTTCATTTGAAAATAATGAATTTTTATTTGTGACTTGCAGAAAAAACAAAGTCAAAGTGTTGATGGTTCTTTTCTGGACAATGAGTTGGACAAGAAAGTATCTGTTGCATTCCATCCATGAGAGCAGCCATTTTTTCTTGAAACATTTTTTATACTTGTCCTTTCATGTGTTCACGTTCCTCTTCCAGTTTCTTTTGCAAATCCTTATCCATATCTCTTTTCAAATCGGTAGCCATTTTTTCACGCTCTTCTTACAAGTTTTTTTTCATGTCAAGTTGCATCTCTTGACGCATACTTTCTACCGCTGAAGACACGTTATTCTCTATGTTTTTCTGTTGTGTTTGATTCTTTTTAGGAGTATTCTTAACATATCCTTTTCCCCGAACATATCCCTATCTCGCACCAAGAACCAGAGATAAAATTTTATCTTCGGTCATGCGAAGCTCGATCTCTTCGGACTGTTGTTCTACAAACAGTTGATGGAGCTGTCCCTATAATAATACATAACCATTTACAACCATTAGTTAATATAATGAACATAACTTATAGTACATCAAAAAGGTAATTCAGCAGTGATTTCAGAAAAATACATGAATCTGTTCAGATTGTGGATCCATCCATACACGTTCTCCATTAACATCATTACGTGTGTGTTGGATCTCCCAGATTTTATCTGGTGTCTCTTTTTCTCCTGTTAGGGGATTTCTCTACAATATCAAAAGGAAAAATATGTTTATATAACCAAAAGATTATATAGAATTATGTAAATATCAAAGAAGTATATGTAATAATAAGGGAACAAATATGATGTATCTTAACCATAGATTCCTCTAGTTCTGCAAATGATCTTGTACCAAAACAATGTTTAGCTATTTGTTTTTTCTCTATTTCTTTTGTTTCTCTCGCTGACGACCTTCACTTAAGTGAACAGATTAGGAAATCTCAAATCAATCAAACAATCAATCAATCAACCACACCTCGATCCTAATACAAAATAACTTCCATTTCCAACAAACTAGACTTCTATTTCCAACAAAATAGAACTCCACAATCCATATTTCAAAGCAAATGTGCAGATAGAAGTCAGGCTATAAGATAGAAGCATCAAGTTCCAGGTTCACCATTCTGCATTTGAAATACGCTAGTTTAAGAAACTACAAAAGAGGCGTTATTACTTGGCTTGCCATTGACCAAAAATACTTGATATGATAAGAAAAACATCCAAGTCTAAGGGTGTATGGCAGTTATATTTGAAGGTAAAGACCTATATTTTCTCAAAACAAATTTCAATTATGTGTTCATTACCTTGAATTTATCACTGCCAAAATATTCCACTAGGTGCTTCCAGTCATCCAACTCAACATCCTCCGGTCGATGCGACAATCTATCTTTATCATTGCTATAGCTAGAGTAGATAACATGTAATTGAGCTTTCCATGCTTTAAAAAGTCGTTGCATAGTGCTTACCACAAAACCTTGCAACTTATGCTCTAGCAGCCTATTTCGAACTTCAAATTTATCCTGCATATTTGTTAAATAAACCAAAAACTGAGAAATAAAGTATAACAGCCAACACATCTCCAGGCGATTTGTGAAGATCCCGTTACTTGTTATCCTCATTGATAACTAAATAGAGATTTTGACCAGAAAAATATTTTCAATCATACAAAGACACGTTAACTAGTCAATCGAACACACAACACAATTTACTAAAGCCCACAGACAATGCAAAATTTTTTCCTCATAGAATCTGATACAGTAATAGTCAAGCAAGATGTTTTCTAAGCTTAGATTTTTCTTTTTTATGAACATAAAAGAGAAAGAAACCAACATGTCATGGCTGCAGATAATAAAAAAAGTATTTTCAATCATACAAAGACACCGTAACTAATCAATCGAACACACAATACTATTTACCGAAGGTCACAAAATAGGCAAGATGCTTTCCATAGAGAATATCAAAATATTGTTTGGTCTACAAGATTCACTTCCAAGAACATAACCTGTGAAGCCAACTTCCAAGCTCAGATTATTCTTTTTTATGAGCATGAAATAGAAAGAAAACATGTCATGGTTGCAGACAATTAAGGTTAGCAAATGAATCTTATACCAGGTTTCCCCCCCCCCCCAAGACACGGGTAAGATTTCTCCACACAGTTATGTATAATGCTCAGAAAGAAGCATTTATAATCACAGTCCATTTTTAGGCTATTTGTGAAGTGAAGATCTCATCACTTGTTATCCTCATTGATAACTAAATAGAGATTTTTTTTCAGAAAACGTATTTTCAATCATACAAAGAAACCTTAACTAGTCAATCAAACACACAAAACAATTTACTAAAGCCCACAGAGAATTTGATATAGTAATAGTCAAGCAAGATGCTTTCCAAGCTCAGATTTTGCCTTTTTATGAACATAAAAGAGAAAGAAACCAACATGTCATGGCTGCAGACAACAGAAAAAGTATTTTCAATCATACAAAGACACCGTAACTAGTCAACCGAACACACAACACTATTTACTGAATCTCACAGAGCAGGCAAGATGCTTTCCATAGAGAATATTAAAATATTGTTTGGTCTGCAAGATTTACTTCCAAGAACAAAACCTGTGAAGCCAACTTCCAAGCTCAGATTGTGTTTTTTTATGAACATGAAATAGAAAGAAAACAACATGTCATGGCTGCAGATAATTAAGGTTTTTTATGACTGTTACACTAGGTCGCCCCCCAAGACACGGGTAAGATTTCTCCACACAGTAATGTATATTGCCCGAAAAGAAGCATTTATCATCACAGCCCATTTTTAGGCGATTTGTGAAGATGTTATCACTTGTTATCCTCGTTAATAACTAAATAGAGATTTTATCCAGAAAAAGTATTTTCAATCATACAAAGACACCTTAACTAGTCAATCGAACACACAAAATAATTTACCAAAACCCACAGACTATGCAAGATGCTTTCCATAGAGAATCTGATACAGTAATAGTCAAGCAAGATACTTTCCAAGCTCAGATTTTGTTTTTTTATGAACATAAAAGAGAAAGAAACCAATATGTCATGGCTGCAGACAACAAAAAAGTATTTTCAATCACTCAAAGACACCGTAACTAGTCAACTGAACACACAACACTATTTACTGAAGCTCACAGAATAGGTAAGATACTTTCCATAGAGAATATTAAAATATTATTTGGTCTGCAAGATTCACTTCCAAGAACACAACCTGTGAAGCCAACTTCCAAGATCAGATTCTGCTTTTTTATGAACATGAAATAGAAAGAAAACAACGTGTCATGGATGCAAACAATTAAGGTTTCCAGATGAATGTTATACCAGATCGCCCACCACCACCCCCCCCCCCCCAAGAAATGGGTAAGATTTCTCCACACAGTAATGTATATTTTCCAAAAAAAAGCATTTATCATCATAGCCCACTTTTAGGCGATTTGTGAAGATCTCGTCACTTGTTATCCTCGTTGATAACTAAATAGAGATTTTATCCAGAAAAAGTATTTTCAATCATACAAAGACACCTTAACTAGTCAATCGAACACACAAAACAATTTATTAAAGCCCATAGACCATGCAAGATGCTTTCCACAGAGAATCTGATACAGTAATAGTCAATCAGATTTTGCTTTTTTATGAACATAAAAGAGAAAGAAACCAACATCTCATGGTTGCAGACAACAAAAAAAGTATTTTAAATCATACAAAGACACCATAACTAGTCAACCAAACACATAACACTATTTATTGAAGCTCCCAGAACATGCAAGATGCTTTCTATAGAGAATATGATACAGCAATAGCCAAACAAGAGAATGAAACCAATACAATATTAAGAGTCATTACCTTGACCTTATACCACATTGCTTCTCCATGTCTTAGAACTATCTTCTTCCAACTTCCATATCAAAATAAGAAAGTGGTTCTCATTATCCAACCATAGTAATTGACAAAGTCTCCCGCTCCAGAACCCACGGCTCTATCAATGTCATCTGGAATTATTATTTTAATTTTTCCACCATGTTTAAACTTAAAATACTTAGATTTGGATTTGTATTTCCCTCTTCTTTTCTTTTTATTGACACAAGAAACTGCAAACCAAAAAAATATATTATTATAAAACAGAACGTATATTTAGATTGATCCAGCAAAGTGAACTAACCTGCACCAGTTTCAGCCTCTACACTAAGGTGGACACTTTCATCTAGATTTCTTGATGATTGTGTCTCTGGGGATGTCCTTTGGATAGGTCTTATTTGCATTTGTTGTGTTTGCAGAGGTCCTTCACTTGGATTAGTAATTGTCCAGTCTCTAAACAAGTCCCAATAACTCCTATTGGTTGTATTTGTGGATGAGATGTTGTATCAGAACTTAAACATTCTGAAAAACTACCACGGCCACGTCCACATCCCGTACCTCCTCTTCCACTTCTACCTCATCCTGTTTCTCTCATTTTCTGTAATATTAGGTTAAAAAGGAGACGTGTCTCAGAACAAAAAATTAAGAATGCCAAAATATATATCTACTGCCGAGAAAATTATCAATTTATAAAATAAAATTTTAAATCAAACAATTAAAAAATATCAAACGGTTTATTGAACTTTATAAATTTATTGATTCTACTTAAAAACACTAATTTCATTGATAAATAAAAATTGCAAGCATAAGAATACCAAATACAAGATAGCATACTAAGAACACAAAATGCAAGATGTCGTTCTATTTAGAGCACAAAACACAAGATGCTAGCCTATAATAACTTTCCAAAACAAGATGTCAGCCTAATAAGAGCACAAAATACAATGAACTTCTCATCCATCTTTTCTTCTCAATCTTCAGCACAACATATCACTATTTTCTCCATCATTATCATCAAGTAACTCTTCTTCACTTTCTTCAATATCTGATACGTCTATATAATTGTCATTAATGAAATCATCTTCCTCATTTTCTGGATCATTGGTTCATAAAATAGATTCTGGTTCAACATCATCCCGGTGTAAAGGCACCTCAATATTGGTTTCATGATTATGGCACACAAAATATCTTTAACTTCATCTTGCTGGTAAACATCTTCATTTAATGAAGTGTCTAGTTCAACTTCAGGCACATTAAGAAGATAGTGAGGATTAGTCTTTACAACAACAAGCGAATATTTTTCGACCATGTCATTCAAATAGAAGACTTGTTCAGACTGAGATGCCAACACAAATGGTTCATTTGTATTCAATACATAATGAGTATTCACACTTGTAAAACCATATTTGTCAATATTATATCCTCTTTCGAGGTGAGCCACATCCACCAATGACACTTGAACAGATGAACTTTTCTATTTCGTGCATAATGTAACTCATAAATATTTTTTAATACACCATAATAATCCTTATTAGGGTCTAAAATATCTCTCCTCACAAGAACTCCACTGTTCTGTGTTTTTCTCATAAGCTCTTTTGTTTGAAATCTAAATCCATTAACCATACATGTTGAATATTGATGTATCAATGGTTCTGGACCAACAGCTAAGATTATGAGCTCATCATTTGCACGTCCTTGGGAAGATAGTACAAATATCTACAGAAACAAGCAATACTATTATCACTAGTATAATAAAATTGAATATATGCTAATATTTATTGTGTCATTTAATTAGACACCTACGGGTGCACGAAACCAATCAATAAATCCATTGGCATGCACCCTATGAGAATGTGTTGAACCTTCTACTTCAATATGCCTCATGTATTCCCTACAGTTTGCATTAGTTGAGATTAACTGAATTATATTAATGTCAAATTATATTAGAATTAAAAAGAGACTTACTCCCTATATTGTGAAATCTCTTCACAATTTTGAAGCATATAAATACATGCTTGATTGAACTTATCATGAGGTAGCCTATTTCCTCCATATGAAGCCCCTTTTGTTTGCCCACTATATTTAAAAATAGACATCTCACCATTTGACATGGATTCATCATTATTTCGAGTTGATTTATTAAATTTAGTTGAGATGTTCTTTAAACATCATGAACAGAACGTAAGGCTTTCCTCTACCAAATACCCTTCGGCAATTGAACCTTTAGGACGACCTTTATTGTGATTATATACTTTAAGCTCTCGCAAATACCTATAAAGAATTATCATTCAAATAATTATAGAATATTACATTTTAAATATATTCATATTTAATTTTAGAATGAGACAATACCTCTCAAAAGGGTACATGTTTCTATATTGAACAGGTCCACCAAGTTTTATCTCTCTTACCAAGTGAATTGGCAAATGAATCATGACATCAAAGAATGCTAGAGGAAAAACCATTTGAAGTTTGCACAATATGATAAAAATTTCAGACTCTAGGATATCAAGATCCTTAATTCTCAGTCATTTAGAGTATAGATTCTTGAAAAACTTTCCTTATGCTATAATTGGTTCACAAACTTCCTTAGGCAATAAACCACGTATAGCTACTGGTAAAATATCTTACAATAACACATGATGATCATGACACTTTAATCCATGTATCTTTTTCTCACGCACGTTGACACACCTAGAAATATTTGATAAAAAGGCATCTGGAACCTTCAAATTAGCTAAGAAATTGCATAACTTTAACTTCTCTTCAGGAGACAAAGCATAGCATGCCATCGGTAACAAAATATTATCTCCATCCTCAATTGGATGCAAACTTTGCCTAATTCCAAGGTCCATCAAATCATATCTACATTTCAATGTGTCTTTTGTCTTTCCAACCATACTCATCGTAGTTGATAAAAAAACTTTCAGACATATTTCTTTCTATGTGCATTGGATCAAGGTTATGTCGTAAGTCAAGTCCATCCCAATAAGGCAATTTAAAAAAGATACTCTTCTTCCTCTATTTATAAGCATCATTCGAAATATTACGCTCTCTCTTTTGGCCTTTACCAAAAGTCACATTGCCCAAAGCTTGTAATTGCTCAAGTGCTTCAACACCTATTAAAGGAATATGTGTAGCCCCCATTTCCACTTTTCCATCAAATAAAACTCGATTTCTACTACAAGGATGGTTCATCTGAAGAAAATGGCGATGACCCAAATAACACAACTTACTACAAAAAAAAATCAAATGTGTATCTTTGTTGCAACAAGGGCATGAAGTTTGCCTTTGGTTGACCATCCTGAAAGGTTACCATATGTAGGGAAGTCATTAATTATCCACAGGATAGAAACACACATAAGAAAATTAGATTTTAAGTGTGCATCATAAGTTTTCACCCCATTCCATAATTCATTCAACTCTTTAATCATTGGTTGTAAGTATACATCAATATCATTGCCTGAACACTTGGGGCCCGGAATAAGAAGAGTCATCATGAAATATGGACTTTTCATGCAATCCCGTGGTGGCAAATTATATGTAGCTAGCACGACGGGCCAAATACTATAATTGGAACTCATATTCCCATTAGGTTGAAACCCGTCACTTCCTAAACCTAATCGAACATTTCTTAACTCAGCTGAAAAGGTAGGATAATGCTCATCAAGAGATTTATATTCAATTGAGTCGGATGGATGTCGCATGAGACCATCTTCAATATTTTCCTCCTTGTGCCACCTTATCTTTTTTGCCGTCTCTTTTGACATGTACAACCTTTGGAGCCTTTGTTTGATTGGAAAATATCGTAGTACTTTATGAGCCACTTTCTTGCCTTTATGTTCTTCCAACTTCCATCTAGATTCACCACACTTTGGACATGATTGGAAATTCAAATAGTCACACCAATATAATATACAATTATTCTTACATGTATCAATTTTGGTGTACCTCAAGCCGAGATCAGAAAGAACTTTTTTTTCTTCACAGAAAGACTTGGGTACAAATGACCTCTCAGGGAGAACCTCTATTAAAAAGTTCAACAGCTCATCCATCGATTTGTTGCTCCAATGGTTAAGGCACTTCAAGTGGAGTAATTTAACAACAAAAGACAATTTTAAGACTTTTGTGTAACCAAGATAAAGTTATGTCTGAGCATCTTCTAACAATGTGTAAAACTTTATTGCATGCACATTTGGATCTTCATTGCCCTCCCGAGAATTAGTATTATCCTCTAAATTTGTATTTCCACAAGCATTATGAATCATTTCAATAACATTATCCTGTTCAATTTTATCATCTTCTACTTCATCACTACCAGCAGGATTAGAATTTTCACCGCAAACCAATACTTTTCCATGATAATCCCCCACTCTATAAGAATCCCAGAAGCCCTTTTTCAACAAGCGTAGTGTTACATCAATTCTCAGCTTAAACACAGTGTTCCTACACTCCTTACAAGTACATCGAATAATAGTGCTCACCCTAGATTGATTGAACGCCCAATTAAGAAAGTTATCTACTCTATCTCTATATTTTTGGTCAGCTCTATTCATGATATCCAACCAACTTTTATCCATTCCTATCTTTTCAATCATTAAAAAAGAAAATTTATTAATTAAAGATACAAGTGTGACAGCAATCAAAATAAATACAAGATCGAAGTGTACTGTAAATATCACAAAAAAATTCAAATTCATTGAAACTGAGAAATAAAGTACAATAGACAACACATCGCCAGGCCTGTCAACATGATAATTAACTCTTAAAGAATATTATTAAACTACTATTTGGTCTGCGGGATTTACTTCCAAGCACACAACCTGTGAAGTCAACTCCCAAAAGAACCTATGTTTTTCTTTTGTTAATTAATTTTATAATTGAACACTGGCCTCCTTCTCCTCCATATTTTTTAGTCATGTGTATGAAATTCATGAAACTACTAATGCGGATCTATTATACTTAGAGAATGTGGAGGCATGTTTATCATCCTTAGAAAATTCAAGGCTCAGATTTAGCTTTTTATGAACATGAAAAAGAAAGAAACCAACTTGTCATGGTTGCAGACAAGGTTTGCAAATGAATTCTATACCAGGTCGCCCCCCAAGACACGAGTAAGATTTCTCCACACAGTGATGTAGATTTCCCAAAAGAAGCATTCATCATCATAGCCTATTTTAGGGTGAGTTGTGAAGATCATGTCACTTGTTATCCTCATTGATAACTTAATATAGATTTTATCCAGAAAAAGGATTTTCAACTATACAAAGACACCGTAACTAGTCAACCGAACATACATCACAATTTAGTGAAGCTCACAGACCATGCAAGATGATTTGCACAGAGAATATGATACAGTAATAATAAACAGAAACTAATTACAAATGTAGTGTTCTAGACAAACAAAAAAATGAAGTATACAATATGATTTTAAATTATTATAGTTTTCTATATGCAGGTGTAGGGGAAAAAGAATCAAACATGCACTCATTAACATTTTTAAGAGTATGAGTAAGTTAGTGTAGTGATTAGGATAGCTATACAGGGATGACGAGAAAAAAATATTGGTGTGACAATTAGTGTAGTGAATGAGGATATCAATGGTGTAGTTAGAGTTGCACCGGACGCCATAGAAGTTCTAGTCTCAGAGATTGTACCCCTAACCTTTGAACCAAATGTAACTGCCTTAACCTCTACCAAATCTAGAGTCATGATCTATAGACCCTCTAAAGAATGATCAGCTAGTTTGAGGGGCCGTCAATGTATTCGGTCATAACAAAAAGACTTGAGGCTCAGATAAGTGATTAACGCAGGCAATGAGTTCTTTGACACTGCCTTGGCTGTAAACCCGATAATACGGGTTGCCCCGCCAAGATACAGGACTAAAACAACAATGACAGGTTCTAGATTCTCAATAACAATCAATCATCACAGCCCTATCATTTTCTTTCCATTCCATTATTATATGGTTCTGTTGTTGCTTTTCCAATGCAGCCTCTGAGAAATAGAGTATAATGTCCAATACATTGCCAGGTCTCTCAACATGATAATTAACTCTTAAAGAATATTATTAAAATACAATTTGGTCTGTAAAATTCACTTCCAAGCACACAACTTGTAAAGTCAACTCCCAATAGTACCTATGTTTTCTTCTATTAATTAATTTTCTAATTGAACACCGACCTTCTTTTCCGTATTATATTTTTAGTCATATGTCACAGGTAAGATTTCTACACACGGTAATGTAGATTGCCCGGAAAGAAGAATTCATCATCACAACCCATTTTCAGGTGATTTGTGAAGATCCCATCACTTGTTATCCTCATTGATAACTAAACAAAAATTTTATCCAGTCTAAGTATTTTCAACCATACAAAACACCGTAACTAGTCAACCAAACACACATCACAATTTAGTAAAGCTCACAGACCATGCAAGATGATTTCAACAGAGAATATGATACAGTAATAGTCAGACAAACAGAAACTAATCACAAATGTAATGTTCTAGACAAATTAAAAAATAAAGTATACAATGTGATTTTAAATTATTATAGTATCCCATACGCAGGTACAGGGGAAAAGAATCAAACATGTACTCATTAACATTTTGAAGAGTACGAGCAAATTATTGTAGTGATTAGGCTAGCAGTACAGGGATGACGAGAAAAAATACTGGTGTGACAATTAGTGTAGTGAATGAGGATATCAGTGATGTAGTTAGAGTTGCACCGGAAGCCATAGAAGTTCTAGTCTTAGGTATCGTGCCCCCAACATTTGAACCAATGGCAACTACCTCAACCTCCACTAAATCTAGAGTCATGATCTATAGACCTTCTAAAAAATGATCAGCAAGTTTGAGGGGCCGTCAATGTATTCGGTCATAGCAAAAAGACTTGAGGCTCAGATAAGTGATTAACCCAGGTAATAAGTTCTCTGACACTACCATGACTGCAAACCCGATAATACGGGTTGCCCCACCAAGATACAGGACTAAAACAACAATGCTAAGTTCCAGATTCTCAATAACAATCAATCATCACAACCCTATCATTTTCTTTCCATTCCATTGTTATATGGTTTGATCTGTTATTGCTTTGCCAACATAGCCTCTGAGAAATAGAGTATAACGGCAACCACATCGCCAGGACTCTCAACATGATAATTAACTCTTAAAAATATTATTAAAATATTGTTTGGTCTCTAAGATTCACTTCCAAGAACACAACCTATAAGTCAACTCCCAACAGTACCTATGTTTTCTTTTGTTAATTAATTTTCTAATTGAACATCGGCCTTCTTCTCCATAATATTTTTTTTTCATATATCTGAAATTCGTGAAGTTATTAATGTGGATCTATCATCTTTAGAGAATAAGGAGGCATGTTTATCATTCTTGGAAACTTCAAGGCCCATATTTTGCTTTTTTATGAACATGAAAGAGAAAGAAACCAACATGTCATGGCAGCAGACAAGGTTTCCAAATGAATTCTATACCAGGTCGTCCCCTAAGACATGGGGAATATTTATACACATGGTAATATAGATTGCCCCGGATAGAAGCATTCATCATCACAACCTATTTTTAGGTGATTTGTGAAGATCTTGTCACTTATTATCCTCATTGATAACTAAATACTGATTTTATCTAGAAAAAGTAATTTCAACCATATAAAGACACTGTAACTGGTCAATCAAATACACAACACAACCTTTTGATCTGGAGTCAGATGCACTACGATTACACCATGGACGACAAAAGAAGAATTTGAGACTCGGGTAAAATGAGAGAACAAAGACAGTATCATGGCTACAAATCCTATCGATGTTGTAAGATAAGATGCGAGAACAGGAGCAAGTGTATCTCGACTCCTTTGTACATACAGTCAAGATTACTCGTCTATAACAAAGACTACAAAATTGGGTGGGCAAAGATAACACAAATCCCATTTGGGGGCACGATCCCTGAGACAAGAACTTTTATGGCTTTCGGTGTAACTCTAACTACAACACTGATATCCTCATTTACTACACTAATTTTCACACCAGTTTTTGCCTCCTAATCCCTGTACAGCAAACCTAGTCACCTATTAAACATTAAAAAAAACTTTTCTCTACAATAATTATTTGATTCAACATACCCAATCTACAGACATGTAATCACAATAATAATACCAAAAGGTCTACAAATTCAAAAATGAACTTTCAGCCTACCTAAATAAATATAATGATAACTCACTGACAATTTTTAAAACCAAAAATTAACAAATTACAAAAAATAAATTAGTGAGAAACATAAATTGTACCTTCGGATCTAACCTCAAGAATTTTGAACTCGATTCGTTCGTCCTTCAACCTTACAAAATTTTGTTCCTACAGATTTTCAAATAGATTAAAGAAATTGCACATGCAATCTAAAAAATTACATATATACCCAAAAGGGCTTTTACCACATACCTTGGAGCACAAACTTTGAGAACCTTATTTGGGAAAAAATAAAAATTTCTAGCAAAGAGATATCCTGTTCCTGCAAAAATTTGAGTTAATAGAATTGTATGTGAAAATAAAAAATGTATATACACCCACAAATCAATTTGAGAAATAACTTTAGAAAACCCTATTTCAGTAAAGAGGAAAATTTTTAGGCATTTCATCTAACAAATTAAGCTAACCCATTTAGGAAATTTGAGATTTGAGCAAAGTTTTAACCAACAAACCTAACAAATTTCAGCTAACCAATTTAGAGAATTTTCTTTCTTCACTGGGTTTAAGATCTTGCTTGAGAAAAATGATGAAATGGTTCAGTAGAGAGACGATGAAGGTTTTCTGAGAAAATATGATGAAGGTTGAGCTTCAGTAGAGAGAGAGACAATGAAAGGGAAATGAAATTTTCTTTCTTTTTTAATTGTCTAAAAAGTCCTTAATTATATACATACTAGAAGTTTCCTATTATTAAATTTTAAAAAATAAAATAAATTACTTTTAGTGGCAACTTTGTCGCCACATAATTAATTCAGCGGCGATATTTTATTAGTCATCGCTATAAAAAAAAGAGCAAAAATTTTATTATTAGCAGGAACTGAAATTTTTATTATAGTGACAACTATTAGAGGCGACAAAAATTATTCGACGCAAAAAGATGATGTATTGCAGCGATAATAAATGTTTCCACTAAATAATATATTTCTACAGCAACAAATTGAATCGCCACTAAAAACTAAATTTCTTGTAGTGGTAGTACGATTTTCATTTTAAGAGAATCCATTTTAAAAGTAATAAATGAGAATAATTTCCTTTTCAGAAAACAATAGAAAAATCAAAGTTTGATTGAAATCGTACCTCTAAGTGAGCATAAATGTATCTAAAAGTGTTCTTTCCACCACCAGTATCCAAATAATACAATCATAAGCTCCTAAAACTCTATACAGTAGAATTTTGTCCTCTTTAAGGATAGAATACTCACTTGTCAAACTAGTATTATAACCATGGCCTCGGTCCCAACATTATACAATTAGCATAATAGTAGCACCATAATTCGTGAAACTATGGTCCAAGGATATAAAATCACTACAAGGATCTAATTATGGAAATATTGTTAAATTCACTAAGTCAAATGGTAAATCTTGTACTAAAAGATCATTAACATCAATCTATAGTTAATCACGTATGTATTCAAGGCTAATATGGTTCTATTGTCATAATAGGTATCCTATGTTAAGATTCAGGTCATACTTCTATTCAAATTTCCTAAATAGATTAAGTCATGATACACTAGTCATAAATATATACAATAATACGTACCCAGCATGTAATATATACATAACACCATCTCATAGAGAAAAGTAGACTGAAGCCTGCCTCTATGCGGAACCATAATTTTGAATCATTCACGAATCACTTGTCTTTGATCTACGATCCTAAAATATCACCACACTATAAAAATAATTATCTACACATTAATATGAGCAAAGTTTGACCCATATTGTAATATAAAACTGTGGATACAAAATTGGATCAAAAGTGGCCCCGTGAAACCGTCTAATGAATTCAAAAATTGAAGCTACCACGATGTTTATCAAAGTACAAAGAATGTGTGATCAAAATTTGAGCACAAACCGGGGCCCAAATTAGCCCCTAACTTATACGAATTTAAGACCTAAGTTATAGAAATTTAAAATAAAAATGGATGGAATTTGATGGGGAAAATAATAAAAAATGACCAAGGAGTGTTGAACTATCTTACATTCACTTTAATGGATGATTTCACACACTTTCCATGTCCCAAGTTCTAAAAAATAGAAGAAAATTCCCTCGAGAAATGAGAAAAAATTGATTTAAGAAGGGGATATAACACCGGCACTAATCGCTGAAGCGGCCACTACTAAAGTAGAAATGACCGCTAACGTGGATGGTGAAAAAAGATAAGTGGCTGCTAAAGCGGCACCCTATACGCTAAAGCGACATCTGCTAAAGTGGACCTTGACCGCTAAAGCAAAGCCAGCTTAAGCCTACCTTAACTATGAGGACCTCAGCCGAGTAGCCAAGGTCGCTAAAGCGGCCACCACTAAAGCTGGTTTGTGACCACTTTAGCGGTCATACCAGATACCAGGCACCAATTTTTTGCTAAGTCTAAATGGATGGACTCTGACTAAGTGCTTGAAATTTGCTTGATAAAATTGTGAGTAAAAATGAGCTATCCTAGTATACCAAATTTGATATTCCAAACTCAACAAAATAATCATAACTTTCATCTGAGATCGTTTCAATTAAATGTGGGTCTCACATTTAGTTTCTTTTTAACCAAATCTACCCAATAGCCCAAATAAGTTGTAAAGCCTCGAGACTCAATCCAGGGGTTTCCCTAGCCTAAAACCAATATTTCAGAGTTGTCTAAATTTTTATTCAAGATTGTTAACTAGGAGTTTTGATCTAAGACTAATGCCTTAACAACGAATGTTCCAAAATAGAAAAGTGTGCCTACAATCTAAATAAATTAATCGATAATCGAACAGATAATTTTTCAAACTCATAAATGACCTGTAGCCGCTCTGAAAAGGATCAAAACATTGGTAGCATGCAAAAATTGAGAAAATGACTTGGAGGATCATTACAATTGACTTTTTAGTTAACTTTGATATTTACTTGTTTGAAGATATGAAATGACCCCGTCTATCATAATTGATATTATTAATTAATATTTTACATAAATTGGTGTTATTGGGGGTTGTTTGATTGGTGTTTTAAACGTCACAAGGTCGAAGGACTTGTAATTAGCGATGTAAGTGAGACTTTAAGCTTTGATGCTTTCTTTCTAAATTTTCTTTGAAAAGTGTAATTTAGCTATCTGATTTATATGTTGGGACAAGCATATATTTGATAGAATCAGTTGTTTTTTACCAGCCATAGATATGTTTTTTTCCAAAGAATATTGAAAATTATTTAATAAATAATTAATGGTGTGGCATGGTCATTCCATTGATTTGGGGCATTGGATCTCCTTCCTTCGTTGATGTGATGGATTTACTAAAAATATATATATACTACATTAATATGTTAGGACCATTCTTATGTTGTCGTTATATGTTAGGGGCCTTGTACATGCTATTGTATTATACTTTTGGAGGATTATATATATTTCCGTAGATTTGTTAGGGTGTTTGGTTAATATTCAATGCCATTTATGACAAATCATGATTGTGGATTGAGTTAATCTATGTCATGTTCTTTCTTAACATTTGTTTGGACCTTGTCGAGTATTATGTTATAACAACATACTTTTGTGCATATCATTTATGTGCTCATTGTGTGGTGACATTTTTTAACTCTTGTTCCAAGAATATTCAAAGGGGAGGATCGAGGATATTATTGAATTATGTTTACATAACTCACTCCTAACCTGTATGTCCATGCATATATTGTTGGTGATCACAAAGCTAGTAGTTGACGAGTGTGCTAGAGTTGATACAGTTGTTAAGGTAAACCACCGCATTATTTATGAATGCTTATTATTATATATGTATCAATGTTTCTTTATTGGGTAACACACCTAATTCTCTTATTGCTCTCTTAGAAGCTTTATGACGAGTTTGGACGAGTTTTAATTAATACTTTGAGATTTAAACTGCTCATAATTAATTCTCGAGAAAAATGAGCTCATGGACCCTCTCAAGTCTTTAATTTTAAAAAAAGGACAAGTGAGTCCCACAATATTATTAAGTTAAAAGAAATAAAGTCACTTAAACAAATAGGACATTTGTTCGACAACTGCATTAGTTGTCTCAACAACTATCAAAGTTGTCCAACAACTTTGCACAGTTATCGAACAACTTTGCAAAGTTGTTGAATAACTTCTATAGTTGTCGAGACAACTCTTGTAGTTGTTGAGACAACCTCTTTAGCTGATGAAGCGAAAATGTTAAAAAAAGCTAAAAAAAAAAAAATTGTCCCTTTTACCTAATTTTTAAAACTTGAAGGACTCTCACTTAATTGAGAAACTTATTAGTCCCTTTTAATTCAAAGTTCCTTAATTACTATATCATTTTTGTACCCATTTTATTTATTTGTTATTGTCGATTAGTGGTTAAGGTATGAAAATTGAGTTTGTCTAGTTAATGATGTTCATTGGGTGCCAATCATATTTAAAAGTAATTTGGGACGTGAAAATTAGATTATGTAAAAGAGAGATAGATTTGGGGCCTTTAGGATAACTTCTAATTCATACATGGTTTAATTGTGACAACTTCTCCTTTTATAAAAGCCAACAATCCAATCCATATTCAAATTTCTAATAAATTGTTCTGCTATACCTTTATTCTTTTGTATGGAATAAGAGCCATAGTATTTAATTTAAAGGCTCCGACGGGTGAAGATATCCATTTAACATGAATTTCAACAACAACATTTGAGTTGTTTGTGAACTGGGTGTAGTAGATATATTTAGTGGTCCTATTTTCCACCATAATGCAGAGAAAAAATTAAATTTTTCATTATAAACATTACGGTTCTGCTTATCCATATATGTCATAGGACAAAATAAAACAAATCAATCCAAATATATATATATATATATATTCTTAGTATTGGATCCACTACAAGAAAATGGCAATATTATGACATAGATTTTAGTCACAAATCTGTCACAAATCATTGATTGTGATGGATTTGTAACGGAAAAATGTGCATCTCAGAACCTTTGGTCATAAAATCATTGTGACGGATTTAATTTTCGTCCCAAAATTATTGTGAAAGAACTGAGATAGATCATTCGTCACAATATAAATCCTTAAATTTGACTTAGATTCCATCACAAATTTATAACAGATTTTTGACAAAATATTATGTTGTAAAATAGTGACAGAATAATTTCTGTAACAAATTTTCAAACCTAGTCACCACAATTGTGACAATATATTTTGCTACAAATAATTTGTGACAGACTAATTTAGTCACAATATGACTCTTAACAAATTTAGGATAGATTGTGACAAATTAAATCTGTCGCAACTTTTATTTGAATTTTTAATTTTAATAAATAATAATTACGAAATACTATGATCTCTCTCTCACACACTATATATATATATATAACATAATACAAGATTTATAATAAAAAACGTCTGAAGTTAATTAGAACATGCAAAATCACAACTTCAATAATCAAAAGTCTACCAATGTTTAAAATTTAAAGCATGTAACTATCCAAAAAAGTGTGACAATGTTCAAGTCGACACTTCAAGTAACTAAATCTCAAACTATTAAACACTTAAGCATTAGATGATTCCCTATTAGGGAGATTAAGATTACTAGATGAGAGAGAAAATAATGTCATATCACTCATCATGCAAAACCTTTGCTCCTCCAGAGATTTAAATCGATCATCACTTTATTACCTCAAACGGGAAACCTCTTGCTCTACTCGTTGTTGCACTTCCAACTCTACACGCTCTTGAAGAACTCTCTCTTGATTTTCTCTCATATACGACATCTCATTCTCAAGTATTTTGATGCACTCTTTGGCAACATGATCGGACACTACAGGCAAATTGCATGTCATATCTTTAAACAAGGTTGAAGCTTGAAAGCCCAATCCATACACACATCGTTTTTTTGCTCCACCCAGAATATCAAAGTACATGCGATTTATATCGAGTTCTTAATCTTATGATGAATCATCTTTTGATCCCGAAAGAGCAGTAGCTATGACAATCTCTATTTTATCCTAAAAAATACAAATAATCAGCCAACAAATATAGTATAAAAACAAAAAAAATGGTAATAGGAAAATATGAAATACTAGACATGTTATCATCTGCTGAAACTTATTTCCACTAAAACATTTTAAATAGTTCAGAAGTATGCTCTATCATTAAGAATTTAGCAGTATTATGGACTATTCATGGAAAAGGTACACTGGCACAAGATTATGTCAATTGTCGATAAAACATAAAGTTGTGAAAGAGGGTGAAGGTGTTGAATACTCATTTAGCTTCATATAGCCAGAAGCTACTACAAGCTAGGTAGGGTTTGGAGGTTTTACCAAGAACAACTTTACTTTCAACAACACTTTTAAAACCTCATAAAATAGGAGATAACGTATAGTATTGATATTAAGATATGAAGGGGTATAGAAGACCAAGTACTCGGACAAGTCTAGATCAACTGTGGTAACTAGTCTTGATGAAAAACCTTGCTACTTCCATGCTTAACTTTAGATATTTCCATTAACAGATGAAAAGATTTAGTTAAAATCTGTTCACCGAAAATAAGCAAATAAGATCTTAGGACAGTATTGCAGTACAAAACTTCCAAGTCATAGACAAGGTGGCAACGTGATAGCTCCGCATCGCGCCACCATGCAATTACCCATTTGTCAATTTTCAGTGACACGATGCGATAACGCCGCATCGATCCAAGGGCCCAACTCGAGAAATTTTACTAAAAATTTAATGACGTGTCCAGGGTTAAAAGGGTCAACTTCCTACCCCCTATATAATCCCTTTAACACGTGATTCAACCACTTTTCATCCAAAATATATTAGTTTCTCTCAAGTTTAATTCAAGAACAAGCTAGGGTTTCTATTTGAGATTCAAATTCAGGAAGGTTTCACCATCAATCTTCACGAAATCACGATCTAAGGTATACATAGTGTTTGTTCATGGACTTCTTTCGTCCATAAAGTTCAAGAATCCCTTTTCTAAACTCAAGTTATGGATTTTTCATATGTTTTCATGTTTTGGCTGCTCATGTTCATGTTTGATAAATGTGAAATTGGATTCTACTCCATGATTGGTGATGGTTTCTATGTGGGTTTAATTACTATAGCCATAGATTCATGCAACCCTAAGATTTAAACCCTTGAATGATGAAATTAGAATTGAATAATGATGTTTACATGTACCATGCCTGTCACATGTTTGATTAAATACCTAGATGAAGGAATATTATCTAACTAGCATGATATCATGAAATCCCCATATATGTACAAGATCATGCCTATTACATGTTTGATGAAATGCTCCTATGAGGGTAGTATGTATTATGATGATAGTCAAATCTTCAAGTAAATCATGTTATGTCAGTTTCCTGCCATCGAGTCCTGGGGGTACTTGTACCCAAAATATTAGTTGTATGCCTACATCCATGTTATTTTTCACGATACTCTCAGTCAAGCAATGAACTCTTAGACTTCAGATAGTCTTATGACTCAGGAAAAATCTCCATGATCTCATGACTCAGTCAGTTGTCAGATATCAGTAGTATTCAGTCAGCCACTAAAATTCTGTATCTCAGTCCATGCTCAGTTCAGTTCAGTAAATCATGTTTAGTGACTATTCAAATGGGAGTAGTAATTAGCACCGAGTAAACCCAAGGATGGGAACTCAGCTGTTATATGAGGGCGTAATTCCTAGAAGCAATCCTTGCATTCCAGAACTATGTATCCAGCATAGGTTGAGATATTGTAGCATGTTATATGAGGGTAGATGAGGTGGATTAACCTGTTATGTAAGGGTTCCCACCGTTCTCACTAGAGTTACCTGTTATATGAGGTTACTCACATGTTGTCCTTACCAGTGGCGATGTATTGACACCCTTCCAATCAGGGCATAGATTGGACCCCAACTAAACTATAATAGCATATATGGGGCATGTCGGTTAAATACTACTTCCAACAGTTTCAGGTTACAGAATCAGGACTGTCAGGCGCAGTCAACTCAGATATAGTACGGAACTCAAATAGTTCCACCAGATTCAGGACTATCAAGTACAGTCACCCATGTTATCAGTATTATTCAGACACAGTCTTTCATGTTATCAGTCATATCAGTTATCAGTTATGTCATGTTATCAGTATCCAGACTCAGTAGTCATGCTATCACGATATCAGTATCAGGTTATCACGTTGCCAGTTACAGTTACATATTTATGCATATATTCTCATGTTCATGTTAGACAGTCAATTAGCATTATTCATGTATGTAAACTATTGCATACAGCCCACCTCACATGTATACTCGGTACATATGTACTGACGCATTCGCGCTCTGGTGCTTTCTTTTTATGTTACACCATAGGTTCAGATATACGAGTTCTAGATCAGCAGTAGATTCTAGATTCAGCAGTCAGAGTAGAAGTGAGTCCTCATCCTTCGAGGACATAATAATTTTCTAGTATCTCATTAATTAGCTTATTAGTTGGAGTTAGTTGGGGACATGTCCCATCAACTCCTTATTCAGATTCTTCATACAATAGAGGCTTTTAAACTAGATGTAGACTAGATGTAGACTAGATGCAGACTAGATGCAGGCTAGATACAGACTATCATGTTTTAGACTTTAGTTTTGTTTTGGGTAATCTATTACCACACACAGATATTACGTTATTCAGATATGTTCATGATCGAACCTTATGGCCTTTCATTGTATGTTTCTACATAATTATGTTATCTTATATAGTATACAGGTACAGATATCAGTCATGGGTTAGCTTGTGGTCCTTTGGGGTTATGATCATCGTGTAGCATTTTGGTTCAGCAAATTGGGTCGTTAAAAACTTGGTATCAGAGCCTAAGGTTCAATAGAGTCATAGGAAGTCTGAAAGCCGCATCTAGTAGAGTTTTGTGCATGGGTGTGTTGCATGCCATATTTATCTGCAAGAGTCTATGAGATGTTCTAAGAATAGTTTTCCTTCTTTCAGAATTCATGTCGTACCTGTGAGCATAATCACAAGTCAGTCTCTCAGTCTAATCCGCTTCTTCTCTTTATTTTAGAACATGCCTCCTAAGAGAAGAAATTAGTCAGCCCAAAGAACCTTTGGGCAATCATGTTTTACATGTGGAGTTCAGGACTGCATTTACCATACTTGCTCAATCAGTCGCTACTCATAATGAATGGACAATAGTTTTTTCAGCCAACCCAGTGGCTAACTCAGCTGCAGCGAGGATTCAGGACTTCACCCGAATGAATCCACCAACCTTTCTCGGGTCTAAAGTAGATGAAAACCCTCAGGAATTCTTAGATCAAGTTCAAAAAGTGAAAGACGCCATGAGGGTGACTACTGTTGAGAGTGATGATCTAGTTGCATACCAGTTGCAGGATGTGGCTCATGCTTGGTTCAAACAGTAGAAATCCAAAAGATCAGTTGATACAGGTCCTATAGAGTGGGAGGATTTTGTCACTGCATTCTTAGACATATTCTTTCCCCAAGAGCTTAGAGAAGCCAAGGTTCTAGAGTTCATCAACCTCAGGCAGGGCAATATGAAAGTGAAAGAGTATTCTTTTAAGTTTACTCAATTAGCCAGGTATGCCCCTCATGTGGTTGCAGACAGTAGATCCAAGATGAGTAAGTTCGCTTCAGGGGTGAACGACAGCGTGGTTAATGAGTGCAGATCCGCCATGTTGAACAGTGACATGCCCTTAGCTAGACTTATGACCCATGCTCAATATATAAAAGAGAAGAAAATTAAGCAGAGGGAAAAGCATAATAAGAGAGCAAAGATAGGTAGTTTCAACTTTGCTCAGCCTAAGTCAGAAGGAGGAAATCGTTCCAAGTTTCTTCCTAAGTCATCAGTTCCATCTCCTTCTACATCCAATGCTCCAGTTCCTAAGTTAAGAGAGGGTAACAAAGATAGAGCGCCAGGCTCTAAGATCCAGGTAAGTGTTAGTAATGCCCACACCTATCCTCTTTGCCAGACTTGCGGTAAGCACCATCAGGATGTGTATAAAGCAGGTAGTGGCATTTGTTTTGGTTGTGGAAAGCCACGCCATAGAGTAAGATACTGTCCGCAGCCAGGTCCTCAGGGTCAACAAAATTGCTCCTCAGCTCAGTCCGGTCGCTCAAATCAGCAGGGTGCCACTTCTAGTGCTACTAACGAGCAACGCCCAAATCATCTCTATGCTCTTCAGACTCGACAAGATCAGGAAAATTCTCCTGATGTAGTTACCGGTACATTACAGATCTTTCATGTCCATGTTTATGCTTTGCTATATCCAGGAGCTTTCTTGTCTTTTGTTACTCCTTATATAGCAGTTGATTTCGGAATCAGTCCCAAAATTCTAATAGAGCCCTTTTCTGTGTCTACCCCAGTGGGTTAAACCATCATAGCTCGGAGGGTATACAGGAACTACCCTGTTATGATATTTCAGAAAGTCACTTCAGCAGACTTAGTTGTATTAGAGATTACTGATTTTAATGTCATTCTCGGCATGGATTGGCTTCATTTCTGCTATGCCACAGTCAATTGTAGAAATAGAATAGTTCATTTTCAGTTTCCAAATGAACCCATCCTAGAGTGGAAGGGTAGTGTATCCGTTTTTAGGGGTCAACTTGTTTCCTACCTTCGGGCAAGAAAATTGATATCTAAGGGATATGTTTATCATCTAGTTCTTGTTAGAGATTCCAGTTCTGAGGCTCCTAGTCTCGAATCAATCCCAGTAGTGAATGAATATTCAGATGTCTTTCCCGAAGATCTTCCAGGAATTTCTCCCTAAAGAGAAATAGAATTCGATATTGATCTTCTTTCAAACACTCAGTCTATCTCTATTCCCCCATAAAGAATGGAACCAACAGAACTCAGAGAACTGAAAGATCAGTTGAAGGATCTCTTAGATATGCGATTCATCAGACCCAGCATTTCCCCATGGGGTGCACCAGTCTTATTCGTGCACAAGAAAGATAGTTCACTCAGAATATGTATAGATTACCGTCAACTCAATAAAGTCATAGTCAAGAACAAGTATCCTCTTTCCAGAATTGATGACTTGTTTGACCAGCTTCAGGGTGCCAGTTATTTCTCTAAGATAGTCCTCAGATCCGGCTATCATCAGCTCAGAGTTAGAGAATGTGACATCTCGATAACAGCTTTTCGTACGCGGTATGGTCACTTCGAATTTTTAGTTATGTCATTTGGTCTTACCAATGCCCCAGCCACTTTCATGGACTTGATGAACCGTGTGCTCAAGCAGTACTTGGACATGTTCGTCATAGTCTTCATAGATGATATTCTGGTCTATTCCCGCACTGAGCGCGATCATGCAGACCATCTCAGAATAGTACTCCAGACTCTCAGAAATCATCAATTATTCGCCAAATTCAATAAGTGTGAATTTTGGCTAAGGTCAGTAGCATTCCTTGGTCATATTATTTGCGTGATGGCATTGGAGTAGATCCTCAAAAGATCGAAGCAGTAAGAAACTGGCCTCGCCCTATTTCTCCATCAGATATCAGGAGTTTCTTGGGTCTGGATGGCTATTACAGATGGTTCGTTGAGGGATTTTCTTCTATTACATCTTCTATGTCTAGATTGAATCAGAAGAAGGTCAAGTTTTAGTTGTCAGATTCATGCGAGAAGAGTTTTCAGGATTTGAAGACTCGACTTACCTCAGCTCCAGTTCTAGCTCTTCCAGATAGTTCAGACGGTTTTGTAGTTTATTTTGATACATCTAGAGTGGTTTTAGGTTGTGTCCTCATGTAGCGTGGTAAGGTCATAGACTACGCCTCTAGACAGCTTAAACCCCATGAGAAGAATTATCCTTCTCATGATCTTGAATTAGCAGCCATAGTATTTTCCTTAAAGATTTGGAGGCATTATTTATACGGTGTTCATGTAGACGTCTTCACAGATCATAAGGGCCTTCAGTATGTCTTTTCTCAAAAAGATCTCAATATTTATCAGAGAAGGTGGTTAGAGCTCTTAAAAGATTATAATATGAGTGTCCTCTATCATCCGGGCAAAGCCAACGTAGTGGCTGACGCTCTCAGTAGACTGTCCATGGGTAGTATTTCTCATGTTGATGATAGTAAGAAGAAGTTAGTCCAAGAATTCCACCAGCTTCCCAGACTAGGCGTTCTCTTAGTCGACTCTTCAGAGGACGGTGTATGTGCTTAGAGTAGTTTAAAATGATCTCTAGTTTCCGAGGTGAAAGAAAAGCAAGATAAGGATCCTAGCCTTGTCAAGCTAAAAGAGTCAGTTCAGAATTAGAAAATAGAGATTTTCTCCTAAGGGGGAGACGGTGTTCTTCGTTGTCAGGGTCGTCTCTGTGTTCCATACATAGATAACTTAAGGAAGTGAATTCTTGCAAAAGCACATGGTGCCCGCTACTCTATTCATCCAGGGGCCACAAAGATGTGCCGCGACTTGACGGAGATCTATTGGTGGAGCGGGATGAAAAAATATGTTGCAGAGTTTGTGGCTAAGTGCTCTACATGTCAGCAAGTTAAGATAGAGCATCACAAGCCTAGTGGTCTTATGCAGGAGTTCAATATTCCTACTTGGAAGTAGGAAGTTGTAAACATGGACTTCGTGATGGGTTTACCTCGAACTCATCTTCAGCATGATTCAGTCTGGGTCATTGTAGACAGAATGACCAAATCATCTCTTTTTTATTCAGTTCATGCCTCTTATTCAACTGAGGATTATGCCCAGCTCTACATTAAGGAACTGGTCAGATTTCACGGTGTACCATTGACTATTATCTCAGACAGAGGTACCCAGTTCACCTCTCATTTTTGGAAAGTATTCCAAAAGGGTCTTGGTACCCAAGTTCATCTCAGTATAGCCTTTCATCCTCAGACAGATGGTCAAGCAGAAAGGACCATTCAGACTTTGGAAGATATGCTAAGGGCGTGTGCAATTGATTTCAAGGGAAGTTAGGATGACCACTTGCCTTTGATTAAAGTTGCATACAACAACGTCTATCATTCCAGTATTCAGATGGCTCCATTCGAAGCTCTCTATGGTAGGAGATGTAGATCTCCAATCGGTTGGTTTGAAGTTAGTGAGGCCTCACTCATAGGTCCTGACTTAGTATTTGATGCCTTAGAGAAAGTTTAGTTAATTAGAGAAAGACTTTGGGCTGCTCAGAGTCGATAGAAGTCTTATGCAGATGTTCGTAGAAAGGATCTCGAGTTTGAGATTGGTGACTATGTCTACCTCAAGATCTCTCCTATGAAGGGAGTGAAGAGATTTGGCAAGAAGGGAAAGTTCAATCCCCGATATGTCGGTCCCTTCAAGATTCTCAGTCGATTCGGCTAGGTAGCTTATGAGCTCGAATTGCCTTCAGATCTAGCCTCAGTTCATCTATTCTTTTATGTCTCTTTTCTTAAGAAGTGTATAGGTGACCCATCAGTCGTAGTCCTTATTCAGAGCATTGATGGTAAGAACAGCCTCTCTTATGAAGAGATTCCAGTCGAAATCCTAGACTATCATACTCATAGATTGAGGAACAAAAAAGTCCCTCTAGTTAAAGTTCTTTGGCAAAATCAGTCCGTCGAGGGAGATACTTGGGAAGTAGAAGCAGATATGTGTACCAAGTACCCTCACCTCTTTCCCGCTAACTCAGATCAAGCTCAAGGTAATAGTTCTCCTTAAGCTTACTTCGTTTCATGATTAGTGTACATCACTAACTTAGTATTTAGTCTCATGCTCATGTTTCCATGATAAGCTTGGTATCAAGTACCACCGTATATTTAGTCATGCATTCATGTATCAGATCAGTTATATAGTTATGCGTCAGACATGCATTCTCATTGTGAGAAAACTTAGTTCTTCAGAACTTTCAGTTTTGCATTTATGAATCAGTTACGCATGCGTCAGATATGTATGTTCAGCATGATATGTTCATCTTGTCATTCACGTCCTTCATGAGATCATGTTCTAGTTATTCATGTTCAGTTCATGTTTAGTTTATTGTTTCCCCTCTCAGTCAGTCTCATTCGAGAACGAATATTCTCAAAGAGGAGATATTGTAATACCCATACTTTTTCTTAGCCAGCATAGGTTGAGACATCGTAGCCTACTATATGAGGGTAGATGAGGTGGCTTAAACTGTTATCTGAGGGTTCCCACCATTCTTGCTAGAGTTACCTGCTATATGAGGGTTACTCACATGTTGTCCTTACCAGTGGCACGGTATTGGAACCCTTCCAATCAGGGCATAGATTGGACCCCAGCTCAGCTATAATAGCATATATGGGGCTTGTCGGTTAAATACTACTTCCCACAGTTTCATGTTACAGAATCAGGATTGTCAGGCACAGTTAACTCAGATGCAGTACAGAACTCAAATAGTTCCACCAGATTCAGGATTGTCAAGTACAATCACCCATGTTATCAGTATTATTCATCTATAGTCTTTCATGTTATCAGTCATATTAGTTATCAGTTATGTCATGTTATCAGTATCCAGACTCAGTAGTCGTGCTATCACGATATCAGTATCAGGTTATCACGTTGTCAGTTACAGTTACTTATTTATGCATGTACTCTCACGTTCATGTTAGACAGTTAGTTAGCATTATTTATGCATATAAACCATTACATACAGCCTGCCTCACATGGATACTCGGTACATATGTATTGATGCATTCGCGCTATGGTGCTTTATTTTTATGTTACACCCTAGGTTCAGAGATACGAGTTTCAGATAGCAGTAGATTCCAGATTCATCAGTCAGAGTAGAAGTGAGTCCTCATCCTTCGAGGACATAATGATTTTCTAGTATCTCATAGATTAGCTTATTAGTTGCAGTTAGTTGGGGACATGTCCCATCAACTCCTTATTCAGATTCTTCAGACAGTAGAGGCTTTCAGACTAGATGTAGACTAGATGCAGACTAGATGCAAGCTAGATACAGACTATCATGTTTTAGACTTCAGTTTTGTTTTGGGTATTCTATTACCCCACACAGATGTTACGTTATTCAGATATGTTCATGATCAAACCTATGGGCTTTCAGTGCATTTTTCCGCATTATTAAGTTATCTTATGCAATATACAAGTACAGATATAAGTCATGGGTTAGCTTATGGTCCTTCAGGTTCATGAGCATCATGTAGCATTCTGGTTTAGCAAATCGGGTCATAACACTTATTAACTATAAGAAGTATCACTGAGAGATTACCATCACGCAAACCAATCAACAATGACCAGAACAGAAAGTCTGAGAACTTGATCGCAATGCAAAAGTTTTAACGAAACATGAGATATGTTCATTGCCACACTTCACCAAAAATCTCAGCCCTCAAAATACACTGGCAGGGACCAAAAACTTCTAACTTGTTAGAGCAATAAGGATTATTCCAACTATAAACAGAGCATTCAGATTGTAATTAACAATAGAGACTACAAGATTTAGGCGTAAACGGTTCTTGATTTTCTAAAGCTCTCCTTCTTTTATTCTTCTTAATTTTTTTCAATTTTTTCTCTTCTCTACCATCACCCAGCTAAAAAGACCATTCTTTTATCATCCCTTGATCCAGTCTAGATAAACTAAAAGAATAAAAATCGGAAAACCATATAGTAAAATAGAGAGGGACAAGACTTTGAACCAGATGATCAATACATTTAATAAACAACAGTTATTAAAGTCTCTCTCCTCAAGTAATAAAGCTAGAAGAAACCAAAAGATGGCTTACATGGAGCTTAATGGTAGAAAATCCAGGAACTAGACATTGATTTTATAAAAATAATCAAGAAAAGAATGAGAATTTTTTTGGTCAGGTCAAAAATATACAAACTCCTAATATCCATTTTTTATGAATAGGACCATAGAGGTTTTGATACAAGATCAAGTTCAAACACAAAAAGCAAACCACAACAAGATGTCAACAACAATGCCAGTGAATCAAAATAGGCTACACATGGCTTTACTAGACTTGAAGATTTCAACAAAAATCAGATTTTTAAGAGTACAAGATTGCAACAAGTGTAGTAAATCAAAATTGGCCCCGCACGGCTTCACTACTTCAAGCTAAAAATAATAATGTCTCAAGTTTACAAAAGAAGGATAATTAACTTGACATGCAACATCCAAAAATCTAAGAACCCTAATAATATGAAAAGGACCCTAAGATTAAAGGATGTTAACACCAAGTTCTTACTTGGACCAAGAGGAACTCTATGACCTTAAGATCCTAGTTTCTAGCCAAGATACAACACAAGTCACTCCACTTGAAAGAGCTATATTGATCTCATGCTTTTAAGATCTAAAGAATGAGAAGCTTATTAGTAAACTTACATTAATGCTCTTTGACTTGGCATCAACAAAACTGTCATCCTTTTTTTGGTGCAACTTCTTAAATATCTCTCATGAATTTTGTTCACAGCCCATTTCAGTTGCCTGAAAAAAGTTCAATATTAAAATCGGAGATAAAGTCAAAGAATTAATCTATTTAAGTACGAAATTTATCAATTTTATAGAATGCTCCACTGTTGACTTGAAACCACCGGTATGTTTGCTTAGACTAGTGCCCGGACCACCAGTTTCACTACATTGATTTTGAGTTGCAATATGAGATTTGTTCTTAAACTCATCAGAAGCCTAATATGTCTTTCAGCTTTTCCAAACATCATCCGACACAAAATTTAATTTGTTTATTTCTCTTCGCCAATGATATGTTCTTTTTGTATATAAGTTGGTTGCCACCTTCTTCCAGGTGCATTTGATTATGGAGTTCTCTGTAGGATTCCACTGATATGATTTCTAGAAAAAAAAATTAGTTAGAAACATAAATACAATAATAACATTATAAATTTTTAATATAAAGCAATATTTACCATGAATTCATTCACGCCAATAGAATTTATGAGTGGATTTAGTAACACCCATTCATGTGTATCCAGTAGCATCTTGTCATTCCTTAAAATTTTTTGTGATGGTCTTTGAGATAGAATGATCATTAGGGACAAACCTAAAATATAATTATAATGAGTAAATTATATATTTTATGAAATTTATTTTTAAAAAGGGTAAATAACTTTTGTAAAAATATCTTCTCCTACTTTTCTCCGACAACTGATATGACCAATCGTCTAGTTGTTGATGAGCTGCTACTAGACCCAATAGGGATATCTATGGAACCAGAAGTATCAGGAGAACTAGCAACCAATGATGGCGTATCACTCATATTCTAAAATGACAATTATTCTATAACTGCAAAACAAAGTCCATGAAAAATGAATCATGTGAAATAAATTATTTAGAAAGACATAAAGAAAAAAGAAAAAAGTTATCACTTTTACCCATTCTATTCCACTTTAAGAAGAAGAGCATCAGTGCCTTCTGACACCAGAAACAACCTCACTAAGAAGAATCAAGAATCTTAAAGTTTAAAACTTTTCAACTACTTCAAGGACTCTAACAACACCCACAATCCACAAAAGGAAATCTAAATCTCAAAACTTTAATTCAAAACGCTTCAAGAACTTAGTTTTTACAGTCACACAAGAACAAGAAAAGAGCATCAAGATTTAAGAACCTTAAAGTTCAAAACATTAATTCAAAAACATAAGCTTTTTGAAGATACACAACAAAGGAAGTAGTGTCAAAACTCAGCACAAGCTAGTACATGTAACTACTAACAATAGGAAAAATTAGATTCTTCTTCTTTTCTTTTTATGAAGTTCACATTCCTCCTCCTCCTCATCATCATCATCATCATCATCATCATCCTTGTCCGCATCCTTATCTTCATCATCATCCTCATCCCCGTCTTTGTCCTCGTCATCATCCTCATCCTCTTCTTTCTCCTCCTCTTTCCCCTCTTCTATGTCAATAAGCATACCATTTAGATCATTCAATATGTTAAGTATTTTATTTTTATCAATATCAATCTTATGTATTTGACTATCATCCTCTTGAAAAGATGGATCATTCAATGTATGAGGTTGCTCTACTTTTTTGGGAACATCTACAACAGAACGTGCCTTTATTGGGCAAACGGCTAACCATTCACTCACTATCTTTTTTACAGTAGGATAAATTTTAAAATACACCTGACATGCTTGCACAGCCATAATAAATGGTTCATATTTGTTAAACAGTCTTCTCTTGTTAACATCAATAAGATTATACTGTGTATGCACTCTTGTACCAAGCTTTGGCGTCGGATCAAACCAAGAACACTTAAATAACATGATTCGCTTGAATGATAATGCATTATATTCTAGTTGTAAAATCTCTATCAATCGACCATAGTAATCGATATTATCTGCACTATGGCTAGAGCCTTTGATACATACACCACTATTCCTCATAGATTTATTTGAACTGTATTCTTCAGTGTGAAACTTGTAACCATTTACAACATATCCATTAAAGGTTTGAAACGTATGTAATGTCCCTTCTGCAAGATCTTTCATGATTTGATTGGTAATGCAAGAAGAAGGATTATCTGCCTATTGACATTATAAATAATTACACATTGATTAAGATTGCATTTTGTGAATAATAGCGAATAATTAAGAATAATTTAGACCTATTAATACTTACATATTTTTCAAACCAAGATGCAAACTTTGTTTCAAGTTTAGCATTAATCCGCTATCTTGAATACATGGTTGTATTTGTCTCAAGATGTCTTCATAAATTCTGAAGAAAAAAATCTAATTTAATTTTAATATCAAAATTTTTTATTTATATTTATAGATGATTCATTATTAACTTATTTGATATATGGTTTTACTTCATGACAATTCAACAAAATATATGTACGAGCTGTGTGATATTCTTTATCATCTAACCTCCTCTTTTTCAGCTTACCAAAACCTCGACCAGCTTGCTTACAAATAGAAAATATCTCAGGATCATCTTGTTCAACTCCACCATCATCTAAATTTCGTGGCACTTTTCTGTGTCGTGTCGAAATGTTTGACTTGAAGTAGTGCGCACAAAATAAAGGTGCTTCTTTAACTAAATATGTGTTGCATATAGAAGCTTCAACTTTATTCTTATTTTTGACGCCATTCTTGTATCTACAGAGATTCCTACAAACATTAAAGTTTGTCAATATGGTATAATTGATATATTTATTTACATATATTATAACATATAATTAACTTTATTTATCTCTCAGTCGGATACATCCATCGTCCTTGAACCGGGTCCACTAAACGTGCTTCATAAGCTAAATGGATAGGAAGATGTTCCATGGAATCCGAGAAGCTTAAAGGAAAAATGCACTCAAGCTTAATCAAGGTGAGAGGAATATTTTCTTCTAATTGTGTCATGTGTTCTTCTGTAATTGCTGCAGAGGTGAGATCTTTAAATAAAAGACTCAACTCCATCAATGGTTTCCACACATTTTGTGAAAGCAATTCTCGAAATACAATAGATATTAACCATTGCATAAACACATGACAATTATGACTCTTCATACCAAAAAGTGTAAGCTTGTTCATGTCAACACATCTTTCTAGATTAGACACATAATCATCAGAAAATCTCAACTCTTGCAACCATTTACAGAGAAATTCTTTAGCCTTATCATCTAGCATATAACAAGCTTTTGGACACTTTTTGGTACTTTCATTCTGATGTAACTCTGGACGATGGCAAAGCAGTTTTAAATCATCTCTAGATTTTGCATTGTCCTTTGTTTTTCCCTTGACATTCATCACAGTGTTGAAGATATTATAAAAAAAAATCAATATGCATTGGATCAAGTTTATGCCTAACAGGATTTGTTTTCCAGTAAGACAAGTCCCAAAAATACTTTTTTTCTTCCAACCACATGAATTATTCTTTGAAATTTTGGCATTTATTGCATCAGAACCAAGTTCTGTCACTTTCATGAGTCCCAAGTCCTCAATCTCCTTAAGTATTTGTACACTTGATTGTTCAGTAAATGCAATCTCATGTACTATTTGACCTCTCTTGAACCACTTTTTATTTCTTCGCCATGGATGATTTGGCGGTAAGAACTTTCTGTAATTATTAAATCATGCGATCTTTCTACCATTGGGTAGTGAAAAAGCATCAAAATCTTTCATGCAATAAGGACAAGCTAATTTTCTTGTTGTACTCCAACCCAATAACATTGAATACGCAAGAAAATCACTTATTGTCCACATTAATGCATCTTTCATTTGAAAATTATTCTTACTTGAAACATCATATGTTTGAATTCCCTCCTCATATAATTCGTTTAACTCTTAAATGTGAGGCTGCAAAAAGACATCAATTTTCTGTTTTGGATTTTTGAGACCAGGTATAATCACAGATAAAAGCATGTATTCATCCTTCATACATATCCAAGGTGGAAAATTATATGGTGTAACTATCACAGGCCAAGAAGAATATTGTTGGCCAAATTGACTAAAAGGTTGAAAACCATCAGTTGACAAACCCAATCTAACATTTCTCACTTCAGATGCAAAAAAAAGGGTGTGTCTAATCAAACTGTTTCCAAGAAGGAGAGTCAGAGGGATGACGTATCACACCATCTCTTTCATGCTCAGAATGCCATCTTATATGTTTTGCTGCAGCATCGGATGCATACAATCTTTGTAAACGCGGAGCTAAAGGAAAATAATAGGTTTTCTTATGAGAAATATTAGTTTTCTTCTTGGAGCGTTGATGTTTTGATTTCTTAAATCGAGGGTGAGAATCAAACTTGCAATTGACAAGTTCACTATCCTCCCGCCAATAAAGCATACAACCATTTTTGCAATAGTCAATCTTTTCAAACGGCAAGCCCAATCCTCTCATTAGCTTTTTGGTACTATAAAAGCTATCTATCATTATGTTATCAGTTGGCATCAATTCTGATATAAATTCACACAACTCATCATACAATCTTTTAGAAAATGATATTCCACCTTTAGATTCAACAGACGAGCAACGACAGACAATTGAGTGTGTCCATGTAGATTTCCCAGCCAAATTTCTTGTTTCGATGCTTTGAGCAAATTATAAATATTTTGTGTTGTGAGATTTGGATCCTCTTCTATGTTACCATCAAAGAAGGCCCAGCAACATCAAAAATCATAGCTCGAAATTCATTATGAGACTGAGAATTCACGGTTTCACCTGAAGCTGAAGCTTTTTCTTGATGATTATCAAACTTACTTGGACCTAGAATATAACTTTCTCCATGATGTTGCCAACGATAATAATTTGATACAAAGCCATAATTTCCAAGACATGTCATAACTGTAAACTCATCCAAAATACTTTTATTTCAATACTTACGATGATTACAAGGACATCTTAATTTTTCACCGTCCATACATTCTGGATGACTTTTAGCAAATTCAACAAAGCTCTCAACCCCATCAATAAATCTAGGATTTATGAATCCATCTTCCAACAATCTATCATATATTCACTTACGGTCAGAATTATTCATATCGTGCACTCTGAAATCGAATAAATATGTCAAAACTTACGTGTTGACAAGTAATTTTCATATAACAATATAACATATATATAAATTTGAGCCAAAAAATAATGTTACCATAGACCCTACCCCTGTCTTTCATATAGAACCTTGGCTCAAGGAAAGAAAAATGACAACATTCATGGAGACATAAGCAATAGCAACAAGAAAATAGTAAGAAAATCGAGGCATAAGAGACAACTAGTTATAGAAAATTAAGATGAGAAACTCAATAGGCGAGTTGGATTTACACAATTAACTCCAGTAAAAACATCGAAAGAGCAACTGAGATCACACTAAACTCTATTCAAACAAGTTACTTGGGAAGTTGGATATGTGCTAAGGAAGTGTTTGCGTTGAGGAACTCAATAAGAGAGCTCATGTGTTTGACATGTAAATTAACAAATGCAATAAAATTATAACGTTTCCCCTCACTTTGAACAATCAAGAATAAATTGTTAACTGAGTCTTTCCCAACCCCAATCAACACTTTGCAAACCTCTACACCAACGACTATTCCATACCTCAAAACAGAACTCTAACTTAGTCTATTCCATACCTCAAAACAATTTATTCCAACGACTGCTTGAGATAAATTCCAATAATCTATTCAAAATAATCTATTCCAATAGGCAAAAAATAATCGAAATTGAGATAAATTCCAACAATCTATTCAAAACAATCTATTTCATACCTCAACAAGTTGCAAAAACGACCTATTCTATAACTCAATAAGTTGCAAAAAATAGAAATTGAGATAAATTACCCCAACGAGTGAAGAAGAAGAATCGAAATTGAGATAAACTAAGAGCTTGTCAAAGAAATTAAATGTGAAATCACTCAGTGAATGCAACTGATAAAAATCATTTAGAGCCAGATCCACCGACACCTTGTGTTTGCCCTTATGGTGAACATGGAAAGGATTCGAAAATGAATCTGTTTGGGGTTCGAGCAGTTAAGATGTTAGTAATTTTCAATCGAAATCTAGAGGGATAAATTATGATAAAAAAAAGGAAAAGATCAAGAAGAAATTAGAAAATTATGGCAATGGAAGAAGTTCACTCAGTGAGACGATGAAAATGAAGGGTTTTGAGGGAAACCCTTCTGCTTTTAGATGGAAAAAGAGGGAAAACGATGTAAAAAAAAAAAGAGAAAACAAAAAAAATCTTTTAGATCCAATTCTGCTTTTGACAGAAAAAAATCTATCACAAATAATTTATTTATTTTTTGTTGTGACGGAATAAATTCTTCACAAATTTTTATTACATTAATTATGTTTTTAAAAAAAATTATTATGATGGAATGCTCAATCGGTCACAAATTTAGTCATGGATTTGTGACAGAAAGTTATTATTTTTTCTTATCAACTTTAATTTGTGACAAAAATATGTCTGTCACAAAAATTATATTTAAATCTGTCAAAAAATTGTCACAAATTTATTACCCTTTGAATATTTATGTGAAAATTTAAAAATTAAAAAATTTATATTTATACAAAAATAATTCATCAAAATTATGTCACAAATTGTGACAGAAGTGTTCCGTCTCAAATACTATTTAATTTAAATTAAAAATATATGAATATTGTAAAAGAAAAAGTAATAATTAAGAATAGTAGTTATTGAATAAGTTTAATATCCTACATAATATTTAACTTATTAAGTGTTAAACATTAATCATTAATCATCTAGTATTGATACTTCATTTGTTATTGTTATTCAATTTAAACTTAAAATTAAAGAAAATTGTAAGCAAAAAGAATTAAAAATATAAATAGTGATTACTCAATAAATTTTACCTAGTATCTTACACAATATTTTATTGATTTAGCATTAAATGGAAAAAAATTTAATCATAAAGATAAAAATTGCATCCATCATGAAACGTTCAAATACTTGTTGCAGCTACTCGAAATCAATTGCACAACATTACCCAAATTCAAAGCGATAATATTTTTAAGTGAATTTTAAATATTATTAATTTTTGATATATAACTTTTGATATTGTTCAACTTATTAAATTTGCATATGAAGTTAGATGAATGTTGATGTTAATTAAGATAATGTAATCAATGAATTCAAATATGTTTGATAATGTATTGGTATTGAAATATTATAAATCATCGTAGAATTATGTACTTTATATAATAGTATGTTAGAAGTGTGAATGGATTACCTTATCTATTAGTTCAAATTGAAAAAAGAAAATCTACCAAAAAATCGATAAAAATAAAGGGTTAGCCCGCCCCAACCGCGACCCTATTAGGGATGAGTTGGGCCATATATTTTAAGGCCCTTTAAGGTGAAGGGCCGGTCCGTCCTACCCCATCAAATTCTTTGGCCCGTGAGGCTTGGGCTAGGTTGGGTTGGGCCAACCCATTTTGATAACTTTTATAATCTTAGACCCCCATTTTCTTAGAGCGATGCCACTTTATTCCAAGTAGTATAATTGAATTTTCTTTCATGGGTAATGATTTCCCAAATGAAGTCTCTTTGAATTTAATTTATGGTACTACAATTTTTTCTTGGAGGGTGAAATACTACATAACGTAGGTAGGAATATCGTTAAAAGTGGATGTAGCTAAAATAATGTGATCTACTGAAGTTAACAACTTAACTTTCAACTGAAAAGTTTTCTCTTATATTATAAATTATGTAACGAAAATCAGTAGCTTCTGGATTACAACTTCAGATTGAAAAGCCTAGATATTTATCAAAATTTTAAAAGGGACAATATTCAACGTGATCAAAAGCTTTTATTAGATCCACTTTAAGCATGAGACACTCATGCTCTTATTCGTATTTAGCTGAGATGTTAATTCCTACTGTATAAGAATATTAAAACCCAAACTTTCTTTATGTCATGACTTAGGAACGGGTGGTCATCAATGCCAACGACTTGTTGGGTGAGTCATACTGAGCCCAGCCCAGAAGGATGAAAATTTCTCTTAGTGAAAGTGAGTATAGGGAATCGTGGTAAAGGTGCCTATCCAGTTTTACAATCGTTTAAAATAGTCCTTCCTCAATCCCATGGCATGTCAACTACCAAGAATCTATAATAAAGCTAAAGTATAATGAGAGCATATTACAATTGACAAGTATCTACGCGATGCGTGAAACATTTTTTAAAAATATTCATTATAAATATTAACTTATTCACTTAAATTATTAATTTTTATTGTATCACATTAACATATTCCTCTTGGCTCAATATGAATTGCATTACCTCAAGCAATATGACCATTCTTATCAATAAAACTCAAACTAGCTACTCCAAATACATAGGTATAAGACAAGGAGACCCATGTTCCCATATATTTCTATAGTTCGTTTAGCCTAGTTTTTTTTCTTCAAAAGTAATTTTTTAAAAAAAAAATTATTGTTAAAAAGTAGAGATGTTAGATGAAGCTTTTGAAAGAAATAAGTGCTTTGGGGAGCAGAAAAAAATATTTTTTCATAAGCTAAAAAAAGTAGGTTTTCCTTAAAAGGACTTTTTTGGGGAAAAAAGTTTGTAAAACACTAATTACTACTCAAAAGTCTTTTTTAAATCTATTGATCAAACACAAAAATGCTTCTCACCAAAAGAACTTTTTTTGAAACTTGACCAAATAGGCTATTACTCTCCATTAGGACCCAGTAATAGCCTTTTTTTAGATGATCTAATCCTTATTTTTGGGGTAATTACAAATCTATCCACATGAAATATTAAAAATAATTGTCAACAGAGAAATTAAAATTGACACTTAATAATTAATTAATTGCAATTATTTAGATGTTTTGATATGAAAAAAATAATATCAGTATTTTCTTTAATCATATTCAATGGACTGGTTTTTAAAAATAATTAAATATAAATATATTAAATAATTATTAATTTTATTGTTGGACATTTAGCTTTATATTTTAATAAATTAAGACTGTAATTAAATTTCTGACCTTCCATTTCAAATTTTAAATTTGTTAATCTATCTATTCAACTTCAACAACTAACTACACTTTTTATTTCCATTTCAAACTCTAAAAGTACTTCAATATGTCAATTATAAACCTTTTAATTTTAAATTTTAAATTACACAAATCTCAATTAAAGAACTAATCACATTCAATTATTATTTTTCTTTTACATTTTTGGATTTTGTTATATTTTTCATAAAAAAAATTATTATTTGATTTCATCATTAATATCGTTAACTATTTTATTTATACTTATTATTATATTTCTAATTTAATTCAATTAAGAACTCTTATTCCATCACCCACCCCATCAAATCTCATACCCATCCCTTATCTTTATCCCACCACCCACCCGCACCCCTCCCCAATTTTTATTTTTAACTTTTTAAAATTTTTGTTAATTTTTTTTTTCTTATCCCACCCTATCCCCTCCCCTAACAAAAACATTTAAAATTCATTTTAATTTTTAAAATTAACTTTTTATTCTTTATCGCATCCGCCCCTCCCGCTACCTAACACCTCCCCACCCCCCAAAAAGCTTTTGTTTTTTACTTTTGAAATTTTTTCTTACACCTCACCACACCCCCTAACCTAACCTAAAAATAATTTTAAACCTTTTTCTAAGAAAAAATATTATCTTTTTTCCTATTCCCACCCCACCTACAAGGCTACAACCTACATTCACCGCCCCGCTCACCTATCCCACCCTACCCGGCAATCACTATCCTCCATCCTCCCCCTTCCCATCACAATATCCATCATTCTATCCCTACTCATTTTTATTGTTTATTAATAACACTTTAAGCATAGTAAATTATATTATCTTAAATCATGTTAAATTAGTATACATCATGTATAGAAACTTCAAATTTCTTAGTTACATATATAACAAAATATGAATGCAATGCTAATTGTAAACAACAATAATAACATAATAGCAACAATAAAAAAGTTTGAACTTCTAATAAAAAATTTCATGATATGTCTCAAATACATCGCGTGTTTATCACTTTTTGATTCACTAAATTTCAACAGATTTCACGTAACAAATTTTATTAGCCAATCCCAGTTGCAACATTTCATTGAAAACATTATATTCATGGATCTTTTAGAATTAATATTGTATTTACATTCAGCTTACTTTAAAAACTACAGAGTACATATGAAGCTGAAAACTCATTGCTGTAAAACATAATTAAGAATATTAACCACAACTCAAAAAGATTAACTTTTAAAAATACAAATTGATAAATTATTCTAAATTACATTTAAATCATAATCTGAATATCACAACTTAAATATTATAATAAAGATCGCAATAGAGATTAAAGGCGGGAATGTTTCAAGTTAAAATATTAATACTTTAAATTTCCAAACTAAGCAAATAAGTTGTTAATAGTTGTAATGCCTATCTAATGCATATAGAAATACTTTCTAGTTGTTCACTCAAATAAATTGTACTTGGGTCTCTCCGATAAATTTTCTTACGCAATGATGCAAGAATTTCGAAATGAAAGAATTGAGAAGAAAATTAGCAAAACATGGAGAGGGAAGACTATCATACTTAGATGAGATTACCAAAACATAGATGAGATTAAATTAATATAAATTTTATATTTAAAATATTATATCCTTTATTTAGGAGAATGAATTTCAATAAAATTCTAAATTTGAAGTGAAAATAACATAAAATTATACATGACTGATACAATGTTTAATAACTTTTTTATTTTTTTATTCATAGATTCATCAAACAAACAAATTAATAAAGACACTTTGAATAACTACAGTAGTTCAAATTGATTTTTAAACATTTTAAACTTACAAAATGGTGGCTCCAAGAATAACTTTAAGATTGTCACATTTTATTCAACTCTAATTTTTAAGAATGAATTCTATTTTAACTATCTTATTTTACACACATATTAAAGTAGTACCTTTGATATTTAAATGAAGCTATCTTAAGCTTTTGGAAAGATAATATGACTATCCAACCACCAAAAGTGCTTGCATAGAGAATCTTGATACGAAAATGTTGTTAGTGAAAAAAATCACGAATCTATTTGAAAAATCTGCAATCATATAATAAATAGAAAGGAAAAAGGTATCGTTTCCACCCCAAACTATACCCGAAAAGTCGAAGTCGCACCTAAGCTATACTAGTGACCTATTACATACCTAAACTATAAAAAAGTGAAACTACTTACACCCTGTCAGGCTACCGCCACTTGCATGTGGTGTAGTGTTTTACACGCGCTGTCACGTCAGCACCACGTCAGTAAAAAGTATCACTTTTTTATAGTTAAGGTGTGTAATAGGTCACTTATATAGTTTAAGTGTAGATTCGACTTTTCGACTATAGTTTGGGGTGGAAACGATGATTTTTCCCTTAATGTTTTTAGCCATTTACTTTTGTTATTTAATAAGCTGGACGCACATAAAATAAGTGTAACACACGCGCCTTAGAATGGGGCTCGCGGGGAGGTAATAATATCATTTTTTTATAGTTAAGGTGTGTAATAGGTCACTAGTATAGTTTAGGCGTGGCTTAGACTTTTCGAGTATAGTTTAGGATGAAAATGATGTCTTTTCCCTAAATAGAAATAATCATTTTTACGGTAATGATATCATAGAGAAGGAGAACAAAAAAAAATGTAAACTTGACACTAATGATAACACAGTAAGAATTACAGAGAAAAAGATAAAGCATTAAAATTATGATAATGAACCGTCAATACCTTAAACGAACTTCCTAATTCTCTCATTCATTGTCACGATTCAAAAATTAATGATCATGGTGATAATTTATTGTGGAAAATCTTGACAAATAAGTCAATCATCCAATACAAAATAAGAAATCAACATCAAAATCCAAGGCAAGGCTTCTACAATGAGCTGAGCCAAATATGATAATAGCAGAAGTATATATACTACTTCCGATACCAATTGTAGGGCGTAGTATCAAAGTCTATGTTGTTTAAAGTTACGGAAGTAGTATATATTTGAATTTATTTGATTAATTTATTATTTGATTAATTTATTAATTATGACTTATTTGATAAAATTAGATTTAGATATTCCCCAAAATATTATTTAGATGAATAACGTACAAAAATTACCAAAATATAAAGAATTAAAACAAATAGTATCTGAAAAACGTAAAGAATTAAAAATAAGGATAGAAAGAATACAATATAACATAATTGCCGGAGTTAGTAAAAACTCAATAAATACACAAAAAGAAGAAATATCAAATTTAGAATCAACAATAGATAGTCTAGAATATACATACCAACATGATTTATTAACAATTAAATAAAAATGAACAAAGAAGAATTTATAATAGATGAAAAAATATATGAAAACCATGAAGGATTAAAAATAAAAATAGTATTTTCTAATCTAGGAAGAAGGTATAAGAAAATAGGTTAACATTTATATTTAATGTTAGAAAAAAAAATTAGAAGATAAATTGACAGCTATGGTAAGAATAGAAAAAGAAAATGAAGAAATAGATAGAAAAAAAGAAATAGAAAAAATAAAACAACAAACTACAGAAGAAATACGAAAAATAGAAGAAACTAAAAATAGTAGGATTGTTGAATTAGAAAAAGAACTACAAATGCTAAAAGATTTGTATGAAAAAAAGACAGAAAGAAAAAGAAGAAAAAAATAAAGAATAAAATTATTAAATGAGATAAATCAATTTAAAAAAAAATAGAAATAAATACAATAGATGTTGAAGAAACAGATAATTATGATTCAAAAGATAGTGAAACATATACAAAAATCTTAACAAACACAAAAAATTTAGAAATCAATGAAAAACAAGAAGTGATTAATGAAGAAAACTTAGAAAATAGAAACACATAAATAAATACTCTTGATAAAAAAAAAGATGAAAATATAATACCTAGAACATCAGAAATAAGAAAAACTACATATTATAAGAATAAGTTTAAAAGATATAATCTAAAGGATGAATATGACAAATGGACACCAAAACAAATAGTTAATAAAAATTATAACTTTTTAGACTTAGATTGTGTAATAGATACACAAAAAACAATACAATTATGGATACAATATATGACAAAACAATTATTAGATAATAATATAAATGTAACAGATGCATCAGAATATATAGAAAGAACACTAATAGGAACAGTGAAATTATGATTTTCAAATCTAACTGAAAATAGTAAAAGGGTATTAAGAACTGACAAACCTACAGAAGAAACATCATCAACAACTACAACTAAATTAACACCTATAGAATTATTAAAAAATATGAAATAGCTATAAAAGACGAATTTAACATCATGACAACAACAGAAGAAGAACAAAATGAAGAGAAAGATACAAATAGAAATTTAATGTTAAAATTAGCAATATGTAATATGTGTTACATAAATGAATATACTTGCGCATTTAAAGAATATTATTATAAAGGAATATATAATACAGAAGAAAGTAAAGAAATAAGAAAATTATATTTTAATAAATTACCTGAACCATTTAGTTCAAAAATAATAAAAAATTGGGATGAAGCAAAAATAGTAGATACTCTAGGAGCAAGAATAAAATTTTTACAACAATGGTATAGAAACCTATGTGAAAAATATAGAGAAGAAATAAAAATGAAAAAAAAATTAATAAGAAACTTAGCATGTTGCAAAGATAAAATAGCACCTCAATTTGGATGCGAAGAAAGATATTATAAGAAAAGAAAAAGACATAAGAAATATAAGAAATACAAAAAATCAAAATATAAATATAAGAAACCAAGAAAAAGATATTATGTAAAAAAAATTATAAACATAAAAGACCATATAGGAAAAAGAAATCTATAAAAGAATGTACTTGTTATAATTGCGGAAAATTAGGACATTTAGCAAGAGATTGTAAATTACTTAAAAACCCAAAAAATAAGCAAATATCAGAAATAAAAATAGAAAATGCAAAATATATGCAGATAGATTATATAGATTACGAATTAGAAATTGAAGATAGTATATATGAAATTTCAGAGAATGAAACAAATAATGAAACAGATAGTGAATTAGATGAATTAGATGACTGAAGAAGATATAAGAATAAACCAAATAACTGAAGAAGATATAAAAATAATAACAAAGGAAGAATATTTAAATGAAGAAGGAACAGATCAAAAAATAATATTTGATAGTCATATATTTGATGAAATAAAAGGAAAAGAATTAGATTTAAGTGTAGAAAAAATATTTAAAATACCAACAATAAAAAATATATTTAGTAGAAGAAAAGAAGAATACTACGTAGTAAGCCAAAAAGAACATCTAATAGATTGTAGATATGTAAAAGGAAGAGCTAGTATACCACTAGTAACAAAAAGAATAATTAATAAAAAATAAACGATATAAAAAGTAAAGACCCAATAAAATATGTACACCTTAGAGGAACAGAGATATTGATAAAAGCATGTTTTAGAGAAGGAATAGATACACCAATAGAATTATACCTAGCAGATGATAGAATTATAAAACCTATAGAAAAAAGTATAATAACTGTCATAAAAGGAAATTTAATATACCAAAAATTTAAATTTATAATAAGTGCGAATTATTCAGTAGCAATAACAGATAAAAATATAGATAAATCATTAGTATTATATTGGAAAATATCAGGAATAGAACTAACCCCAGGAAGTAAAATATTTACAGCAAGATGTAAAAATCTATATGTATTAACAATAAAACATAAAATAACGGGAAAAAATAAAATTAACAAAATACAAATAGAAAGTCCTTTCCAACAATTTGTAAAAACAATTGATAATAATGATTATAGCTATAGAGACATAGATATAGAAGAAAATTTAGAAATAATAAATGATAGAATAAGTACAACAAAAAGAATAGCTTATGAAAAACCAGAATCATCAAGTTCATCAAAAAGAACAAGTTATGAAATAAGTTTAACAACTAATTTAAACCAATATTACATAACAGGAATAATAAATAAAAAAGAATATTTAATACTCTTAAATACAGGACAAGAAGAAAATTATATAGCAAGATATCTAGTAAAAAATGAGGAAATAAAATTTGACAATAATATATGCCCAGATCTACCAAGAAGCTTAATAAACACTAAAAATATAGCAGAAAAAGAAATAACAATAGGAATTAGAAAAATAAAAATAGAATTTGAAATAAAGGAAGAAATGCAAAAAGTAGACATAATATTAGGAATAAAATGGCTAGAATAAGTAAAACCATATAATATAGAGCATACACAATTATCTATAACATATAATAGAGAGAAATCATTCTTAAGAAGAGCTTTAACATGATATGAAAATATATGTATTAATGAAGATAGAAGTAGAAGGGTATTACAGTAGATATTTTACGCCTATGATAGATACAAGAGCAGAAGCTAATTTATGTAGATATAATTGTTTACCAAAAAGTAAATGGGATGAATTAAAAACACCAATAATAGTTAAAGGATTTAATAACGAAGGAAACTTAATTACTTATAAAGCTAAGAATGTAAAAACATAAGTATGAGATAAAATATTAACAATAGAAGAAATCTATAATTATGAGCTAACATCAAAAGATATACTTTTAGGAATGCCGTTTTTAGATAAATTATACCCACATATAATAACTAGAACGGATTGGTGGTTTACAACACCATGTAAACAGAAAGTAAGAGCAAAAAGAGTTACTAATAAAATAAGAAAGAAAACTGATTGGATAGAAGGAAGTGAAAAAATTACACAAAAATTAGAAAATATAAAAAATACTGAAGATACAATAGAACTAGTTGTATTTTCAATAAATAAAAAGGAAATAACTATATTTTCAATAAATAAGATAGAAATAATTAAGAAAAAATTAGAACAATTCTATAGTGAAGATCCGTTAAAAGGATGGGAAAAACATAAAACTTCTATAAAAATTGAATTAATAGATAAAAATAGCATAATAACACAAAAACCATTAACATATAATTTTGACGATTTAAAAGAATTTAAAATGCATATAGATGAATTATTAGAAAAATAATATATACAAAAAAATAATAGTAAACACAATAGTCCAACATTTATAGTAAATAAACATAGTGAACAAAAAAGAGGAAAAAGTAGAATGGTTATTGATTATAGAAATCTAAATGCAAAAACTATGACATATAATTACCCAATACCAAATAAGATATTAAAAATAAGACAAATACAAGGATATACTTACTTTAGTAAATTTGATTGTAAATCAGGATTTTACCATTTAAAGTTAGAAGAAGAATCGAAGGAATTAACCGCATTTACTGTACCACAAGAATTTTAAGAATGGAATGTACTACCATTTGAATATAAAAATGCACCAGGTAGATATCAATATTTTATGGATAGTTATTTTAAACAATTACCTAATTGTATAGTATATATAGATGATATACTATTATATACAAAAATCAAAGAAGAACATTTAAAATTATTAGAACAATTTACAGATATAATATAAAAATCGGGAATAAGTTTAAGTGAAAAGAAAGCTGAAATTATGAAAAACTAGACAGAAATTTTAGGAATACAAATAGATAAAAGTGGAGTAAAAATGCAACAACAAATAGTACAAAAAATAATAAATTCGAAAGAAGAATTAGATACAAAAAAGAAATTACAATCATTTTTGGGATTAGTAAACCAAGTAAGGGAATATATACCAAAATTAGCAGAAAATCTAAAGCCTTTACAGAAAAAATTTAAAAAGGATGTAGAATATAATTATAACGAAGAAGATAAAAAACAAATCCAGGAAATAAAAACACTTTGTAAAGAATTACCAAAATTACAATTCCCAGACGAAAATAAAAAATTTATATATATAGTAGAAGCAGATGCTAGTGAATGTAGTTATGGAGGAGTACTTAAATATAGGTATGAAAATGAAAAAATAAAACACCATTGTAGATATTATTCAGGAACGTTTAATGAAATAGAAATAAAATGGGAAATAAATAGAAAAGAATTATGTTCATTATATAAATATTTATTAGCATTTGAGCCATATATTGTATATAACAAATTTATTGTACGAACAGATAATACACAGGTACGTTGGTGGCTAACAAAGAAAATTCAAAATTCAGTTACAACAAAAGAGATTCGGAGACTAGTATTGAATATATTAAATTTTACATTTACAATTGAAGTAATTAGTACTAAAAAAAACGTTATTGCAAATTACATATCAAGATAAAGCTACACAGACTGATATAATAGAAGATGATGCTTTAGAAAAGATATTCAAAACCCTAACTACGCTTTCAATGAAAGTGGACAGTATGGGTAATGAAATAGAAAAGCTAAAGACTAATGAAGTTAAACTGAAGTCTGTAGCTACAAATCAGTTAACTCAGCAGTGTGCAGAGCTATGTCGATCGGAAGACATTAAAATTCTAGAGCTAGAAGGAGACGTTGGGACAAAACCCATAACGTTTATCAATCTACAATTGCAGGTACAAGCAAAGGAGTTATTGGACAAAAATACCAGAATATGAACTTAAATAAGACATTTGAAAAATCATTTACACCAAAAATATAAAAAGACCTCTTGAACATACCCCCACAAATTACCACATATCGAGATAGTCTGAACCAAGATAAAAAAGTTTATAATTATACAACCCAAAAATAAATAGAAAATATTTACCGAGTACAAACTTTTCTAAACCTTAACCCCAGAGCTACAGATACCAAAGAACCTAACACAAACTATATAACCCAAAGATTACAAGGTCACAACAAGCTAATTGCATTACCCAAAATCATCCCAAGCTTAATAAAAACTTATTTTGATTATGGATTATTAAATACCATATACAGCCAAGATGGAGAAGAACTATCAGCTATTGAAGAATTACAAAAAATATTCAACACCTATAACAGAGTAACCAAAGGAAATCTATTTTATATAAAGTGTTATACTGCACCAGCAGAGATATTATACGATAAGATAAAACCAGTTATACAAGTTGTAAAAATAAGATTAACCAGAGATATGATTATACCAGAAGATATTGTTCAGCAGCCAGAGATACCCAGAATCGAGATACCTAATTTTTATGCAAACAAATAACTTATTGGACTAGCTACAATTATTCAAGAACTAGAAAACAATTATACCAATGGAAATCGAATATGGAGCTATTATTCAAGAGACCATCAGATGATTTATTCGAATTCAAAAGAACTACGACAAGCAGATATGGAAGATGTTAGACAATGGATAATGACATTACTTAACCCAAAAAAATAATCTACTGCAAGGGCAATTAAGAGAGAATTTATTTCAGACGGATTATTGACAAGATATTGTAAGATAATTGGACACAAATATCCAGACCATCAATGTTCGAGATATAATGGAGAAGATAATATTTTCCCAGATGTACAACTAGAATAAAGATAAGCATGCCAGCTGGAAAGAAGATAAAAAAGCAGCAAATACGATAGAGACAGCAACGAAGGAAAATCAACTACGGATAAAGAAAAGAAGACAAAAGTTATCAAAGTCATAAAAGATATGAAAAGGACATATGACTCATAATTTTCAACATGTGAATTATTATAGCTTTTGATTTCTTTTACGTAAAAGACATTGTATAGTTATGTTAGGTAGGTACCATTATTAGCCTACTATAGGCTTTTTGACCTTTTTAAGTTTGTAAGACTTTGTAAAAGATTAGTCTTTTCTAGGAATAGCATGTAGATACATGTAAATTTTTTAGGAACGTGTAAAACATTAGTACGAAAAACTATGTAAATCATCCATTATAAATGAAGGCATCGAAGGAAGAAAGAAGTAAGCCTTCATACGTTGAAGCAAAAAACTCTCTCTTGTCTACAACAAATAATTTGATTATTTAAAAAACAGGTATATTCCAATAGAAAAATCTATGGGGGAACAAAGCTTAGAATTATCAAAGCTACCAAAACAGGTATATTCATTTACTATTATGAATAGCTAAATTCATAAATTCCTAACAACCATGATATGATAAAATAAGTTCATGTTAGTTGCTTTATAGTATAATTATTCGAAAAATAGCATGTTAAGAAGTTTATTAGCAAAGTGGAAAAGGAGAAAAATCCCTAAGAACTATGCCATCCTAATGGAGAAACCGGTGAGGTAAGAAAGCCGTGATAGGAGAGTAACCAGAGTAGAGACGCTGTTTAAGGAAAAAGTATCCAGATTACCATGCTAATAGTGACCGAAAAATATGTTATTTAAGAATAATCTAGTATATAGCAATCTAAAGTGATCATATTTTGTTATGTGCATGATTGAAGGAAATATTTTGAAAATAGCAATTTTATGAAAAATGGATAATTATTTATCTGACGAAATGGTAGATAAATTTAAAATACTCGCTTTATATGTACTTAAGGATATAGAAATAGTAGATATAAGAAAAATCATATTGAAAAAAATATTTGATAGATATTTTATGACTAGAATTAATTATATACCACACCTACTGAACTACTCTTATAAATACTTACATACCAAACCCACACACTAACTATGATAAATTATGTATATTTAGAATCTTGGAAAATATATATAAAATATATACAATTTCTTAGTGAAAATATAGAAGAATTAATGAGATTAAAACAAACAACTAAAAAATATTATAATAAAGTATTTAACCAATTTTAAATGATAGATAATCTTAAAATATTAATCTTATATATACTTAGAGATATAGAAATTATAGATATTAAGAGAATAACATTAGAAAAAGTATTAGACTATGAAATTGAAACTATAAATTAGATAGAACTGTTATACTTGGATAATTACCCAGGTGGATATTATTCAGATTAAGAAATGTTAGAATATATTAGAAAAACTAGAGAAAATCAAGATAATCTAAATGAAGAAATTAATTTTAGAAACCAAATTAGAAAAATAATGGAGAATCTAAAAGAAAAATTAATATGGATAGAAGAAACCCTAGAAAATTTAGGAAAAAGTACATATGATAGTTTATATAATTTAAAAAACTCTCTACGAGAAGAACAATACAAGATAGTAAATAGCATTGAAAATCTAGAATTAGATATACATTACAGTACAATTAGGATAAATTATTATACAGAAATTTATAAATCTACAATTACTACAGGATAAAATGATAGACTATGAATATTTAAACTATTGGAGAGAAAATATGAAAGAAATAATATTATTAGAAAAACTTATGAAACACAATCTAATTAGATATTTTGAAACAAAAGATATAGAATATTTAGAATACCTTCAAAATAATATAGAAGAATTACAAAAACTAAGAGAAAAAAATAAAGAATACTATAGTAAAACATTTAACCAATTACCATATAATCACCCCCCAAGATATGAATATCGATAAAACTAACATCAATAAACTCAAAATAAAAATAAAAATAAAAATAGGTAGAGAAGTTAAGAAATATCCACGCACAAATAAAAATAGATCCATTGTATTTGTATTTATAATAGATCTATTTTACCACACAAGTTATCCGCACCCCCGTACAAAGATCTATTTTACCACACAAGTTATCCGCATCCCCCTACAGAAGGGCTTAGTAGAGGTGAGTACGGTCTTTTTGTACTCAGTAGCTATCATAGGCCGACTGAAGAAAGTAGAGAATAAAGCACATAAAATACACACTATGGGCATGTCACCTATAATCAGAAAATATCCCAAACAGTAGCCCAAACCGTCTCCACTAACAGTTCTACAATATAATATATACCATACACAAATATGAGAAAAAAGTATAAATATATATGTACACCAAATACAAGTATAAGAAAGAAGTACAAATCGACAGATATCACATCAAGGATAATAATATAATACATATGAGAACAATATATATATATATATATATATATATGAAATGCAATAAAGATGATGATGATGTGATGATAACGTGATGCTCAAGGTTGTCTCATAATGTTCGTATATACCTACCAAGCTAAGCTTCTGAGGTAGGACCCATGGGGGTTTCGCAACCCATATACAATACAATACCCAATACCAATATCCTTGACTTCTCTCTAACACATCCCTCGACAAAGGGTATATAAAGATGTCACAAGCCCGTATTTTCAGTATTTCCACAGTGGTACCAATGTTTCACAAGTGTATATAATATGAGGATGCAATACTCACAACCAACTCGAATGATAATTCCTAAAGCCAACCAGTATGCCAACCATGGGATCCAAAATCTACTAGATATGCCAACAATCCATGAATCCAATGTAATCATATGTCACTAGGGCAAAATACACAATAATATTCCATTGATACCACATAAATCCAATTTAGGATTTTCACCAAAAAAATATCACCAATATATATACATAAGGCCATCAACATAATACAAGACCCCACACAGTCACACATAGCAAATAATGTCTCAATAACACCAAATAATAACAACATATCCCCCCCCCCATGATCACAACATAATATTAATAGCCATTTTATGATTAGTTCCACACCGATAACATGATCTTTATACTGATATTAACTACCCAATCTAGTCTGAAGAAAGTTAAGTCATAACTTATTTCAAATGCTAAAAATTAGAACAAACAAGCCTTCACTATCAAGCTTTCACCTCATGAATGGACCCAAAATCAACTAAAATACACAAATATAGAATCTACTCGTCAAAAAAAAAAGTTAACAATACCCATATTTTCTATTTCTGGTTCGGGATCAAAACAAACCCCCGCAAAGGGTTTTTAAAAAAGGAGGGTAAAATTAAAATTTTTATCCAAAAATATATTTTGCATGATTAAAGAAACTTATAGAAGAAAGACCAAGTGAAAATAAGTTAAAATCAGGGTTTAAATTGATAAATTACTAATTTAGGCCTTTCGGGCCAAATCTCCAAAATTTAAAAGGATTTAAATGACAAAAATCAAAAGATAATTTAATAGGAGTTTTGGAGATTACCCAAGATAAAAATGGAAGAAATCGCTCAAAAACTCAAAATCCCAAGCTCCAAGTCTCAAAAATGGTAAAAATTGCAAAAATAGGGACATAAACCCAACAATCGCCTAAGTAACTGGGAATCGCTTACACGGTGAGTGCCTTATGACTGTCGCATAAAAAATATGGTTGTCTCATAAGCGACAAATGCCTAAGCAATGGGGGAGTCATTTAAGCGATAGCCCCAACTGGCTTCCAGGTCACTTAAGCGACCAGAGAGTAACCTAATCAAGTACACCAGTAGAGGAGTACACCAGTTGGAGACTTGGAGAATCTGCGGAACCCTTAGTATTCATCTGGAATCCCGAGAACACAAAATCTATTCAACAAAACTATATTCGATGCTCTAGACTCAATGGCGATATTAGATTTTAAAAAAAAATTATTTTCACAAAGTTTACCCCAAAATCCAATTCATAATTTTCCTAACTGAGGGTCAAAATGAGATATAAAAGCCGTAAAACCATACCAACCATGTTACCAACCTAAAATCAATATTTGGGATCTGCTGGTACAATTTTTTCTTCATTTGATACACTTATCAATAAATATTGACCGAAGTCAACTATAAGTCCTTTATAACCATAAAAAATCATGATCTCACACAAATCACACCGAAATATATTGGAAACCGTGTCATCATTCCCACACTCTAAAAATACCATAATGCAATAAGGGGAAGGGTAAAATAACCAAATCACCCAAAAATGAGTAATTCACATAAATCACCAAAAACCATGTCATTACATCATCCACAACTAAAAATCTAAAGCTTCCTAAAACTAAAAGCAAGAGAAATACCTGAATCAGTGAAAAACTGGGGATAACTACCACACATATCGAACTTGACCTCCCAAGTTGACTCATCTACAGTGTGATTTCTCCACTTGACCTTAACCATAGGAATATCTCTTGAACTTAACCATCTAACATCCCTAGCTAAAATAGAAATGATATCTTCAACAAAAGACAACCTTTTATCTAACTAGATCGAATCCTAATTACATGAGACTCATCTGGAATGTAATTCTAAAGCATGAAAACATAATAAATTGGGTGAAAAATTGATAAATCTGGAAGAAATGCTAACTCATACGACACATCTCTAATAGTTCGAAGAATCTCAAAAGGTCTAATATACCAGGGGCTAAGCTTGCCATTCTTTCTAAACCCCATCAAGCCCATCTTGGGCAAAACACAAATGAAGACTCGATCACCAACACCAAATATCAAGGAACAAAGTCTACGATCCGTATAGCACTTCTGCCTACTTTGATTTGCTCGAAGTCTATCCTAAATGACCCAAATTCTATCCAAAGACTCATAAAGCAAGTCCATACCTCAAGGTCTGATCTAAAAAACCACAAACCAACTAACTGGAGAGAGACAATGCCTACCATACAAATCCATGAAAAAATCCATCTAAATACGAGAATAGTAGCTATTATTATAGGCAAACTCTGCCAAAAGCTAGGTGTTGCTCCCACTGATCACCAAAGTGTAATGACTTAATTTTTTGGTGATTTATGTGAAATATTTATTTATGTGTGATTTAACTATTTTACTGCTCCTTATGGTCTCCTTGTGTTTTTTTAGGGTGCGGGGATGATTGACATGGTTTTTAATGAATTTTATTGTAATTTATGAGAAATTATGATTTTTGGTGGTCTTAAAGGCTTGCTAGTTTAACTTTGGCAATATCTTTTGATCTGTGTATAGGATGAAAAAATAGATTGTACAATCATATCTGAAACATTGATTCTAGGTTGGTAACATGGTTGGTGTGATTTTATAACTTTTATATCTCATTTTGACCCTCTATTTGGAAAATTTAAAAAATAGGTCTCGGGGGTCAATTATGTGAAAATAATATTTTTTTGAAATTTTGATATAGCCATTGTGTCAGGAGTATTGAATTTCATAGGGTAGCATAGAACATTTGCATTCTTGAGATTTTGGATGAATCTCGAGGGGTCTGTAGAGACTTGGAATTTTCCAAGCCTCCATAGCTGGTGCCCTACTCAGCTGGTGTAGCCGATAAAGCACCACTTTGGCTGCTTTAGAGGCAGGTGATAAAGAACCACTTGTTTGCTTTGACAGCCAACTACTAGTTGGGCAAGGGCACTTTAATGTCCCTCATCTGCTTTAGCGGAGGGCGCTAAAGAGGCCCTTGTTTGCTTTAGTAGAATGAGACTTTAAGTGGGTACTGGTAAAGCAGTATTTGACTGCTTTAGTGGTGACTACTAAAGCAGCCACTTGACCACTTTAGAGGCACTGACACCTGGGTATAAATAATTCTTTTTTTAGTTTTGTTCACTATTTTTTAGACTCAGAGCTTGGGGATCGAGTTTTTGAGAATTTTCATCCATTTATAAGTTTGGGTAATATCTAAACTTCTAATTCAACTACTTTTCTTTGATTCTATCACTTAAATCTTGTTTAAACTCAGATTTAAAAATGAAAATGGGAATTTTGGCCCATAAGGACCAAATTATTATTTCTTTGATTAAGACACCAATTTCACCTCATTTTCACTTGGATTTTCTCCTATGAGTTCCTTTAATCTTGAGAAAGATATTTTTGAACAAAAAAAATATCCGATTTTACCTTTTATTTTTCAAAAACTCATTGCTGAGGTCCATTTTGGCCCCGATTTGAAAGTGGGTAATATTAGTATCATTGGATTTTTTTGATGCGTAGATTCTATATTTGTGTATTTTTGCTGATTTTTAAGTCCGTACAGGAGGTAAAAGCTTGGTGATAAAGGCTTATGTGATTTGGTTTTGGTAGTTGAGGTAGATTATGACTTAACTTTCTTCAAATTGGGATAATATTGGCATAAAATCATGTTATGAGTAATCGAACCAATCATGAAATCGATGTTTTTACTATGTTGTCCTCGTGTGTGGGCCTGTATTATTGTTGTTTGGTGGTTTTGAGACATTATCTGTTATGCGTGACTGTTTGGGGTCTTATATGATGATATTGTCCTAACACTTAAATAACTGATTTACTTTCTTGTGGAAAACTATCTAAATTGATAATTGTGTGGTATCATATATCATATAATTTAATTTTTTGGTATATGGATTATGTTGGACCATGAATCACTGGTCTATTGAGTGGATTTTGGCTCACACACTTGGTATATTGATTGGAATTAGAAATTCTCATTTGGGTGGTTATGAGAATTCCATACTTATATCATATTCATTCATGAAACATTGGTACCACTTTTGAAATATTGGAAATACTGGAAACACTGGTTTGTGACATTATTTATAGACTCTCTTCGAGAGATATACCAGAGAGGAGTCATGGATATTAGATTATATATGGGTTAAAAAATCCCTTGTGTGTCTTAGCTGGGAACATATCTCAATAGGTGTATATGGAGGTTATGTGACAACCTCGTGCATAATTTCATATCATCATCATCATAATCATAGCATTTCATATGTATATTGTGCTCATTCTATGTAGTAGTTATTGTCTTTGATGTGATACCTGTCTATGTGTACATCTTTCTATATCTGTATGTGCTATATCTGTATAATTCTATTTCCCTTTCTCGTTTTTGCATGTGGTATATGTGATTATGGTAGAACTATTAGTAGAGCTGAAGTGGGTTGTCGTTTGGGACATTTTTTTGATTGTGGGTGACCTGCCCCTAGTGTGTATTTTGTATGCTTTATTTTCTACTTCGCTCAATCGGCCTATGATACTTACTGAGTACAAGTGGACCATACTCACCCCTACTATGCCCTTTTGGTATAGATCTCTTATTTTATTCAGATACAAAGTTTGTTCCTTTTTTGATATCCTATGAATATTTTGACTTCTAGTTGTATTAGTTGGTTCTTACATTATGACATCAGGTTTTGAGATATTATATGGTATCTATGGTTTTTTATCGCTTGTTTTTACTAAATATGAGTAGTTTGACTCTGTTCTAAGAGTCTTGCCTTGGGTTTCTGTATTATCTTTCATTTAATATCAGTTTGGGTAATATGCTTACTTGTCAAGGCCTTTTGCAATAAGTGCTATCATGACCCTTAGTTTTTGGGTCATGACAAATTAATATCAGAGCATCCAGGTTTAGTGGTCTCAATAATGTAAGAATGGGGTGTCTAATATATTCTCGTAGATCAATACGTAGACATCCGTATCTATATTCGATAGGCTATAATATACCTTTAGAAAACTTTCCATATCTTCATTCCTCATCATGCGGATCCTTCATACCATATGTTATAAATCAAATTTCATTTTTTTCTGTACAGATGGTGATAATTAGATCTCGTGGGTTAGAGATGCAAGGCCTTTATTTGAGGAGAGAGTCCAATCTAGAGGGCGAGTTACGAGTCGTGGATGGGATCAAAGTAGCAGAAAGGCACAATGATCTTCCACATCCAAAGTTAGCATTAGGGGACTCTTCTATAATCCTCAAGTTGACCATGGTAGAGTTATAGGTCCTACTCTAATACCAATGAGTTCTTGTTCCCTAGTCTTAGAGGGGTTACTGGTTTACTTATTGACCCAATTTGAGGATTCTCTTTTGAGTACACCTAGTGTTCCTCTGTCTCTGAGTATTGTACCTTCGTCTGTGCTAGTGTCTGCTTATGGTGTTCCTTTGGTTCTGAGTATGGATTCTCCAGTGGCACCAACATCAGCATATGGTGATCTACAGACTCCGAGTGTTATTCCTTCTTCAGCGCCTACATCTGAGTATAGTATTTTAAGATTAGGAGTTCAACCTTCATCTACGTTTCTTTCTCAGACAGGATCCCAGCTTGCCAAATTCACTATGCCTCATATTATTGTGAGTACAGTTAAGTCTTCTGAGGATCAGAAAAGGTTTGAGAGATTCACTCATTTGGGTCCTCCTAAGTTTAGTGGTCTTGTATACAAGGATGCCTATGAGTTTTGGATTGGCAGTCGCTAGAAATTATATTAACTTTAGTTCGCTTGAGTCGCATAGGGTTTTTTATACTACTTATCAATTAAGAGATACCGCTAGAGATTGGTGGAGGTCACTTGTTGGTAGTAGACCTCTCAATTATCTTGAGATAAATTGGGATCAATTTTTTGAGGACTTTTTAGAGAGGTGTGTGCCTTATAGTCGAAGGGCTCAGAAAAGAGATGAGTTTGATGACCTGAAGCAGGGCTCTATGACTGATACAGAGTATGAAGCATATTTTTATGCTTTGACTAGATATTCTTATGCCAGTGTTTTCACTAAGTCTGAAAAGATTTAGAAGTTTGTAAAGAGGTTGAATGTTTTTTCTTCAGCTAGATACAACTCAGATAGTGGTGGATGGGGCATCAATTCAAATTATAGTGGATTATGCTAGGATGACTGAGTTTATTCTTTGAGGATTTTAGGGAGGCGCCAAGAAGGTGCACCGTTAGGGCGAGTTTATAGGTCATACTTGTGGGTATCATGGTAGACCCGTGCAGGAAGCCTTACAGAGTTTAGGTAGTAGGTCTTTTGGTTCTGTAGACTTGAGTGGCAGTTCTAGCTCAGCCATATCTTTTCTTACTAAGCTGGGCCACAGAGTTTGTTTCGTGTGTGATGAGGTTGGCCATGTGGCAAAGGACTGTCCTTGCCATATTTTTAAAGATACTTCTATTTCAATTATGAGGGATAGAGATTCCACTAGGGGTGCGAGGTACAGAAAATGGTAACCCTGGTGGTGGTCATGGGGCATCCCAGTCGGGTGGTTGACATAGACAATGCTATGTTATACCAGCAAGACTATAGGCAGAAATATCTGAGGTTATTATTAAAGGCATCAATTTTATTTTTTTCAAATTTACATCTATGTTATTTGATTCAGGATTAACTATCTCCTTTGTGTCTACATATTTTACTTTGGGTTTTGATCTTTCTTGTGAGCCTCTTGATGTTTCTCTCTGTGTATCTACCTCCATAGGAGACTCTTTAGTGGTAGATCAGGTGTATCGATATTGTGTTGTGATTTTTGCTGGACATGAGACTTGGGTAGATTTGATTATATTAGATACGGTCGATTTCGATGTCATCTATGATATGGACTGGTTAGATCCTTATCATACTATCCTATATTATTATGCTAAGACAGTGACTTTAGCTTTATTGGGTGTGCCATGAGAGAGCTTGGAAGGGTGTGCTTCATTTGAGTCCCATGAGAGTCATATCTTTCCTTCAGGCTCATCATTTGGTAGTGAGGGGATACTTGTCATATTTGACTCATATTTGTGATACTAGTGTGTTTCCCCTTTTTTTGGATTTTGTTTGTATTGTCCGTGAGTTCATGGATATTTTTCCTATGGATTTGGCTTTTATGACTCTGGATTATGATATTGACTTTGCTATTGATGTCGAGCCGGCACTAAGTCCATTTCTATTCCTCCTTATAGGATGGCCCCAGTAGAGTTGAAGGAATTAAAAGATCGGTTACAGGAGTTGTTAGATAAAGAATCAGTGCGCCTATCTTGTTTATGAAGAAAAATGATGGGTCTATGCATATGTGTATTAATTATTGGCAGTTGAACAAGGTGATGTTTATAAATAAGTATCCTCTTCCTCATAGTGATAATTTTTCTGATTAGCTTTAGGGTGCTTCAACTTTTTCAAAGATTGATTTGAGCTTTGAGTATCACTAGTTGAGAATTGAGCTTCAAATATTTCAAAGATAGATTTTCAGACTCGGTACGGTCCTTATGAGTTCTTGGTCATGTCCTTTAGGTTGACCAACTCCCTAACCACATTCATAGAGTTGATGAATTGGGTATTTCGACAGTATCTCGAATCTTTTTTCATTGTATTTATAGATTAAATCTTGGTTTGTTCCAAGAGTAAAACTAATTGTGAGGAGCATTTACGGATTGTGCTTCAGAGATTGAGGGATGAGAAGTTGTATGCTAAGTTCTTAAATTGTGAGTTTTGGTTGTAGTCCATTTCTTTCTTGGTCACGTAGTGGACAAGGATGGTATTATGGTCGATCCAACCAAGATTGTAGTGGTTTGTGATTGGGTTAGGCCTACTTCTCCTACCAAGATTCAAAGTTTTATTAGTTTAGTAGGCTACTTTCGAAGTTTTTTTATGGTTTTTAACTATTGCAACTCTATTGACCAAGTTGACTCAGAAAAAGATTTTCTTTTAGTGATCTGATGATTGCGAAACGAGCTTTCATAAGCTAAAGGATTTGTTAACTTTAGCTCCTATCTTGACTTTGCCCAAAGAGGGCATAGGTTTTACTATCTTCTGTGATGCTTCTTTGTACGGTGTTGATGCAGGAGGGTAAGGTGATTTCTTATGCTTCTCCTAAGTTGAAGCCCCATGAGAGGAATTACCCCGCCCATGATTTGGAGTTATGGACAGTTATTTTTCCTTTGAAATTGTAGAGGCACTACTTTTATGAAGTCTGTCGTGAGATTTTCTCGGATCATTATAGCCTTTAGTATTTCCTCACCCAGCGAGATCCTAATATAAGGCAGCACCGTTGGCTTGAGTTGCTTAAGGATTGTGATAACAATTCTCTACCATTTGGGCAAGGCTAATTTGTTTGCAAATGCCTAGCCTTGAGCCTAAATTCAACTAACATGGGTAGCTTGGTGCATCTTTTGATCCAAAAGAGGACTTTGGCCTTAGAGGTTTAATATTTGGCTAACCAGATCATTAGGCTTGATAACTCGAGACCTGGGTATGTTTTGGCATTTGTTGAGACTAGGTCTTCCTTGATGGAGCAGATTAGGGCTCATCAATTTAATGATATTAGGTTGAGAGTAATTCGAGATAAGGTGTGAGTAGTGAGGGAGCCTCTCTTAAATCACATGGTTTCTCTTGGATCGTTGGTTGAGCTTGTGTGCTGAGATTGGGTGATTACATTAGATAAATTTTGGAGGAGGCTTATTGTCAAGGTATTCCATACATCTGGGAGTAACTAAGATGTATCGTGATTTCAGACAACATTACTGGTCGAGTTGTATGAGGAAGGATACAGAAGATTTTGTAGCTTTTTTCCTATGTTGCCAGCAGGTGAAGGCCGAGCATTTGAGACCTGGTGGTTTGATTTAAAGGTTATCCATTCTCAAATGGAAATGGAAATGGATCACTATAGAGTTTGTGACTGGGTTGCGTCGTACTTCTTGCATTTATGATATTGTTTGGTCAGCATGGATTGATTGACCAAATCTTCTTATTGCATTTTGGTTCAGGTTTCTTTTAGTGATTAGAGGTTGGCCCGTATCTATATTTCTGAGATTTTTCATCTTCATGGTGTGCCAGTGTCTTTCAATTGGAATTGAGGATTACTATTCATCCCATGCAGCGCTTGATTTAACATTGCGGCACGATGTAATTGCCTTGGTTACTTAGACTGCACCACGGTCCATCTAAAAAATCACATTTAATTCCATAGTTTTCCCCATATATTATTTTACTCTTTTCCCATTCACCTCTAATGGGGTTTCACCATCCCACTTCAATTTCAAAGCACCACATAGGAATACTCTTAGCACAATAAAGGGACTATACCATCAGGACTTAAACTTACTTCAAAACAAGCAACGCCTTGAGTTTTAGAACAATACTTGGTCACCTTTTTCAAAGATTCTTTTTCCAATTTTGCGATCATAATGCAGCTTTATCATTTCCTTGTAAAGTGTAGAACTTTCATAAGCCCAGAGTTAGAATTGATCCAACTCATTTATGCTATTCATCCTTGACTTGGTTGCATCTTGCCACTCAAAATTTAGTTTCTTCAAAGCCTATAGTACTTTATATTCAAGTTCAATAGGCATGTGACAAGCGTTGACATACACCAACTGATAAGGAGAAGCACCAATGGGGGTCTTAAATGTTGTTCGGTAAGCCCATGATGCATCATCTAATTTTCATGACCAATTAGTCCTATTGGTATTTACTGACTTCGCCAAGATGGACTTGATTTCTATGTTGGACAACTCAATTTATCCTCTAGTCTGTGGATGATAAGGTGTTGCCTCCTTATGTTATACTCAATTTTTCTCAAGCAGATTTTTGAATAGAAGATTATAAAAATGTTACCCACTGTCACTAATGATAGCACGTGGGGTGCCAAATCGATAAAAGATGCGTTTTTTCAAGAATATAGTGACACTACGTGCTTCATTAGAGGGGAGACAACTAGTTCCACCCATTTGGATACATAATCCATAACCACAAGTATATACTTCATGCAAAATGAACTCACAAAAGGGCCCAAGAAATCTATACCCCATATATGAAACAATTCTAATTCTAAAATAGGGGTCATAGGAAGTTTATGGAGCCTAGAGATATTACTTTGGTGATGGAATCAATCACAAGCAAAAGCAAAATAATGAGCATCTTTGTAGATTGTTGACCAATAATGCCCACATTGCAAGATTTTGTGGGATGTGCAGGTTTCTCCATGATGACCCCCAACTGGCGAAGAATGACAAGCCTTAAGTATACTCATTATCTCCACCTCAGGTATGTATCTACAAATAATCCCATCCATAGAAATTATAAATAAATAAGGCCCATCCAATAAAAATTTCCTTATCTCATGCATAAACATCTTTCTCTGTTGAAAGGAAAGATCTTCTGGGATTAGATCACTTGCTAGATAATTTGCATAGTCTGCTAACCATGGAATTAGATCCTGGGAAACTGCTAATATCTACTCATCTGGAAAACTGTCATCAATCTCGAGCCCATTTTTAACATTCTTCATAGCTTCCTCCTTAAGTCTAGACAAATAATCTGCAACTTGATTCTTAGTATTTTTTTCTGTCCTTGACTTTGAAGTTAAATTCTTGCAGAAACAACACCCACCTAATTAGTCTAGGCCTAGCATTATTTTTTTCCATTAAGTACAGCAAAATGATGCATGATTAGTGTGTACAATCACCTTTGTCCCATTCAAATAATACCTAAACTTCTCAAAGGCAAAAACAACTGCCAACAACTCTTGTTCCGTCATAGTGTAGTTATTTTGTGCAGGATTTAGTACCTTTCTAGTGTAGTAGATGAGATGAAAGGTCTTTTCTTTTCGTTGACCTAGTACAATCCCTAAGGCCAATCCAATTGTGTCACACATAATCTCAAAAGGCAAGGACCAATCTGTGGACACGATGATAGGAGAAGTCATTAACTTCTCTTTAAGACACTCAAAAGCCTTCAAGCATGCTTCAGTAAACTCAAATTTCACCTCTTTCTCAAGAAGCCTAAAAAGAGGGTTGGCAATCTTGGAGAAATCCTTAATGAATCGCCTATAAAACCCAGCAAGTCCCAAAAAGCTACGAATATCCTTCGCATAAATTGGCATAGGTCATTTCTCGATCACCTCAATCTTCAATCTATCTACCTTAATAACCATTTTTGAAATTTTATGTCCAAGCACTATACCTTTTTTACCATAAAATGGCACTTTCCCCAATTAAGTACCAAATTGCATTCTTCACACCTTCTAAGAACATTTTCCAAGTGCACTAAGAAGTCATCAAAAGAATCCCCAACAACAGAAAAATCATCCATAAATACTTCGATGATGTGTTCTACCATATTAGAGAAGATTGACATCATACATCTCTGAAATGTGGCTGGAGCATTGAATAGACCAAATGGCATACATCTGAATGCAAAAGTCCCATAAAGACATGTTCAGGTGTTCTTCTCTTGGTCTTCAAGAACAATATTGGTTTGGTGTAACCTAAATAACCATCAAGAAAATAGTACCATCCTCTGCCCGCTAACCTATCTAATATTTGGTCTATGAAGGGCATGGAAAAATGGTCCTTCTAAGTCAATGCATTCAATTTTATGTTATCCATTCATACTCTCCATCTAGTGACTAGCCTTATCTAGTGAGAAGGAAGGACCTTCAACTCTAAGACCAGTGGTTTTTCAATGGATGGACGAGTAGGTGGAGTAGTTTTATTCTTCAAATCTAAATCAAGCTTCTTTTATGCATAAGTGTAAGAACCACTCCCATAGAGAGAACATACCATCTCTTCATAGTCCTCAATACCATCACTATCAAAGTTCATAATCACGGCTGATAGCGCTTCAACACCCAATAATTCTTTAATAGAAACACCAAAATTTGAACCATCATCCCAAAGATTAACATAATCAACATCATATAATAAATATGTTTCATCATCATACATATCAATCATGGATACCACTCTTAACTCATCAGGCTGCTTCATGGATTTGCGTACATTGAACACCATTTGTTCATCATTGAGTCTAAGCATCAGATGACCCAGCTCCACATCAATCAATGTCATTCCTGTAACCAAGAATTATCTTCCCAAAGTACTCTGGACTTGGAATTCCACTTTGTACACTAATATCACAAAATTTAATGGAAAGATGAATGAAGCCACCTTCACTAATACATCATATAAAATACCAACTGGCTTTTTCACCATTTTATCTGCCATCACTAGTCTGATAATGGTTGGCTTATGTCCTGACAACCCCAACTCTTTAAACACTGGAAATGGCATAAGGTTGATGCTAGCCCTAAATTACATAATGCATGAACAAATTGAAAATCCAATGGTTCATGGTATAGTGAAAGTACCAAGATCCTCCCTCTTCACCACCAATGATCTAGTAGCTATAACACTACAATAATGAATATTTTCAATCGGTTCATAACTAATTAATCTCTTCTTAGTGATTAGATCCTTCATGAATTTTTTATATCCTGGCATTCGCTCTAATGTATCAATAAGGGGGATGTTGATTGATAGTTCCTTTATCATAGATAGAAATTTCTGATACTTACCATATTCTTGTTTTTTTTCAACCTTTGAGGAAAAGGAGTTAGAGGTTTTAGAATGGTCTTTAACACAGGCTCCTCAACCTTCTATTTTCCTTTATTTTGCTTGCTACTTTTTTCAACATCAACAAGGTCATCATTATTCTTTTGCATATCTACAATTGGTACAAGTGGTTATATGGTATATTTACCACTTGAAGTAGTAATGGTGTGGAAGTGACCATCATTCTTTGGATTTCCAACCATATTACTAGGAAGTGTGTCAGGCTGCCTTTGATTTAATGTGGCCGACATCTGGCCAGACTGTTGCTTCAGTTGTTAGATTGTCGTAGCATGTGACTCAAATTTTTTATTTAGCTCGGATAGGTCTGCCTTAATGTCCTTAAGACAACTCTCTTGAATTTCTTGCCCTTTGACCAGTTTCGACAACATTTCCATCATTCTGGAATTAGTATCTCGGCTACTCGATGAAACATATTTGTCACTCTTTTCTTTGTAGTCATTTTCCACCACCTATCATCATCTCTCTCTCTATCTACTTTTATCTCTGTATCTGCCATAATAATAGTTTTGACCTTGATTCCCTTGCATTTGGGCTCAAAAATCCACCAGCCTACGATCAAGATACTTTGTTTTTTTCTTCAAATTCAATCTCAAAAGTCCTAGTAGTCGATACCTGTTCCACAACTGAAGTTACTTTCTCAGCAATCATTATTACAAAATTGTTTATTAAGCAGCCCAATATGTTTCCAAAGTTGTGCAACCAATTCATGACTAGCTCCATAAGTATTATCTACTCCAATAGCATATGTACCTGTACCATGCTTAACATCTCTAGAATGCCAACCTCTATTGGTCACCAAAATATCATCAAGCATATCCTTCACAGTATCCCACCAAAGACACATGAATACTCCTCCCAAAATTATATCTTCTATTGATTTAGAACTGATGTTTAGTGATTGGTAGAAGATTTCCAACAAATTTAATCCTCTGATTTTGTGATTAGGTACCATGCTCAGTATCTTCTTGAATCTAAACCATGCATCATGCAAAGATTCTGCAGGAAACTTTCTAAAGCTATAAATCTCATGTTTCAACTGTAGTATCCTTACAGGAGGGAAAATCTATTCAGAAACTATTTACACAACTCATGCAAAGTAGTGATAGAACCTCTTGGAAGTTCCCCTAATCAAAGTGATGTTTCACCTGTCAAAGAAAATGGGAACAAACTTAATCTCAAAGTTTCCTGATCTACCCCCAAAATAGTGTATGACGTGCAGATCCCAGTAAAAGTTGCAAGATTAATCTTTGCATCATCAGTAGCTGATCTAAAAAATAAACCCTTCAAGTTCAAAAATTTAATCATGGCGCTTATAATATAAAACTTCACATTGGATGGCAAAGCTGGAGGAACGACGGCTCCTATCTTAGTAAGTTCAACATAACCCATATCCTCTTCATCATCATATGGATGTAAGTGCTGATATATAGGAATTAGTGGAGTTTTGACTTTCTGAACTCTGTCTTGATGCTCAGCTACCTATCTGGGCCTTTCTAATCCTTCTAGCAGAGCTAACCCATCCACTTCAACTAATCAAGCCTCTTCGGTTTCTCTTCTCTTTTCTTCAGCAATAGTTATTAGTTATTGTGTCTACAAATTTGCAACATTTGGTGGATCAACTAGAGATGCGATAGTGCTACATTAGGTTCAAAAGGTGGAGAGAGGGGGTCTTGAACCTCATCACAAACTTGTCCTGACATTCTTCTTGGTGTTTAAAGAATTATCTTTGTCTCTAGATCAAAAGGGAGTAAGGGATTTCCTTTTCTCCTAGTGTTTGACATACACCGGTGTATGCCAAATCAAAATAGAAAACAAAAGCCATGAACTTCACCAATTCAATTAACTACTAAAACTGGCTTCCTTGATAACTGCGCAAAAATTTATTATCACCAAAAACTAACCTATAAAGAAGTATGTTGCGGTCGATGATAAGTATAGTAACCCAACTAGGTTGGGGTCGATTCCATAGAGAAGATGCTGAATAGTTTCTTAACTTAGTGTAATTCATGAGCAGTGCAGAGAAGTAAATGGGGGTTTTGGAAGTAATCAGAAAGTAGTAATCGAACTTAAATGCTTTCAGTTGTAAACAATAGAGCATGAACACTAGGAATGTATTCCCCCTGGCTTCTTAATTCTGTAAGTTTCTCTTGTTCAACCCACCTATTTTGCCACTCTCTATGTAAAGTCGGCAAGCTATTTATTATCAAAAGTCTTGTGAACATATTGATAAATCTCACCCTTTACCTTGTGAGTCTCAGGGTGTCTCCTTATTGCTTCTTGTCTATGACTTTAGTTCAACACTTACCTTTTGAGTCTTGAGATAATTAGATGAAATGACGGGATAATAATTATGGAAGTGGATCTCAAATTACTGTCTTAATCCTCTTTCCCTAATCACAAACTACCTTGCAAGGATAATTACAAATATAGGATATCCCCGAGCTTCTAGAGTAGCTTTGACTTCAATTAATGTGAAGAAGATTAAGATACATACATCTTAATTTAGAATAGATGACTCTCCCACTTCCCTTTCTCATTAATCCACCAGGGTTTCCATAACCCTTGTCAGGAAAATTAGTCGTTCATGCTTATGCAACAATCCATGATAATCATTGAAGAAAGCATGTACTTTATTGTACAATAATAAAATGATTTAAATCCTAAGTCTTTAATTGAATAAAAACCCAAAGATCTCAAGAACAAAGAATCAAAGGTGTAAAAGTATGCAATAGAGTCTCAAAATAATATAAGCGAATGTAACCTAATAAAAGATAAACCCTAGGGTATTTATAGTATCTCAAAGATACTTTGAAATCCAAATAAGAACGGAAAATTTAAAGTTATGTTGGCACAAGGTACGACTAGCTCATAACCTCTTATCGTCTTCATAAGAGTCGTATTGTGTCTCTCGTAACCACTCTAGTGTCTGATCTTCCGGGCTTCAACTTTTTATTCATTATACTGTTATTGCTTACGAGTCATACTATGACCATACGACTCGTGGAATTCACTGTTATCCGCTTGGTACTTCTTCCTTTCTTTCTCTGTACACTTGTCTGCTTATGGTTGGATCATACGAGTTGTACTCAAACTTTTGACTCATATTGTTTTGACACTTCAAGTCTAAATCTCTTCCATGGGTTCATTTCATGGTACGCTTTCATGATACCTCTCATACCCTCATCTTATGACTCGGCCGCTTAATCGTATATTCTCTACACTTAGCTTTTCTTCTTGGCCTTGGTTTTTATTTTGCTTACGAGTCAGTCTCCAAGTCGTATGATGTGTTGATGACTCGTGAGGAGACTCATACCTTCTGTAACTTTGGTCTTTTCAGGTCTTTTTCTTCCATTTCTTTCCAACACTATGGTAGACCTGTTTACCTGCATTAACAAGAAAAACAAATCATATCTACAAAAACAACCTAAGTTCAAGCATAATTTCATGTTTTTAAGCACCGAAGGTGCTGTGTTTCCACGACACATCAATTATACCTTGAAAACCACATATTAAATCTTACCTTTCGTTGGAATTAACAATGAGGGAGGAGTAACATGCCTTATTTATGAAGATTCACAAAGAGATCTCAATCTTTAAACCTCTAAATAGACAGCTTGAGGAAACCCTATCCCAATTCTCAAGAGAGAGTTTAGAGAGGATTTTGAGAGGTTTTGATCGTTCCAAGTAAGTTATGAGAGGCCACCAAGTGTTATATAACGAGGGGACTTAAGGGTTTGTGGTGGGAAATGTCCGGACTACCCTTAGCATAAAAGATGAAAACATGACTGCTGGAGCGTACAACTACACCCCCTAAGCCTACCCTAGGATATGAGTGGTACCCTTATCTCATACCCTAGCACCATCTTGGACCTCCATACTGGTCAATATACGACCACCTAGGGAAAAATCATATCCTAACATACAAGATGTACTCCTTAACCCATACCCTAGACAGAATCTTCTAGGGTAAGTTTAGGGAATCATACGACTTAACCATACACACCTCATACACTAACATACGATAAGTAAGATTCTTACTCGTACCTTGCACAGAACCAAAACAAAACTCACTAACTAACATACTAGTGGGAGACCTTAAACCATATCCAAGCATACTACTTGTACCCTTAAGTTATATGATGTCCAGGATATTTAAAACTTAGGAAATTTTGCAAGGGCCAAAGTTTGGGGTGTTTCAGTCTCCCACACTAGTATCATTCATCCCCGAATGATGGGTAAAGGCAAGCACAAACACGAGTCAACACATAAATACCTATCAAAATTCCCTTCAACCAAGTAGAAAACAAAGAAATAAAACAAAGATGAGAAGATCGACGCATACCCCAAGCACGATTTTCTAAAATCGGAGTTAAAAATGAGTACTTTGGACTTCATATCCTCTTCGTCCTTCCAAATGGCTTCCTTAGACTTTTGTTTCCACCATAGAACCTTCACCAAAGCCATGCCTTTTGCTTGCAACCGATGAACTTGCTGACCTAAAATCCTCACTGTGACCTCCTTATAGGACAAAGAGTCTGAGATACCAATATCCTCTAAGGGAAACAACCAACAAAGGATCATACACACCCTTCCGTAACATAGACACATGGAATACTGGATGAATGGAACTCATGCTATAGGGCAAGTCCAATTTCACTTACAATTTCCTATAGGCATATCACTACGAGAGCCCTAGTCTAGCTATACACTACTTCCATGCTCAAGCCTATTCAGATCTAAAAGGAGTTAACTTAGGCAATAGGGTTCTATTCCTAACACCAATCCCGAAACACTACTCCGCTTCCATCACTACAGTCAAGCATCATGCCCCATCAAGATTCACAAATACTAAACATAATGATTTGGCATATCCATTAATCACAACATTTTATCTTACCTCCTTTATACCTGCAGTACGGCCTAACCCTTCTAGAGACTTAGTAACCTCTATCATTTTTACAAGGATCTTCACCGCCTACTCCTTTCCTAGTTATCCCTTATGATAACAATTTTATGTCACCCTTCCCTTCTTCTCCATAACCTTTGTTCTAGTAGTAACCCTAGAATCTCCCCCACAAGGGAATCTTACTTCTCTCTTTCCAAAACATCACTATGCTCCTATGTTACTACTACCTTAACATAAAAGGGTCACTTTAGGAATAAGAGCACAAGCATTAAGAATAAGAGGGGGTTACTTCCCAATTATAACTCCTATTTATTGTACTACCCAAGGAGAAACCTAAGAAACGAGGCAAGGCACAATAGCCACAAGGTACGTCATAGCCACCACCTAGGTCATAAATGAAGATTCATCCTGACATAACACACCATAGTAAGAGTCCTTAGGACTCAACACCAAAAGAAACACAACTTCATACATCATGGGTAATGTAATGTAAGGCCAGGTTTCATATCCAAGGAACAAGGAGAATATAGAATGCGAACCGTAAGAATAAACACTATTAGAATGCAGCAATACTAGAAGAGTGCCATCTTCACTAAGATAGGAGAGAATCACTAGAAAAGGAGTAAATGCCCCTCGACATTACCTTGAAGTCCACCGCTAGAAAAAAATTAAAGGTTAACCCTAGACCTTTATATTATTACACTTGTAAGCATGATACTCTGCTCTAATAGATATCACCAAGGGTGTATACTAGGGGCGCTTGGTTCTCCTATACCTAAAAACTCATCCCTCCAAATTCTACCTAGAGTTCAGCATAGTCATACAAACTCCATGCTTTAACCTATCCAATGTATTAACCCTCAATCCACCAGTTCAACCTGAACCTCTGTCCTTTAAGTAACAACTTTCCCACTCCTATATCTCCCAAATGATCAACCTCACCCCTTCTGCACACTTCACCAAGCCTACTAATCTACCCCCAAGACTCTTGCCTTGGTATCCTCAAACTAAAACACTCTTTTTAATAACGTCAATGTCTAAAGTTCAAACTCGGTGTCTATCAACCATCATGAACTACTAACGGAGTACCCCATATAGAATATCCATATATTGTCCACCCTACAAGGAGGATACCCTAAATTCCTTGTTCACCCACCGACAACTTATACATTCCCAAAGAAAACCATCCCCCTTATGTATTAATGAATGAAAGCACCCCACAGAGAAATACTAGGACGGATGAAAATTTTATCTAACAGGTCCTTTAATTGCTCCTTAAGCTCTTTTAACTCAATCGGAGTAGTTCTATAAAAATGGAATAGAAATTTGACAAGTGTCCCTAGGATAGATGAAACCTTTATCTAATAGGTCCTTTAATTTCTCTTTAAGCTCCTTTAACTCAATCAGAGTCATTCTATAAAAAAGGAATAGAAATTTGACAAGTGTTCGAAACAAGATCAATTCCAAACTCTATCTCCCAATTAGGAGGAAACTAGGAAGGTCATTAGGGAAGACTATAAGAAATTCATTCACCACCAGAACCGAAAGAAAATAAGGAGCTTTTGAGTTAGAATTTGTAACCCAGACCAAATGATAGACACACCTCTTTGAGATTAATCTTCAATTTCTATGATATGATAAAAACCTTCCTTAAGAGTTAGGGAACCATCCTTTCATTCAATAACTGGCTCACCAGGAAACTTAAAGACAACCTTACGGGTCCGACAATCCAAGGATGAATAGCACGAGTGCAACCAATCCATTTCTAGAATAATATTGAGATCTACCATATCTAGTTCAAACAAATCCACCAAAGTCTCCTTACTACCAACTGATACCACACACACCCTATAGACACTTTTAGAAATCACAAAGTCACCTATTGGGAGAGAAACAAAAAAAGGGTACGAAATAACCTCAGGACCAAAACCAAAATACACAACCACAAATGAGGTCACATAAGAAAGAGTGGACCCCAGATCAAGTAAACAATACACATTATGAGAGAAAAGTTTCAACATCCCAGTGTAAATATCAGGAGATACCTCAAACTCCTAAATGATAGTGATGGCATTGAGATGGTCCCAACCAGCGCCTGAGCTAGAAGTCGCACCCCTCAGTGTAAGAGCTAGAGAAGTGGAAAATCTTATCCTATTTTCCCATATGGAAATCCTTGTGGCACACTCCCACTGCATATGACGCAACTGTCCACAATTAAAACATCAAATTCCTCCTTTCATGGCAATAACTGTAGTGTAATCGACCACAAAACCTACAGAGAAGATAAGGTAGGACTGATCGAGCTTTACCAGCCCTATAATGACATTTTCCAGAAGTGTGAGGAAAAGTGACACTAACAACTACATGGGTACTTCCTAAATTTCCCTGCCCAAACCACTATCCACCATCTCTACTACTATTTTCTGCCTTTTTCCCCAGTCTGAATATCAAGACTTCCTGCTCTTCTTATTTCCCGAATTTACCTAATTCTTTCCCATACGAATAGGACCAAACTAGTGTGACAGAGATGCCACTATTTTGGTCTATAGATGAATAGAACATCAAAACTCGGCATAGGTATCATCTCCTTGAGATAACTGAGCATCAGTGTCGCCTAACCTAGTAGGGTCAGTGGTGACCGGTGGGACTCCATGGGGAAAATCAAAAACTGTGACCCTTGACCGAGTTTGTTCCCCCTAAATGGGATGAGATCCATTCATGTCATCCTCGAGTGGGACAAGTGAGTTTCCACAAACTTTATATCATCGGAATGGCATGATCTAAAAGGTGAACAAAAGAACATTTGGGGGAGAGTTCAAGATCATAGACTCTATAGCCCAAAAAAACAACAAGAAAGTAAAAAATTCCTTAATGCCTCCTAACCTCCTGCTTATAGGTGTGACGCACAACACACCCATAAGTAAGCTTTTACTTGACACAACTTTGTGGACACCCCATGACACCAAAAACTAGGCTCTAATACCAACTTGACACAACCCAAACTGGAGCCTTGTCGTAATAGGCATCTCAAATCCAACACGGACCGGAATCCACCCCTGATAACCAATCCAACCAACTAACATATGTCCTTAGTCGAATAAATTTAGAACATATAGCAAGATAGAACATATCAAAATGTAATGACTTTGGGATGGATCTATAATAGAGACCGACTCAAATAAGTCAAATAAACCCAAGCAAACTCCGATAATAAATAAAACCACATTTATTCCATATCCAAGTTCGCAGTTGCCCATACAAAGCCTCTAAACCAAACAAAAGAATATTAAGTCGGGAAATAATATGGCCAAGTAAATCTACTGATCTTAGACAAAACTCGCACTTACTGAATTTGGTAAACAACTGATGGGCTGTAAGAGTCTGCAATACAATTCTGCGATGGTCTGCATGATTGTTTTCATTACGGGAATAGACAAGTATATCATCAATGAAGACCATGCCGAACATGTCCAATTACTACTTGAACACTCTGTTCATCAAGTACATGAAAGCTTCTGGGCATTCGTTGGTCTAAAAGACATAACTTGTAATTTGAAGTGACCATACCGAGTTCTAAAGGTTGTCTTTAAAATGTCACTTTCTCTGGATCTGAGCTGATGATAGCCGAATTTGAGGTCTATCTTAAGAAATTAACTGGCACCCTGAAGTTGGTTGAAAAATTCATCAATCCTAGGGAGGGGATACTTATTCTTGATTGTAACCTTATTCAATTGACAGTAATCGATGCACATTCTGAGAGAATCGTATTTCTTACACACGAATAGGACTGAAGCACCCCACAGGGAATTACTAGGTCTGATGAATACCTTATCCAAGAGATCATTCAACTTTTTTTAAACTCTTTAAGCTAAGCTAAAGTCATTCTATAGGGCAGAATAGAGATAGTCTGGGTATCTAGAAGGAGATTAATTCCGAAGTCAATTTCCCTTTTAGGAGGAACTCCGAGAAGATCTTCAGGGAAAACAACTGGAATTTCCCTTACTACTAAAACTGACTCGAGACTTGGAGTCTCAAAACTAGAGTCCTTGAATCAAACAAGATGGTAAACACACCCCTTAGATATCATTTTTCTTGCCTTAAGATATGAAATAATCTGACCCTAAGCACTAAAATACTACCCCTCTATTCAATAACTGGTTCATTGGGAAAATGAAACTAAACAACTTTGTTTCTACAGTCAACTAAAGCATAGCATGAGTGGAGATAATCTATGCTGAGGATGACTCAAAATCAGTTATTTCTAACTTAGCAAGATCAATTAACGTGACTTTCTAAGATACTATAATTGGGAAATTTTTTTATACCCATCTGGCTATGATAGACTTACCCACTGGGGTATACAGTGAGAAAGTCTTTGCTAATGTGTCAGGACTAATACAGAATTGACAGTTATATAGGGAGTTACAAAAGAAAGTGAAGCGCTAGGGTCTAACAAAATAAACACATGAAGATGAAAGACCTATAACGTACCTATAACCACATTAGGATAATTTTCCTGATTATGTCGAGACTGGAGTATATACAGCCTATTCTGGCGCTGTCCACTGGTTGCACAAAAAGCGGCACCCTGCTACATCGGATGACTGCTGAAACTTGGGAACGACTGTGTTGACTATGTTGACCCATCTGTGGGCATTCTCTGACTCTGTGAACTAGCTTGCCACATCCAAAACATACATCACTTCAAGCTGTACAGATACCCTAATGATTCCTACCATACTTCCCGTAGAGTGGAATAGTATGACTACTGTTCATACTACCCTAGGACTTAGAGCTTGGCGCCCTATCCCGACTATCATTTCGGAACTTTGGTACTGGCACACTAGATAAAGACAGAGTTGGGGCTGAAATTTTCTAAAAGAACTGAGAACAGTTACCACCCTTTGACCTCGGCTGAGAAAAGTTAAAGTTACCTGTTCTGGCCCTCTTAGTCTTTCTCTCTTTATCCTTAAGCTTCTATTACTCAATCTATTGAGCATGAACCATAAGCCTAGATAGGTCTATCTCCTTAATCAACATAGAAGTCCTACACTCCTTGACCACACTATTAGCTAAACCAAAAATAAATTTAATCATTCGAGACCTATTATCAGCCACCATCAAAGGAGCGTACCTCGCAAATTAGTAAACTTAAGCGAGTATTCCTGCACACTCATATTACCCAACTTTAAATTAATGAAATCCATCACCTTAGCTTTTCTCTACTCTAACTGAAATAACCTGTCTAAGAAATTCATGTCAAACTTCTCCCACTCAACAAGCCCTGTCTCAACACCCTTCTCCTCCTTCCACTACTTATACCACGTGTGAGCTACATCCTACAACTGGTAAGAATCCAACTTTGCACTCTTACTCTAAGTGACACCCATGATATCATTCATCCTGTGAACCATACAAAAAACTCATGCGGATCCTACTCAGACTTGGATCCCAAAACAAAAGGGGTTTCATTCGGGTGAAATCTTGAGTCCTAGTTACAGTTGGGTTTGCCACTAGGTTAGCTGGGGCAATAGTCTGCTGGTTGATCTGAGTAGATACTGAGTACGCAAAGGTAGTGATTGTTGCTCTAAACTCGGCATAAGAGACGTGCTCATTCAGGAGATCATCCTAAATAGGAGGAGAAGCGGGCTGATTTCTATTTTTTCTTTTGTTATTCTTTTTGGGAGGCATTATCTGTAAATGAAAGAAAGAATTAGTTAGAAAGAAAGTTTTAAATAGAGATTATGCTCATTCGCACGACGTAAATACTGAAATAAGGAAAACTGTTCCTAAAATGTTTTATAGCCTCATGTCCATAAGTGTGGCGCGTTTCACACCCATGCATAAGACTCTACTCAATGCGGCTTTCAGAATCCATAGGATACTGTAAAACCTTAGGCTCTGATACAAGTTTTGTCACGACCTAAGGATACCTATTAGTCGCAACAACGGTGCTTACAGTCACAAGTGACCAAAAGCTAACCCGTGAGCTGGTACCTACTGCGAGCACTGAATATCATAATAATAAAGGACACATACAAAAATAACTAAATAATTCATAAGGTCAGAATACCAAAAATACAATAAATTAACAACTATGTAATGCATGATAAAATACTGAAACACAAATGATAAGACTGAGAAACTGACTAGATATCTATCTGACTGTATGAATATCTGAAAGCCTCTAACCTAACTGAGGAGTTGATTAGACAGGCCCCAACTAACTCTAACTGACTAACTGAATAGAAATGAAAAATAACTGAGCAAACATAACAGGTCCTCAATAAATGAGGAATCACTACTACTATTATTGTTGTTGAAGAGATGGACTGTCTAAGTACGGTCAGGAAACTGAGCATCCGAACCGATGATATAAGACATCACGGCGCAAAGAAGAATTGTGGTCAGTACTTTGTATACACTACTATATGAGATGAGGTTAGGCTGATATACGTGGGTTACTATATGCATGAAATATGGAATAATTGAATAGTATAAGATAACAGAACATGAATGCATGAAAATTGAAATAACTAAGAATGCAAGACCAAGCACATATACATTTCAAAAATAATCTGTAAACTGAAATTTTGAAATCTGATAAATGAATTACTGGTAATCTGTATGCTTTGGTCAAGGAAACCTAAACTAAATTTTGGACTGAATACTGCACTGCGATTGTAGGAGGTATCACCTAACTGATATGCGCCAATCTAAGCTAATAGGGGTCCAACCTGTAACCCCATTTGGAAGGGTGTTGTACCGTGCCACGGGTACTAACACTGGCTGTGTGGATCCACTAAACTGGTGTTGCGAAGGACTAAAAAGTTACCCTATACTGTCAAGAAACACATATTATATGTGCCAACCCTAAATTGATAGAAAGACATCTTAAACCTACACTGACTACGTAGTTTTGTAACTCAAGGATTGCTACTAAGAGAAAAACCCTAAACTGGCACAAATGCCCCCATCCCTAGGTTTGTTGGATGCTGAATCCTACTCCCAACTAAATGACACTGTTTACTGGACTGAACTAATCTTAACTGAGAAAATAACTGATCATAACAACTAACTAAATAACAATGCTCATGGTTTATCTAAAATTATTTTGAAGATACTGAAATTATGTAAACAACTTGGTATTGGGTATTAATAACCCACCAGCACTGAATGGAAATAACAATGATGACATATAAAGCTTTAAAATCAATAGAAGGGGATCATTGCTCAAAACCTAACATTTAGACATTTCATCAAACACAAGAGAGTCATAAATTGAAGCATGGTAATGGGTATAGCATGCTAGGATAACATGATTACAATACTAAAACCATGAATTAGGGAATTCAATATGAAGATTTCAATATTCAAAACATGTAATGGCTTATCCCATCGAAAACACTTGTAAACATATCTCCCAATCAAAATCAATAATAGCTTCATGGAGATAATTCAACTTGAACATGAAAAAAACTCAGCATTTAAAAATAAAAAAGGATTCTTAAACTCCATAGGTGAAAAGGGCCAGTGGATGAACATCACACATACCTTAAACCCTTAAGCTTGAAAGAGAAACACCAATCTTGATGCTTTATTGAAGCTTCTTGGATTTGGGAACATGAATTCTTTGTTTTCTTAGAGAGAAAGTAATGGCAATTGATGTTCTTAGGAGGTAAATAGGGTTTCATTAAGAGGAGAATTGAAGAAGATGGCCAAATAATACCCTGACTGACGTTATAATTCGTGAATTGGTGAATTAAATTGAGGGGGAATAAAACAATTGCCCCTCAAGAAATTAAATTCATTAATGGAATACAGTTTACAGGGTCACCGCAAAGCAATGAGGGTTCCCTTGCTACTACCACCGCGATGCGGCCCTATCGCGATGAGCTGTTGGAATAGAGATCCAAACATAACCCAATCCTCGTCCAAAAATTTCAAAACTTCTTTGAGTCATGTACCTTACACCCCTGAACATGAATTAACTCAAAAACCAATGTATCAGGGTCAGGAAGACCAATTTAAAAATCCTCAAAGTTGAGAGGCCTTAAAATGACTAAGTCTCCAACACTTAGTGAAATTTTCAGGTTTTAAGCCTCTTACACATGCGACTAGGAACTAAACTAAGAATAATATAGGGTATTACACCTTACTCTGTAAAATCAAATCACGGGAAAATCCAGAAGAAAATTTCCTCATTTTAGCCATCATGCAAGACACTAACTCAGGCGCATATTGGGACAATTGATGAAATTTCAAGGAATACTCCTTAACCGTCATCCTACCTAGCTTCATATTAAAGAACTCTTCCGTTCTTGCCTCCCTAAACTCCAGAGAAAATAAGCAGACCAAAAAAGCTCTAGAGAAATCATCCCATAGTGAAATTCGACATTGTCTCCCCTAGATTGTTCCTATTCTTTATAGCATTGGCATGTTACATCCTTTAGTTGATAGGAAACAAATTGCACACCCACCATATTAGAACCACGCATCATACGAAAGATCTTTTCCATCTCATCGATAAAGTTTTGAGGATCTTCCTCAACTTTAGAAATAGTGAACACACGGGACTCAACCTCATATGTTGGCTAATCCTTATGGCCTTAGAAGATGCAGTAATAGAAGATACATGCTAAAACTGATAAGCTACCACCTGAGCTAACATTTGACACATCTGGATAAGGAGCTCGAGGATGACTAAAAGGGACCGGTGGAACTCCAGAAAGGCAATCAGGAACTAGACCCCTAGACCGAGTCTGTACACCATAAGCAGGGCATGTCCTATCAGCATTGTCCTTAAGTGGGATTGAAAAGTTTCCATGAGCTTCAGATCATTTGGGAGGCATAATCTAAGAAGCAAACAAATGGTATTTAGAGGACATTACAAGACCTTAGACTCTACAGCCTGATATAAGATAGCAAGAAAGGTAAATATTCCTAAATGGCTTGCGTCATCTACATTATAAGTGTGGCATATTACACACCCATAAATGATACTCTACTTGACACGGCTTTGTTGGACACCCAATGACATAAAAACTAGCCTCTGATACCACCTTGACATGACCTAAACCGAGTCTAGACGTGTCGGGTATCTTAAGTCCCACGAGGACTAGAGATCACCCCTTCACCTAACCAACCCAAACACAATACACCCCAAAGTCAGATGAATTTGGAATATATAAAAAGATAGTAGGGAATAGCTTAAGAAAGTCAAAATGCATGTCCATAACCAATCAATGACGACCATCCATACAATCGACCGACACCACTCAATAACCATACTAGTCCAGTCAAATCCTTCTAAACAGCAAACTAAAATTGAATATCACTAAAGTATCGGGACATGTCCCCGACTATAGCCAAAAATAGTATGTGATAGTCTATAAAAAAAAGAAACATAATCCTAAAATGTATCTTTCCAAAGCATAAAATTTCACCACTTCAAGTCGACTCTCGATCAATCCATGATCGCTAAGCGGGAGAAGTAGAATATGACTAATTCTAATATCGTGTGTGGATACATCATCAGAAGACGGTTAGCAGGGTGAATGCTAGCATGTAACTCAGGGACAAATACAAAATAATGTCGTGCATTCAAATCAAGTCAACCAATGCATAATAACTATATGAAAATACATATATACATATCATGACAGAATAGGGAATAAGGTTTAGCATTCACTTTAAAACCTTAACCTAGATTATTAGCTCAACCATCGTATAATAGTACCCACAGGCTATATGGGCCCCAACTCTTACCCCCTGATCGAGTGCCAGTGCATCTAGCCACACTAATCAGAGAAATATCTCATATATATGCACACGGGGGATCCAAACCTCCCAACATATGCTAAGGTGACTTAAGCACCCAATCATGTAATGATTTATGGGGGGCTCAAATCTACCTAATCATGAAAGAATACAAATAAGAGGGACTCGAACCTCCTTGGTAACTTTGACCCCCGCGTCGGCAAATGCAGTTTCCAGTGTCAGTTACCTGGACCTTCACTTTTCACGACTCAGCTACACAACCCTATTTATAGCCAGTTAAAACATTTATCACACAATTTCATTCATGAACACATTCCATATTAAGACATGCATTGTTGGTATCGTCATACCAACAACACTTGTAAGGTAACAACAACATACCGAAATAATTCCCATTTACTTAGAGAAAACAACTCCCTTTATTTATTAATACAAGGTGGGGGGACACTAACTTTCTTTGTTCATTAAATCATGTCATTGTATTTAAAATACCTCTTTATATCATGAAATAGTTTAAGAAAAGTTCAATTTATAAATTCTCACTTTTCTCATAACTTAAAACCAATTTTACACTATGGGTTGGGGTCATAACCATTTCAAAAGTCACAAATTTTTTAGAAACATAATTCCCTAATTCATCCACCATACCCATGAATCCATAAGTTCAAAAACATATTTAAAACATGAATAATTATAATTAAATCAAGGGAAAACATTATTCAACAATAAGCATTCAAAATCCACAGCCCTTGTTTTCAAAACCCAAACAATTCCAAGTCAATAACACTGTAATACATATGTTTTTTCACCAATTAACAAAGAGGGGAGAGTCACATTCCTCAAATAGCAAGATGTACGAAGAGAAATCACCGTTGAAACCCCTAATTGATCAAACTCCTAAAAACCCTAAGTGTTCTTGACCTTGGGGTTTGGGAGTACTTAAGAAGTTACTTTGATATGTTTCTAAGTGCTAATAACACCCTAATGAGGTTATAAGACCTGGATTTCATGTTGGGTAAGAGGGTAAATGTCTTTAATTCCCTTAACTTAATATTTTTAAAAGGGTTTCCTTTGACTACGAGTCGACCATCGACTCATAAACACTCATTATAAATTGTCACCATGATTCATAACCAGAGTAGAACTAACAAAGCACCCTACACTACATACCTTAGGACTCAGCCACAGGACTCGTAATGGGACCCTACGACTCGTAGGTCCTAGTCATAATCAACACAGAACCCATTTGGGCTATACATTGGACACCATATGATTTACACCCCATGACTCATAACAAATCCCTACGGCTCATAGTGTACCACTCGTACTCAGAGCTGAAACATGCCACAAACTTACATGATTTAGTTATGACCCATTCCAATGACTCATCAGGACACCTTAAGAATCATAGGGAAAATCATAAACAGGGCAGTAATCTTAAACCTCAAGGAATTTTTAAAGACCAAAATCTAAGGTATTTCAGGTATAGGACCCATATTTGGTCGAAATGACATCAAATGAAAATTTGAGTTTGCCATTTATTCTGGAATATCAAATTTAGTGTGGTTCCATAGCTTATTTGCATACAGGAGATTTTGAATTTATCTCGAGGGTATGACGGAAACATAAAAATTTTCCAAGTTTTTAGTTGCTATCTTATGTAATGGTAATTGCAACCATGGGTGGCGATTGCAACTCCTCGTGTAGGGGAGATAGTGTGATCTCCAAGTCCTATCATGATCGCGACTATCCTGTCCAGGCTGGGGATAGTTTGATCGCACATCTATCCTTTATAATAGCCACACCTAATTACCTGGTGGAGTATAAATTGGCCCATTATGTCGCAAATTAGCCTATTTGTTATCCATACCTGTAGAGTAAGAACCCTAAGAAATGGGATATCTTAAAATTAAGACTTGTGGGTGACTTGGGAGCTTGATTAACATTGATTTTTGTAATTATGTTTCATTTTGAGGTAAGCTTTCAATATTTTCTTAGTGGATTTTTGTGAATTCTTAAAAAAAACAAAATATCTTAAGGTTTTGATTTTAACACCAAATTAGCTTGGTTTTCACCCCTTCTTGAGGGTTATGATTCCTTGATAATGTATGAATATTGGGTTGGTATCAGAAAGGTGATTTCCATAGATAGGACCCACATGGGGTTTTGATGTAATATTTGGACCCGAAGCACTATGGTGCAATATAGATATTGATGTTCTCATATTTATGAGTAAAATGTGATTTTGATATCCTAGCATTTTGAAGAGGTTTCTCAGAAAGGAAAAGCAAAGGTTTAGTGGTTCGTTGAGCTTTCTTCATCATCATGGTATTCTAGGTTTAAACCTAGGTTAGATTAAGGTATTTCATAATAAATTTGTGATATTGTGTTGGATTTGCGATGGGTTTTAGGTGTTGATTGATGGAATGCAAGACTTGGGGTAAGTTGAGATGATTAGGCTAGTTAGATACCTCAATCTTGAAACACTTAGCTTGTTCCCTTTTGCTTTAGGTAAACTCGACTTCATTATTCATGTTTAGCATGAGAATGTCTTAGGTTACTCTAATCAGGCATAATTTACCTAGTTGTAATGTTTTAGGTAAACTCCCTATATTAGGGATAATTAAGACTTATTGATATTTAAAAGTGGATTTAGATACCTTAAGACTAGTTTGAGTAGAAATTTGCTTAAAAATTGAACTCGAGGATTAGAAGTGGACTATTAACCCACTTTAGGCTATGAAACATGTTAACTTTGGTGAACCTTCACACTATTTGGGCTCGTGGGAGTGTGTATGGAGGTAATAGTGTTGAATCTTGATACTTGATGGTTATGTTGGTAATTATGAGAATGGAAACCTATAGATCATATGATAGGTTATGCTATTGATGATATGAATTATGATGACGACTATGTATATATTATGGCTGGTTTGATTTTGGGTATTGATTATAATATGAACAGTTTGATTCTGGGTATTGCTTATGTTATGATCGATTCAATTTTAGGTATTGATTATATTATGATCGGTTCAATTTCAGGAGTTACTTATATTATGATCAGTACAATTCTGGGTATTTATCTATAACATGATGAAATCATAAAGTAATGTATAATTGGTAAGTAATGGCCAGTGAATAAATGGTGCTTAGTGGGCAATCGGTGGCTAATTGATAATCGTGAATTATGGAATAATGTTGGCAATTTTCTAGGTGATGGCATAATTCCAAATGATGAAAATTATGGAACGAAGGTTAAATGATGATGATGATGACGATGGCTAGTTTTAAATGATGTGACACAACCCGACCTCAGGCCTTGATGTAATGGGCATCCCAAGTCCAACCAGGATCGGGGACCGCCTCTTGTTACCCAACCCAACAACCTGTATCCACCCTTAGATAGGCTGAATTTTGAATTTTAAACATATAACAAGATAGCGTAAATGTTCTCATCAAGACTCTGGGATAGAGTCATAATTGTGACCAACCAAATGAGTCCAACTGTACCTCACCAACCACCCAAACTATACCAAAACAAACCATAGGTCATAAACCAAGCCATAACCAGAGAGAATACCAAAACATAATAGAATTAATCAAAAAATATAATAGGCTAGAACAACCAACAATATTGTCCAAGGGTGTAAGCCCCAACACCAATACCGATGCCAAGGCAAAAACCAAGACCAATCCCACCCATACCAGACCCCAAAATTACCACAAAGCCTCTATCCAAAAGAGTAAGCAAATCTTGTTGGGATATGCCCCCAACCATGGCCAAAACTAATATCCAAAATAAATGAATGTCTGAAGAAATCCATAATATGAAATGATGCCTTCCAAAAGGTTGAAAGCTCACCACTTTAGTCCAAATGTTGATACCGAATTCACATGCTTAATAGGAGAAGAAGAATAGTCGGTTCCTACATAGCGTGGGTATATAGCCGCCAGTAGACGGGGTTAGCGAGTGACCGCTAGCATGAATATCATGACAAGGATAAAATAATTCAAGTTATAAAACCAAGTAAAACCATCCATAATGCACACAATAATACATATATAAGTTCCAGGAAAGGGAACCAGGTTTAGTATGCATTTAAAATCTTTACCTGTGTTATGTAGCTTAGCCATCCAAAACCACCCGCGGGCGATATGGATTCAACTCTCCCTGCTGAAAGGGCCCCAGTGTGTGTAGCCACACGACCAGGGAAGTATCCCATGGGATGACTATTACATCCTCCAATAGTATTCCATCATGCACACGATCCACTAAAACAAATACTCATATCGGCAAATACGAGTTTTCAGTTTTGGTCCCCCTGGATAGCCACCTTCCATGGCCTTAATACACACCCCAACATTAATACCCGATTAAAAACATTTCCAGATAACCAACCAAATCCATGTACCATTTTATTATCCAAGGGCACTATTAGTGGTATCGTCATACCACCCCATTACTTGCAAGTAATATTCATAGCCAAACCATTTAGGTTAAGGGGACTTTCAAGTGCCTTCCATATGCCATATTAAACCACTTGGGAGACTTCCATGTTCTCCCCATGCATAACCATTTAGCCTTTAGACTTTTCAAACGATTTGAACCATCTATAGTTACTTTATCAAGTTTAAAACACGCAAGAGTTCCATTAAAAGAAGTCAATGCAATGAATATATCTTTATAAGCATTTTATCAAACACATTGGGGGCATAATATAACCAAAACCAATTCCAAAGACCATTAAACCATTACCATGCAATTAAATTGTCCAAAACCACCATTAATGCATATAAAAGCATAATTAAAACCATAGGAAACCATAACCAAGTATTTAACTTCAAAACCCAAAAATAATAGTTGCAAGACATAATTATGAAATCAACCATATAAACCATGTATTTAGTTGAAATTACAATGAGGGAATAGAAACATGTCTTACACTAAAGAATTGATGGAAAGAAATCACCAAAGCAATCCCCAAAGCAATCCTCAAGATGAAACCCTAGCCTTCTTGCCCCATTAGCTCTTGAGAGATTTATGAGAAATTTTGGAATAATTTCTAAGTGTTAATGAATAGAAGAATAGGGTAAACAGCCTCTAATGTGTATTAGAAGTCGTGAGTTCTAATTAGGGTAAGTATGGAAATATCGAGAATACCCCCACTTAAGTCCCTTAAAAATCCCATCACAAGGATACGACTGACCTATACGATCAGCACCCACTACTCGTACCCAAGCCTCAACCTTGAATCAAACATTGTCCAGTATACAACTTATCCAATGAAGTCGTAACCACAGCATACAATCCATACCCATGACCCATATCCCTGGCAGAACAAAATACCAGGAAAATCAAACACTGCCCATCATACAAGTTCCGGATATGACTTGTACCAATTTCTATGACTCATACCCCTAAGTCGTACCCATTCCAGTGACCAAAACCATACCACCAACTATCACAGGTCAGTATACAACAGGACCATAGCATTCATACCCTAATATACAGCTCATACCCATGAGTCGTATTAGGTTCGGAGAACGGAATTCTAGAAAAATTTCTAAGTGTCAAAACCCAAAATATTTCAGTCTCCCCCACTAAGAACATTCATCCTCGAATGACAGACAAGGTAGGGGTAACCACAATAAGTATTGTATTATAGACATCCTTTCAACAAAGTTTGAAAACAAAGAGGAAAAGATGGTAATCTTTCCTTTAACAAACTCAAAAAATAAAGATGTGTTCAAAACACATACCTTCCGCATGAATCCCAAGAGCAGAAAACAAATACGGATACTTGGACTTTATGTCCCCTTCCACCTCCCAAGTAGCTTTTTCCACCTTATGATTCCGCCATAGAACCTTAACCTAAGACACATCCTTGGTCCGCAACTAATGAACTTGCTAATCTAATATCTCAATCGGAACCTCTTCACAAGACAAAGACAAAGAATCTGAAATACACAATCCTTCCAAAGGAACAACCGAAGAAGGATCACCAATACACTTTCTCAACATGGAAATATGAAAGACCGAATGAACCAACTCAAGTTAGATCTTAACTCCAACTTATAAATAACATTGCCAACTCTTTGCAAAATCTCATAAGGACCAACGAATCGAGGACTAAGTTTCCCCTTCTTGCAAAACTGCACCACTTTTTTCATGGGAGACACTTTAAGGAACACCCTATTCCCGACCTCAAACTCCAAGACTCTACGTCTAACATCTGCATAGGACTTTTGGCAAATTTGGGCAGCTTTAAGTCTATCTCAAATCACCTTCACCTTCTCCATCGCTTGATAAATAAAATCTGAGCCAAACATGTCCGCCTCACCAAGCTCAAACCAACTAATAAAAGATCTACACCTCCTACCATATAATGTCTCAAAAGGGGACATACCAATACTAAAATGATATCTATTGTTGTAAGAAAACTCCACCAAAGTTAGATACTCAACCCACTTGCCACCATAGTCAATCACACGGGCCCAAAGAATATCCTCTAATGCTTGAATAGTTCTCTCCACTTGCCCATCCGACTGCGGATGAAAAGCAGTACTCAGACTAACCTTAGTCCCCAACCCTTTCTGGAAAGACCGCCATAAATGGGACATAAACTGTGTACCACGATCATATATAATCAAGACAGGTACCCCCAAGCATCTTCACAATCTCCTAAATATATAGCTTCACATAATCCTCCGCTGAAAAGGTAGTCTGCACTGGAAAGAAGTGCGAGGACTTAGTTATCCTATCCATGATAACCCAAATTGAATCATACTAATTTTGAGACCTAGGAAGACCGGAAATGAAATCCATATTGATCATCTCATACTTCTATTAAGGAAACTCTATTTCTTGATACAACCCACCAGGCTTTATGGGGTCAACCTTAACCTGTTGACATACCATGTACTTGGACAAGAAATCAACCACATCCCTCTTCATACTATTCTACAAATAGATCTCCTTAAGAACATGATACATATTTGTCGAGTCGGGATGAACAACATAGCGTGACTCATGTGCCTTAGGCAAAACACTTTTTCGCAAACCGTCGACATCAGGAACGCACAACCTTCCTTGGTATCGCGAAGTACCATCGCCACTTATCTTAAACACCGTCATCTTTTGCCCACCAATATTACTTTTGATTTTCATCAAGACAGGATCCAAAACTTTCTTCTCCTTAATCTCCATACCAAGAGAAAATTGAACCACTTCTAGCACCATCATACTACCATCCTTTGATTCCAAGAGACAAACTCCAAGATTAGCCAAGTGGTAAATATCCTTCACCAATTCCCTCTTGCCTTTCTCCACATGAGCTAGACTACCCATGGATAACCTGCTAAGAGCATCAGCAACCACATTACCCTTACCTAGGTGGTAGTGAAGACTCAAATCATAATCCTTAAGAAGCTCAAGCCATCTCCTCTGCCTGAGATTAAGCTCTTTATAAGTAAACACGTACTGAAGACTCTTGTGATCAGAAAAGATATCCACATGAACACCATACAGATAATGTTTCTATATTTGCAACGCAAACACTACTTCCAATAACTCTAAATCATGAGTAGGATAATTCCTCTCATGTACCTTCAACTGCTTGGAAGCATAGGCAATCATCTTTACATGTTTCATCAAAACACAACCAAGCTCTACCCAAGATGTATCACAATAAGCCACAAATCTATCATTGCCCTCTGGCAAAGTCGGGATTGGAGTCGAAGTCAACTTATCCTTCAACTTCTCAAAACTCCATTCACAAGCATCCAACAAGGAAATCTTAACCTTTTTCCTAAGTCACCTTAGTCAAAGGAGCAGTTATAGAAGAAAAGCTTTCCACAAACAGCCTATAATACCCAGTTAAACCCAAGAAGCTTAGAATATCGAATGGAGTCGTGGTCCTAGGCCACCCCTTCACCATAGTAACCTTTTGCAGATCCATCATGATCTCTTCGCAAGTAATTATATATAAGAAAATCACAGAGTTCAACCAAAACTCACACTTAGAGAACTTGGCATACAAATGTTGTTCCATAAAGGTTTGCAACACCACACGAAGGTGATTAGCATGATCCACCTCACTCTTTAAATAAACCAGAATTTCATCAGTAAACATAATAACAAAGAAATCCAAATGTTGCCTGAACACCCTATTTATTAATTCCATAAATATTGTCGGAGCATTAGTCGACCCAAATTATATCACCAAGAACTCAAAATTCCCTTACCGAGTATGAAAAGCCATCTTAGGGATATCCACCTCCCTAATCTTAAGCTGATGGTAACCAGATCAAAGATCTATCATAGAGAAAAACTTGGCACCTTACAACTAGTCAAACAATTCATCTATCCGAGGAAGAGAAAACTTGTTCTTGATCGTTACCTTATTCAATTTCCTGTAGTCAATTCACATTCAAAGGGAACCATCCTTCTTTCCCCAAACAACACCGGTGCACCCCAAGGAGAAATAATAGGATGAAAAAAACCCTTATCCATAAGATCCTTAGGTTGCTCCTTAAGTTCTCTCAACTTAGTCGAAGCCATTCTATACGGAGGAATAGAAATTGAATGAGTGTCCAAAAGTATATCGATACCAAACTCTGTTTCCTTATCCAGAGGAACACCAGAAAAATCATCCGTAAAGACCTCTAGAAACTCATTAACCACGAGGACCAAAGACAAAAAAAGACCTTCCGAGTTAGAATCTTTACCAGGACCAAGTGATAAAGACAACTCTTAGAGATTAACCTCCAGGCTCTAAGATAAGAAATAAAACTCCCCCTAGGAGCTAAGGAACAACCTTCCCATTCTATAATCGGTTCACCAGGGAACTTAAAGATAACCCTACGAGTCTGACAATCCAAAGATACATAACAAGAATGCAACCAATCCTTACCCAGAATTACATCAAAATCTATCATATCTAACTCAAACAGATCTGCCAAGGTATGTTTGCTACCAAATAATACCACACACCCCTATAGACTCTTAGAAATAACTGAGTCACCTATCGGGGTGGAAACAAAAAAAGGATCCAAAATAAATTTCAGATCAAAATCAAAAGACACAGCCACATATAAAGTCACATAAGAAAGAGCGAACCTTGGATCAAAAAAACAATATACGTCACGAGAGAAAAGTTGTAACGTACCATTAACAATATTAGGTGATGCCTCATATTCCTATTGGGACGCTAAAGCATACAACCTGTTCCAACCAACACTAGAACCAGGAGTAGTAATTGAAGCAGTTGCCCCACCACCAGGTGCAGGAGACGAAGCTACAGGAATATTATTCTCCCCCGTAGCAACTTTGTTAATCGAAAAATCCCTAAGTCGATGGCCCACCTGGACACACTTAAATCATTTGTCCCTTCCTTCCTTGCAATAACCCCGATAAGGACGACCACAAAATTAACAAAGAGAACATGAAAAAACTGACTGACCTCCGCTCACCTGAGATTGGGCAACCTTTGCCCGAGAGTTGTCACCACCATGTTGACACCTGTCTCCCGACTGATAAGGAGCACTAGCAAAAAAGAAGCCAGAACTTCCCCCTCCCCTTCTTTTTCTGCCATTTGCCACCATCTCTACCATACTGAGACTGAGCATCTCCTTAATTAGAAAACCTGTTCCTCTTTCGTTGCCTATCCCCAAACTTCAGCTGCCTTTTCTAATCATCCTTAACCTGCTACAAATACATAGTCAACTGAGAAATATCCAAATCTTTAATGAGCAAAGCAGTCTTGCTCTCTAAGATCAAATCTCTATTCAATCCAAAAACAAACTTTCTCATTCTCGGTCTCATATCATCCACTAAGTTAAGAGCATACATTGATAGCTGATGGAACTTCAAAGTATAATTCTTTACTACATCCTCCCCTACCTGAGGTTCACAAACTCCTCCATCTTAGCTTCCCTAAACTCTTGATGAAAGAATAGATCTAAGAAGGCATTAAAAAAGGCCTCCCACAATTCTTTCTCTTCAATACAACCTATATCCCTATCCCACTCCTCATACCACTGATAAGCGATATATTTGAGCTGATAAGCTGCAAAGTTAACCCCCTCCATATTAGTAGCATGCATCACCTAAAAGATCTTTTTTATCTTATCTAAGAAGCCCTGTGGATCCTCCTCCACCATCACTCCAATAAAAGTTGGAGGAACCATCTTTATAAATTGGCCAACCCTTGTGGCCTCAGCAGATAAACCACCATCCGTACCCCACTCGGCTGGAGCAACAACTAGTTGGACAATAACATGAATAGACTAACAAAATTCTACATTTGTCACATTGCCCTAAGGTACCTAAGGAGAACTATATGGAATAAGAGGAAATCAAGCACCATCAGGAATAGGCCCATGAGATCGAAGATGTACCCCAGACGTAGGACATACCTCTTCAGCATCATCCCCCGATGGGAAGAAAGAATTTCCTTGTCTTTCAGATCTAGGAGGCATGATCTGAAAGACGAACAAACAAGGATTAGATAAGATTCCAGGATTGAGAACCCAAGCTTGAAGATAAAATACCAAGTAAGTAAAAAATTCCTAAATGTCTTGCAGCCTCTTCCTTATGAGTGTGGTGTGCTTCACATCCCTAACAGAAAATCTACTCGACACGACTTTGTGGACTTCCAATTGACCATCTACCTAGGGCTCTGATACCAAAGTGATATGACCCGACCCCAGGCCTTATTGTAATAGGCATCCCAAGTCCAACCAGTACCGAGGACCACCCCCTGCTACACAACCCAACCACCTATAACCAGCCTTAGATGGGCTGAATTTTGAACATATAACAAGATAGAATAAATCTTCTCACCTAGACATTGGGATAGGATCACAACCATGATCGACCCAACCGAGTCCAACCGTACCGCACCAACTGCCTAAACCATACCAAAACAAACCATAGGCCATAACCAAAGACAATACCAAAACATAATATAATTAATCCCAAAATGTAATAGGACAGAACAGCTAATAATATCATCCAAGGGTGTAAGCCCCAACACCAATACCGATGGCAAGGAAAATATCAATACCGATCTCGCCCATACAAACCCTCAAAATTACTACAAAGTCTCTATCCAAAAGAGTAAGCAAATTCAGTTGGGACATGCCCCCAACCATGGACAAAACTAATATCTAGAATAAAAAAATATCTAAAGAAATCCATAACATGAAATGATGCCTTCTAAAGGGATGGAAGCTCACCTCTTTAGTCCAAATATTGATACCAAATTTACGTGCTAAACAAGAAGAGTAGAATAGTTAGTTCCTGTATAGCATGGGTAAACAACCGCAAGTAGATAGGGTTAGCGCGTGAATGCTAACGTGAATCTCATGATAAGGACAAAATAATGCCTGTTATAAAACTAAGTAAAACCATCCATAATGCACACAACCATACATATATAAGTGCCGGGAAAGCGAATTGGGTTTAGCATGCATTTAAAACCTTCACTTGGTCTTTATAGCTTGGCTGTCCAAAACCACCCACGGGCGTTATGGGGTCAGCTCACTCTACTGAAAGGGCCCCAATACGTGTAGCCGCACGGCCAGGGAAGTATCTCATGGGATGACTACTACATCCCCTAATAGTGTGACATCATTAATGCGGTCCACTAAGACCAACCCTCATATCGAAAAATATGAGTTTCCAGTTTTGGTCCCCTCGAGACCGCCACCTTTCACAACCTTGCTACAAATCCTAACATTGAAGCCCAATTAAAACTATCTTCAAATAACCTACCAAATACATTTTCCATTTTATTATCCAAGACCAATATTAGTGGTATCGTCATACCACCCCATTACTTGAAAGTAATATCCATATCCAAACCATTTAGGTTAAGGAGACTTTCAAGTGCCCTTCCATATACCATATTAAACCACTTGGGAGAATTTTATGTCCTCCACAGGCATAAACATTTAGACTTTAGCCTTTTCAAACCATTTAAACCATGTATTATTCCTTTACCAAGTTTAAAACATGCAAAAGTTCCATTAAAAGAAGTCAATATGAACATGTCTTTATAAATATTATATCAAATACATTGGGGACATAATATAACCAAAACTAATTCTAAAGACCATTAAACCATTACCATGCAATCCAATTATCCAAAACCACCATTAATGCATATAAAAGCATAATTAAAATTATAGGAAACCATAACCAAGCATTTAACATCAAGACCCCTAAATAATAGTCAAAAGCCATAATCATGAAATAGTAAAACCATAAAATCAACCATATAAACCATGCCTTTAGCTAAAATTAAAATAAGGGAAGAGAATCATACCTTATACTGAAGAATTGACAAAAAGAAATCACTAAAGCAAGGCCCAAAGCAATTCTCAATATGAAACCCTAGCCTTCGTGCCCCAAAAGCTCTTGAGAGAATTATGAGATGTTTTAGAATAGTTTCTAAGTGCTAATGAATAGAATAATAAGGTAAACAGCCTCCAAAGTGTATTAGAAGTCGTTGTTTCTAATTAAGGTAAGTAGGAAAATATCCAAAATACCCCCACTTAAGTTCCTTAAAAATCCCATCACAGGGATATGATTGACCTATACGAGTGTACCCTTCTATACGATCGGTACCCACCACTCATACCCAAGAATCAACCTTGAATAAAACATTATCCAGTATACGACTCATCCAACAAAGTCATAACCACAGCATACGATCCGTACCCATGACCCATATCCCTGGCAGAATAAAATACTAGGAGGATCAAACACTGTCTACCATACAAGTCCCGGATACGACTCGTACCAAGTCCTACGACTCATACCCCTAAGTAATACCCATTCTAATAACCAAAACCGACCAACTAATACTAGTTAGCATACGATAGGACCATACCACTCGTACCCCAACATACGGCTCATTCCCATGAGTCGTATTGGGTCAGGAGAACGGATCTAAGAAATTTTCTAAGGGTCAAAACCTAGGATATTTCATGATGCATACTTAGACTATTATTCTCAAAAGTGTACTCTATAGTTGTATAGTAGGCTGTGATGAGTAGTTTATTTTTCTGCACTAATTAACATATGGGAGCCAATTTTGTAGCTATGCTTGCTTGTTCTTGATTCTTACTATATGTTGTCATTATAATCTCAATTTATGCCCTATTTATATACAGTGATGATGGAGATGACTCAGGTTTGATTCTATAACATGACTTAGATATGTTATCTTACACTTCATCATTCTTATATCATGATTTAGCATAGTCGGTCGATGATGCCTACTAAGTACCTATTGTTTTAGTACTCATACTACACTTCTATATATTTATGGTGTATATTAGAGTACTAGTTTCTGCTTTTGACTATTGTTCATGTGGTGATTAATTTTTGGAGATAGGGTGAGCTCTTAGAGTTCAAGTCGCCCATTTCCCTCTATCTTTATTTTTAGTCTTTTGTTTTAAGACAGTTGTATTGACTTCTCTAGACTCTAAGTTATGTTGATACTATTTGATTCTCTTGTACTGGCTCTACCAGATCGTAGGATTGGTATCTTGTGTTGACTATCTTTGTTTATCTAGTTCTTCTTTGCTAATTAATATTTTATTCTCAAATTTTGACTATATTGGACATTTTCTAAGAAAATACCCATTATATCAGCTTCAAGTTATGGTTTTGCTTACCTACTAGAGAGATTAGTAGGTGTCATCATAATTCATAAATCGGGTCGTGACACTTCTACCCATTGTGCTTATGGGGCTCGGTTGGGTTTAGTTTCATTATGTGTACCTTCTAGGCTTATAGGGTTCTAGTTAGGTTATAGCTAGGTATATAATTCTACTTTTTAGTGATTCATATTCTATTCTCTCATTTGCTTAGCATAGCTTGTGATTGTCATTCTGACTGATATTTATTACCCTTTTAGTATTGCTTCACATTTTATTATGCTTTTACTTTAATTGAGCTTAGTTACACTATGACGCCTACTAAGTATCCCATATTTTACTACTCGTACTATATTCTTGCATCTTTTTCCCTAATGTCGAACCTATTATGAGTCATTATCATTGATGTCGACCTAGAGTGGAGTTGTTATTCGGAGATTAGGGTGAGCTTTTGGTATCCGAGTTGATTTATCTTCTTTTATATTAGTGCTAGTCTTACTTTTATATTCAGAGATAACTGGGTATCTTTTGGCACTTTTCCAGAACTCATTATGAATGGTGGCTCTTATACTGACCTTACCAGGTCTTAAGGAATTCATTTATGTATTTTTTTTGTTATGCCATGCATGTACATTTCTTTTATAGTCACTTTACATTACTATTTTATCCTTGTTTTTCTCGCTTCTGGTTGTTAACCCGTTACTCACCATTTCAAACTATGTCTTTGGTTTTTCTATGAGTGGTTAAGTAGGTCCCATCATGACCTAAGTATTTAGGTTGCCACAACCAGGGTCTAACCCAGGATCCACCTAGATTTATAGCCATGTCCGTGCTTAGAAATGCCCTAGATATCAAGTATGATTAGAGGTCAGCCAATGGATGGGGCCCAGATATTTATTAACATAGGGTGTGCTAGGTACAGGGGTATTACCTGCAACTACGGCTCCCCAAACAAATGTTCCTCCATAACTATTAGTCGTATAGCCAGCAACAACCTACAAGTTATGACTTCTGAGGAGCAGAAGATGACAGGTTGATTTCTTAGGTTGTCTCTATTGAAGTTTTCAAAAGCCTAGTGGATGCATATGAGTTTCTTACCAGCTACGAGGAGAGATATGTAATCTTGTTAAAGTGGATTAGCATGGAGTTCTTTACACCATATTTTAATTTGAAAGTTCAGCAAGGTAGTGGTGTAGATGGTACCTTGACTGTAGATTAGTTAACTTCCTTCTTATGAGATACATTTGATTCTCCAAGGCTTTCTTAGAGAAGTATATGCATTACATCATACATGAGTGCTGAGGGATGAGTTTTCAAAGTTAGAGTAGGATTCTATGTTAGTATCTGAGTGTGAGTCCAGGTTTCATGAGTTAGATAAGTATGCCATGATGATTCTACCTATCAAGCATGAGAGAGTGTAATGCATGTATATCTAGATAGATTATGATATTTTCAAGTATATTATCTATAGATAATGTTAAACATACATGTACTATGGAGGATGTGAATCACAAGGCCCATGAAGGAAGCAATAAGACACCCCTTCATCAGGGCTTATAGTGGTAGTTATAGTGGGTCAGAGTTTTGAGGTTGCGGTTTCCAGGGTAGGCATCAGCAATAATACCAATATCAGTAGTATGGTCAGTCTAGTATTCATGTTCACATTTCACTTCAGATATCATATGGGGTTCAGCCTGGATATAGTGATTTCAGTAGTTAGGGCATTGGTTAGCTGTCATGGGGTGTTCAGTTATGGGATTTAGGTCATGGTGGCCATTTTGGGTCAGTAGTACACTCTGCTCAAGGCATGGCATCCAGGGTATATTTTCATTGTGGGGTTGTCTAGCAATCCTTTATTTATAATGATATATTCATCTACTCTTACAGGGATTTCATATTAGTAGATTAGGTTTATTAATCATGTTTGGTGGCTATTTAGGAGTATAAAACTTAGGCTAACCTTATTATGCTTGACGTGGTAGATTTCAATGTTATTCTGGGCATGGACCGATTATCCCCTACCACATAAGTTGGATTGCTTCATCAAGATCATTATCATAGCCATGCCTAGCATATTTCTAATTGTGTGGAAAGGCTCTATTAATCATGCTCCAATAGGGGTTATTTTTTACATTCGATGTCATGAGCCAATAGGGGTTATTTCTTATATTCAATCAAGGAGACTAGTGTTAAGGGGATGTTTGCCCTATCTTGCTTATGTTTGTAATACTAATATTGATATCCCTTTACTTGATTATGTTCTTGTGGTCTATGAGTTGGCAGATGTCTTCCTTACTAACTTGTCTGGCCTCCCGCCTGAGTGGGATATTGATTTTTCTATTTATGTTGATCCATGCTCCAAGCCAATTTCTATTCAACCTTACTCTATGGCTCCTACTAAGTTGAGAGAGCTTAGTGTCCAGCTTTAGGATTTTCTAGGTAATGGTTTCATCGAACCAAGTATTTCTCCGTGGGGTGACCTTATTATTTTTGTGAAGAAGAAAAATGGCGTTATGTGTATGTGTACCAACCATAAGCACTAGAATAAGGGGATTATAAAGAATAAGTATCTAATGCAACATATTGATGATCTATTGGACCAACTTCAGGTCCATCCGTGTTTTCTAAGATTGACTTCAAATCTGGCTACCACTAGTTGAGGATTCAGCCTGCGGACATCCTTAGATAGCCTTCATCACTCTCTATGGCAATTACGAGTTCGTCGTGATGTCTTTTGGGTTGACCAATTCCCCAATAACATTCATTGATTTTATGAACCTCATGTTCAGGCCCTATTTAGACTCTTTCGTTATTGTGCTTAATAATGACATCTTTGTTTACTCAAGGAATAAAAAAGAACACAAGCAATATTTAAGGATTATGCTACACGCTTTAAGAGATCAGTGGCTTTATGCCAAGTTCTCAAAGTATGAGTCCTAGCTTAAGTCTCTATCATTCTTATGGCACGTAGTTTCCTAGGATGGGATTATGGTAGACCCGACAAGGATTGAGGCAGTTCATCTTTAGGATAGACCCAATTCATCTATTGAAGTTTGAAATTTTTAATTGTGTTGGTAGGTTATTACATATGGTTGGTTGAGGAGTTCTAGTCTCTAGAAACACCACTAACTATATTGACTATGAAGAATGTTCCATTCTAGTAATATGAGGAGTGTGAGGCCAACTTTCTAAAGCTCAAGACTTACACAATTCAACTCTTATTTTGACTCTTCTAGTTGAGGATAAGGGGTTTACGGTGTATTGTGATGCTTCGGGTGTTGGTTTAAGTTTTGTTCTAATACAGTAGGGTCGAGTTATATCTTATGCTTTGAGATAACTAAAGTTACATGAGTAAAACAACCCCACTCACGACTTAAAGTTGGCGGTGGAAGTTTTTGTGCTAAAGATTTGGAAGCATTATTTATAGTGTTCACTTAGATATTCACCAATCATTAGAGTCTGTAGTATATTCTTAGTCAGAGGGAAACTAATTTGAGGAAACACAAGCGGATAGAGTTGTTGAAGGACTAAGATATTTCTATTATATACCATCTAGGAAGGGCAAACATGGTAGCAAATGACTTGAGACGGAAGGTAATGAGTATAGGGACTTTGGGCTTTATTTTAGTTTTAGAGCAACCGTTGGACTTGGACATCCATTCCTTATCCAACAAGTTGGTTTGGCTTGATATTTCAGGCCCCCTAAGTATTCTTTCTAGTGTTGAGGATAGGTTTACTTTGATAGATAAAATTCTAGAATGGTAGTTTGAAGATAGTCGGTTGTATGGCATTCGAGATCAGGTGTTAAGGGGCGAGGCCAGGAAGGTTTCCTTAGATTAAGAGGGTATCTGGAGATAGAGGTTTATATTTGTGTTTCGAGGGGTGGTGATGTAATTCAATTGATATTACAAGAGGCTCATTGCCCTAGATATTCCATTCATCTCGGCGCAACCAAGATGTATAGATATTTGAGACAGCATTACTAGTGGCCCAGGATGAAGAAGAATATAGATATTTGAGACCTGGTAGTTTGCTTTAGAGGCTACCCTTCTTGATTGGAAGTGGGATGGTATTAAGATGGATTTCATTATGGGTGTGTTGCACACTTCTCGAGGTTATAATAGTAGTTGGTTCATTATTGATTGATTAACCAAATCTGTTCATTTTCTACCAGTTCAGATGCCCAATAATGCAGAGAAGTTGGCATAGGTTTATGTTTATGAGATAGTCCGTTCATATGGGGTACCAGTGTCTATTATCTCTAATAGAAGTTTGTAATTCACCTCCAACTTTGGGAGGTCTTTTTAGGAGGAGTTAGGTACACAGGTTGATGTTAGAACATCATTTCACCCTCATATTAATGGCTAGTCTAAGTGGACTATTCAGATCCTAATGGATAATTGCAGGCCTATGTTATTGATTTTGGAGGCTAATGTCATCGGGTTCTTCCTATGGCTAAGTTCTCACATAATAACAGTTGTTTTTTGAGTATCCAAATGACTCCATTCACGGTGTTATAGGGTAGGTAGGGCAAATCTTTAATAGGATGGTTCGATGTTTTTTAGGCTAGACATCAGGGTACAGACTTGCTTTGTGATTCTTTAGATAGGGTTTGAATGATTCGAGACAAGCTATGAGCTGTTGAAAGTAGGAAGATGAGCAATGTTGACATAGGTTTCAAGTGTTAGAGTTTGGAGTTAGTGACCGTGTCTTTCTTTAATTATATCTCATAAAAGGTGTGACAAGATTTGGAAAAATGGAAACACTCAGCCTTAGGTATATCGAGCCATTTGAGATTCTACAGATTATTGGGAATGTAAGGTTAGCTTAGCCTACAACACTCTCAGCCATTCACTGTCACGACTCAGACCAGGGCCTGGATGTGACGGGTATCTTAATCCCACCAAGGGACAGAGACCACCCTCATAGCCTTACTTCAATAGCACATAAATATAAACAGTGGAATTCAACCAAACAATAATAAGAAAGATAGGTCAAATGATAGTTCTAGGAATCCAAGCAAATAACCAACCCAAACTTGTCCATAAAAGCCTCTAAAATCAGAATACCAACTAAGTCAGAACATGCCATTGAATATGACCCAAAAGAATCCAAAATAAAATACTAATACAATAATAAAAACAATGAGATGACTGAGCCTTCCGAAAGGTAGAGGTTCCCCACTTCACAACATACCCATAAGAGTACCGAATCACCTAACGTTGCACAAGAGCTACAAAAAAAACCTCGAACCCTACATCATGAAATGATGCAGCGTCCAGGGATGGTCAGTGGGGAAAGCACTGGCATGTAACTAAGGGGATAGAGATAAAATAATGCAATTACTAAAATTCAATCATAAGCCATATGCACCACATTCATATACATATATATAGGATGTCGGGATAGGAACAAAGGCCACAAACATGAGGGTATAAATACTTAACATGAACTATGTATCTCGCTCCGTCCTAAAGGCACCTATGGGCTATATTGGTCCAGCTCCCCAGATGAAGGGCCCTAGTGCGTGTTAGCCTCACAAACCGAGGAAAAATTGAGGAAAGGCTAAAGACTATATCCCTCCCAAAATAAAAAGTATACACCAAGCACACTGTCACATGGACCACCAACATCAACAAATATGGTTTTCGGTGTTGATCCCCCCAGGACCTACACTTTCATGATGAGTTACGAAATTCCTAGCAGCCCAAATTAAAATAGTAGCACATAAGACAACCAATAACCCGAGAGTCCTTTATTAAGGCATTTACCAACTTGGTATCGTCATACCAATATTCTTACAATCTAATACAATTAAGTCAAACCAATCTGTATATACATTAGACTCCAAAGTTCTATCTAAAATTCAAAACGATGGCCACCAATTCCAACCAAATCCATTGTTATCCACTTATCCTTTAATGCAATGAAATAGGTTCAAAAGACATGTTAAACCATTCAATTATACATATTCAAAATCAAGTTTACAAAGTGGGTTGAGGTTAATGCCATTGTTAAACCAAAATTCCATCAGTTTAGGAAAACCCATGTCCCCCAATCCAGCCATTAAAACAATGCACCAATTCATTCCCAAAACCATCAATTAAAACATAAATAATCCAGGTAAAACATGGGACAAGTAATTCAAATAAACCCAATCAAAATTCCTCAGCCCAATTTCAAAACCTATAGATCAAATTACATGAATATTCAATTATTTAATGCCACAATGCAAAATTTAAGCTAGGAAAAGAGAAAAATGCCTGAAATACACAAGAAATTGAAGACAATTTGAAATTTGGAGCTTGGAGTGGTGATTTCATGAAAACCCTTGAGCTTTTATGTGTTGGTAGTTAGAGACGAGAATAGTGGGGTTTGATCTTTGAAAGCTAAAGAAAAGGGGTCACTTTTATGTTTATAAGTCGTACAAGGGGTAAAAGGACCAAAATCCCCTCACCCCAAGTAAAAAAAACTGGGTGAAATTTACATAGTGGCGTATGACGCTGCTATCACGGAGGCTAGCCTCTATGCCATGCCCTATCGCAAAGTTTATCCTCCGTGGCACGCCACTATCATAGAGGCTTACTACCTCGGGTTCCCCAAATAACCCCAAACCCCTTTTGAAAATTCCAAAAAATTTCCAAAACACCCTTTTAACATCCCTAAAAATAATTCAAGTCAAAAATTGATATTATGCAAGCAAGAGGGTCAAAAATAAAATAATCGAAGTTTTACGGGGTCTCACATTATCCCCCCTTAGGATCATTCGTCCCTGAATGAGAAGTTAGGACACTTTTAGCACGAGAATAGCAAGATTACACCAGAATCAAATGACAAATTCAAAATGCGATGAGAGGGAAACAAAACTCATACCTCAAGAACTTTCATCCAACACAGGGAACAAGAATGGGTATTTGGATTTCATATCATCTTCAGTTTCCCATGTAGCTTCTTCCACCTTTTAATTTCTCCAAAGAACATTTACCACAGCAACATCCTTGGTTCTCAATCTACGAACTTGCCTATCCAATATCTCAATTGGACTTTCTCATAAGATAACAAATTTGTGACACCAACATCTTCAACAAGTACAATCAAAGAAGGGTCACCCACATACTTTTTCAACATGGACACATGGAAAACAGGATGAATAGAAGCTAAATTTGTTGGAAAATCCAAGTCATAAGAGACATTCCTAATTCTCCTCACAATTTTATATGGACCAATATAACGGGGACTGAGCTTCCCCTTCTTTCCAAATCTCATGACCCCTTTCATAGGAGAAACTTTCAAGAATGCCCAATCATTTACTTCAAACTCCAACTCCCTTCGCCTGACATCTGCATAAGAATTTTGGCGACTCTGAGCAGTTTGAAGTCTTTTTCTAATTACCTTTCCCTTTTCCATGGCTTGGTGAACCAATTCAAGCCAAACAACATAGTCTCGCCTACCTCAAACCACCCAATAGGAGACTTACACCTCCTACCATAAAATGCCTTGAAAGGAGGTATTTGAATGCTAGAATGGAACCTGTTGTTGTAAGTAAACTCAATAAAGGGGAATGGTCAACCCAACTTCCTTAAAAATCAATCACATGGGCCCTAAGCATATCCTCCAAAATACGAATAGTATGTTCCACATGTACATCATTTTGAGGGTAAAAAGTGGTGCTAAGGTTCACCTGAGTACCCAAACATTTCTGAAACGCATGTCATAAAAGAGATGAAAACTGAATACCTCGATCTAAAATGATGGACACCAGTGCCTCTTTCAACGTTACTATCTCCTAAATAAATAACTTAGCATAGTCCTCTCCTAAGTAGTTAGTCATCACAGAAAAAAGTGAGAAGACTTGGTCATTATATCCACAATAACCTAAATAGAATATTAATTACGAGACCACAGAAGACCCGTAATGAAATTCATGTTGATCATCTCCCACTTCCATATATGCAACTCTATCTCTTGCGACATGCCACCAGGCCTCAAATGTTCAACCTTAACTTTCTAACAAATCATACACTTAGCAAAAACATTTACCACATCTCTCTTCATATTGTTCCACTAGTAGATTTCCATCAAGTCATGATACATCTTGGTCGAACCCGAATGAACTGTATATCTAGACTCATAAGCCTCAACAAAGATTCTTTCCCACAGCCCATCAATATCAGGAACACACAACCTTCCTTGATACTTTAAGATGTCATCTCTCTCAATTTCAAAAGCCATAACCTTTTGCTGACCCACATCATCTTTGATTTGTATAAAGATGGGATCTAAAACCTGTTTTTTCCTTGACCTCAGTACTAAGAGATGATTTAACCACTTCCTAAGAAATCACACCACCATCCTTAGAGTCCAAAAAGTGAGCACCCAAATTAGCTAACCTGCGAATATCCTTCACCAACCTTCTTCTTACCTCATTAATATGAGATAAGCACCTCAAAGACAACCTGCTAAGAGCATCAGCAACAATATTAGCTTTACATGGATGGTAGTGAAAACTCATATCATAATCCTTAAGCAATTCGAGACACTGTCTTTGCTTGAGATTTAGTTTCTTCTGCATAAACATATACTACAAGCTCTTATGGTCTAAATATATATCCACATGCACTCTATATAGATAATGATGCTAGATTTTAAATGCAGAGACCACAGCCGCTAACTCTAGATCATGAGTCAGGTAACTCCTCTCATAAACCTTAAGCTACCTGGAAGCCTAAGCCACAACCTTACCATGCTGCATCAAACCACAATCCAGTCTTTAATGAAAAGCATCACAATATACAAAAAACCTATCAGTACCCTCGAGTAGGGTCAAAACTGGTGCAGAAGTCAACTTATCCTTCAATTTCTTAAAACTACCTTCACAAGCATCGGACCATAAAAACTTAAATCTTTTTTTGAGTCAACCTCATCAACAGAGCAGCAATAGATGAGAAACTCTCCACAAACCTCCTATAATACCCATCCAAGCCTAAAAGCTTTGAATATCAGTTGGAGTCGTGGGTCTAGGCCATTTCTTCACTATCTCAACTTTCTATAATCCACCTGGATCCTCTCACTAGAAATAATATGCCTAATAAAGATCACAACACTTAACAAAAATTCACACTTAGAAAATTTTTCATATAATCTCTGGTCCGTAAGAGTCTGCAACATAATTCATAGGTGATTGACATGCTCCTCTTTACTCTTAGAGTACACCAAGATATCATCAATAAAGACTATAACAAACAAATCCAGAAACTGCCTGAATACCCAATTCATAAGATCCATGAAAGCAGCCGGAGAATTAGTCATACTAGGTTTGGAAGGTAGTTTTGAGAATATCAACCTCCCTGATTTTCAACTAGTTATAACCCAAATGAAGATCAATCTTAGAGAAACATTTAGCACCCTGAAGCTAATAGAATAGGTTATCGATTCTTGAAAGAGAATACTTATTCTTCTTTGTAACCTTGTTCAACTAACAATAGTCTATACACATCCAAAGAGACCCATCTTTCTTTTGCACAAAAAGTGTAGAGCACCCTACGAGAAAATACTAGAAAGAATGAATCATTTATCAAGAAAATCTTTCACTTGCTTCTTAAGCTCCTTTAGGTCAACCTGATCCATCTTATAAGGAGGAATGAAAATAGGATGGGTATCCGGTAGAAGATCAATCTCAAAATCTATTTCCCTATCAAGAGGAATTCCAGGAATATCATCGGGAAAAATATCAGGAAACTTATTAACCACAGGGATAGATTGCAAAGAAGGACTTTCAGAGTTAGAATCCTTAACCCAAAATAGATGATACAGACACTTTTTGGAAATCATCTTCTGAGCTCTAAGATAGGGAATAAACCTCTCTTTGGGTACTAAGGAACTCCCCTCCCTTTCAATCACCAGTTCATTAAGAAAATAAATACTAACCTTTCAGGTCCTACAATTTAGAGAATCATAGCACGAATAAAGTCAATACATCCCCAAGATTATATCAAAATCCACCATCTCAAGCTCTATCAAATCCATCAATGTCTTCCTATGAAAAATAGACACCACACAACCCCTATAGATTTTCTAGCAACAATAGAATCATCCACCAGAGTAGACATAGAAAAGGGGTCGAAAATATTTTTAGGACCAAAACCAAAGTGTACAGCCATATAAGTGGTCACATAAGATAAGGTAGAATAGTATCAAGAAAATAGTAAACATAATAGGAAAAAAGCTTTAACATTCCAGTGACAACACCGAGAGATGCCTCAGATTCCTAATAAGTATCAAGTTCATAGAGATGATTTCGGCCACTATCGGTGCCTAAAGTGGCGCCCTCAGGAGTAGGATTCGAAGAAGTGATGACCCAAAACTTATTATCTCTAGTGGGAAACCCTTTCCAAAGAATAATCTCATTGTATATGACTAAGATAACTACAACTAAAGCACCAATTTCTCCTCTCCTCTCAATATCCTCAGTGAAGCTTCCCATAAAAATGTCAATGGGGGTAAGGTGGGTTGACTGAGCTCCACTAGCCTGAGATTGGGCACCTTTTGCCTTAGTACCACTGTTAGTCTGAAAATGACGATCACCTAAAGGTTACGATAGAGAGCACTAGTTGTTGAATAAGAATTTTCCCAATTCTCTTAGTCCACTGCCTACCATCTTTACTACTGTGCTACTGATTTTCACTCTGTTCTGCATATCTAAACTTCTTGCTCTGCCTCTCTTTCATCTCTAGCTGTTTTTTTTCTCATCCTCCACCTACTGCATATAAACCACTAGCCTAGATATGTCCATATCAATATTCAACATAGCATCCTTACACTCTTAACACCAAATCATGGGACAAAATAGAAGCAAACTTCCTCATTCGGGATCTCATATTAGACATCGACTTTGGAGCATAATGGAACAACTGCTAGAACTTCAAAGCATACTCCTTAGCACTTATCTTACCCTACTTCAAGTTTACAAACTCTTCTGCCTTAGTCTCCCTTAACTCCTAAGAAAAGAAGTGATCAAGAAAAGCACCTAAAAATTTATCCCACACTGTCGGCCCAGCATCATCACCCTTCATCACTTCCCACTCCTCATACCACTGGTAAGCAACATCCTTCAATTGGTAGGCAGGAAAGACTAAACCCTCTAAATCAGTAGCATGCATCACCCTAAAGATTTTCTCCATCTCATCAATAAACCCCTAAGGATCCTCCTCAATCTTAAAAGTAGATAAAGATTAGCGGATTCAATCTCATAAACTAGCTAACCCAAGTGACCTCAGATGAACTAACATCAGGACCAACATGATAAGATCGATGAGACTGTGATGCCACAAATTGAGAAAGCATATGAATGGACTGATGGAACTCCGTATTAGAGATGTCTCCCTTAGGTGAACTGAGCATGAGTATCACCAGCACAAAGAGGACTAGTAAGGACTAGTGGAACCCCACGTGGAGTGGTATAGTCAAGAGCAAGAATCTTAGACTGGGTCTACACTTCATAAATGGGGTGAGTTCCCTTTATATTTTTCTCAGGTAGGACAGAGGGTCCAGCAGAGTTTCTACGATCGATAGATCTTTAGGGAGGCATGATCTGAAATGCGAGTAAATCAAGAGTTAGAGAAAACTCAAAGAAACTAGACTCTCTAGCAAGAAATTGAACTCAAAGAAGAAAAACATTCCTAAATGTCTCGTAGCCTCCCCCATAAAAGAGTGGTGTGCTACACACCTATAAAAGGGACTCTACTCGACACAGCTTTGTGGACACCCAAAGAACCTGAACCTATCTATGATACCAAGTTTGCATGACCCAAATACGTGCATGGTCGTGACGGGTATCTCAAGCCCACCAAGGGATAAAGACCACCCACTTAGCCTTACCTCAAGATTACATAAATATAAACATCGGAAGCCAACTAAATAGTAATAAGAAAGAAAGATAAGTCAAATGACAGTTCTAAGAATCCAAATAAATAACCAATCCACACTTATCCACAAAATCCTTTAAAATAAGAATACCAACTAAGTTGGGACATGCCCCTGACTATAAACAAAAAAATCCAAAATAAAATAGTGAGACAATAGTAAAAATAATAAAATGACCGGGTCTTTTGAAATATGGAGTCTCACCACTTCACAGCAAATCCACAAGAGTACCGAATCACCTAATGCTGCACAAGAGCAATAAAAAAATCCTCCAACCCTACATTATGAAATAATGCAGCATCCACGGACGGTCAGTGGGGCAAGCACTAGCATGTAACTCAGGGAATAAGGAAAAAAATAATGCAATTACAAAAATCAAGTCACAAACCATATACACCACATGCATATACATATATATAGGATTTCCATATAGGGATGAAGGCCATGAATATGAGATTTTAAATTTTTAACCTGAACTATGTAACTCGCTCCATCCTAAAGGAACCCATGAGCTATATGGGTCCAGTTCCTCATGATGAAAGGGCCCTTGTGCATGTTAGCCACACCAATTGAGGAAAAATAGAGGAAAGACTAAAGACTATATCCCTCCCAAAATATAAAGTGTGAACCAAGCACACGGTCATGTGGACCCCAAACACCGGCAAATGTGGTTTTCAATATTGATCCCCCGGGACCTACACCTTCATGGTGAGCTACATAATTCTCATAAAGCCCAAATTAAAACAGTTGAACATAAAACAACCAATAACTCAAGAGTCATTTATTAAGGCATTTACCAACTTGGTATCATCATACCAATATGCTTGCAAGCTAATGTAACTATGCCAGATCAATCTGTATATCCATTAGACTCTCAAGTTTCATTTAAAATCCAAAACCATGGCTACCAAGGCCAACCAAATTCATTTGTTATCAATTTATCCTTTGATGCAATGAAATTGGTTCAAAAGACAAGTTAAACCATGCAATTATCCATATTCAAAATCAAGTTTACAAAATGGGTTGAGGTTAATGTATTATAATCCAAAATTCCATCAATTTGGAGAAACCCATGTCCCCCATTCCAATCATTGAAAAAATGCACCAATTTAGTTCCAAAACCATCAATTAAAACATAAATAAGACAGTTAAAACATGGGACAAGTAATTTAAGTAAATCCAATCAAAATCCCTCAACCCAATTTCAAAACCCACAATTAAAATCACATGAATATTCAATAATTTAATGCCACAATGTAAAATTTAAGTCAACGAAAGAGAAACATGCTTGAAATATACAAGAAATTGAATATAATTCAAAGTTTGAAGACCAGAGTAGTGATGTCTTGAAAACCCTTGAGCTTTCTTAGGTTGGGATTTAGAGAAGAGAATAGTGGAGTTTGATATTTTAAAACTAAAGAAAAGGGGTCACTTTTATGTTTATAAGTCGTACAAGGGGTAAAAGGACCAAAAGCCCCTCACCCCAAATTAAAAAAAAACAAAGCTATTGGAAATTTACATAGCGGCGTGGCACGTTGCTATCGCAGAGGGTAGCCTCCATGCCACGCCCTTATCGTGGAGGTTATTTTCTATGGCACGCCACTATCGTAGAGGCTTACTGCCTCGGATTCTCAAAATGATACTGAACCCCTTCCAAAAATTTTGAAGTTCTCGCAAAACACACTTTTAACACCCCTAAACATAATTCAAGTCAAAAATTCATATTACGCACGTGGAAGGTCAAAAATAAAATGATCAAAATTTTATGGGATCTCATATTCACCCTATTTTTTATGGGTCTATGGTATGACATTACATTCCAGATGAGTCCCATGTGCTCCAGCGGTACTCGATTTAGTTGGATGATAGGTTAAAGTTTGTAGAGAACCAGTTACTATCTTCGCTAGAGATGTTAGACAATTACATTCCAGGAAGATTTAAATGGTAAAGGTTCAATGGAGACACTGTCCAGTCAATAAGGCTACCTTGGAGGTCGAGCAAAATATATAGTCCCAATATCCTAACATGTTTGAGCCTTCAGGTACTTCTTGACTCTTGACATTCACTGATAAAATTTCTTTTAGTAGTGTATGTTCTAATTATCCTCCAATTCATTATTCTCTTTTCTACGTACTTTCTTTATTTAGAGCTTTTCTATAGAAGCACAAGTTATTTATGACTTGTTGGGACTTATAGTTCAGTTTTTGGGTAGTTCGTTTGATTTTAATGTCAGTTTTCCTGTTATGGAGCTTTTGAAGTTTCGACAGTTCAGTTAGCATTGACATATGAATTTTATGCTACTAGAACCTTTAGTTTGGGTTTTGAGGCTTTTGCACTCATTTTGGGCTATTGGTTGGAAATTGATAAAAATAGGATAGTTGTGTAGAGCCCAGATTTTGTTAAAATGACCTCTGTTGAAAATTTCACCAATTCCACTGAATCCATAATGTTATTTCTAATAGGGTAGAATAGTTCCTTTGTGTGTCAGAATTTGAATGAATTCCTAACACTCGATTAGAGTCCTTTTGGACTTGGAAAAAGTATTGGTGCGGCAGCACCTGGTGCAGGCCAAATTTCTTCTCGCATTTGCAAAGAGTTAGTCGTGCACCCGAAGAATCAAATTCTTAACCATCGTATGTAGAGGCCTTTCCTCGCATTTGCAAAGAAGGACCAGCTTGACTCAGTCTAGCTTTCTTCTTCACGTCTATGAAAAGTTAGTATTGTGCTTAGGTTTGTATTAGTATTACCCATTGTTTACATTTATTGTGCTTTTGTGGGCCCAATTAGGTTTGTTTTTTAGTGTGTGCACCTTCTGGGCTTATGGGGTGTCTAATAAGGTTTTAGCTAGACACTTATTTATGCTTTTCAAGTTATTTTCTTGTATTTCTTGTGGTTACCTAGCTTTAGCCTATTATTCTTTTTCTAGACCCCTCATTTCTTGCCTTTAGCTTATATTCGCTTGTTATTATACTTTTACTTTATTTGAGCTCAACCGACCTATGATGTCGTCTGAGTACCGCATATTTTAGTACTCATACTACACTTCTGCACCGTTTTTCCTGATGCAGATCCTAGTAAGAGTCATCATCATTGACGTCGCCCTCGAGCGGACCTATTGATCGGGGACTAGGGTGAGCTTTCAGCGCTCAGAGCTGATGCATCTCCTTTTGTTCGGCATTAATCTTATTTTATTATCTTTTGGAGACTACTTTGTATATATTGCACTTGTCTAGTTCTTCTTGTGTTTAGTGGCTCTTGTACTGACTTTACCAGATCCTTGGGACTCGTTTTGTATATTCGTCCTGTCTGCTCACTTTGTATGCATGCTTTGTATATTTTTCCCTATTAGTCACCTCATTTACTGCTTTACCCCTACTTCTGTCTCTTCCGCCGCTAGCCCATTACTCGTTGTTTCGGGCTATGGTTCTGACTTACCTACTAGCAAGTTATAGTAAGTGTCATCATGAACTGAGTTTTCAAATCGTGACCAGACTGTAACCATTCATTGTCTTCCTTGGTAAGGACAATAGCTTTAATTCCATTGGTTACTTTCCCCATATCATCATTATCATTTGTTAGGGGTGAACTTATCATGGCCGCTTGATTCACTGCAATCCTCCATGTCTAGATCGGCCATATATTCATCGGCTAGTAGTTAAGACTTACTGCTCTCAATTGGCGATCTTATAACTTCAATATGCGGTGGTTTTGATTGGAGGCTAAATCCATATTATTGTTGTTGGTAGGCATAACTTTCCTAAGGATTAGTTGATGTATTTGTAATGTAAGAGAAAAAACTCTGAAGAGAGAGAAGTAAAATGCGTTCTGTCCCAATTAGTTCTATGTGCATATGTGGTCATTTACTTTTCATATGTTACATCTCATTCCGAAACTGAAATGTTGTGCTTGCGGAAAAAAGGAAATACGCATAATATTCAAGTAAATATTAGAGTCAGACTCAATTTATTGGTGATCTTGAAGTAAATATTGGGTTTGAAATCATCCATAATGCCGAAACTATTGATTGCAAATTATATCAGGATAAATCAAATGACAAATAAAATTATATTAAAAAATATAATATTATTGATATGATTTGATTTGGCATACATATTAAAAATTAATATAAAAAAAATACAAAAATTATTTGAGAGAAAATTTACCATAACCAAGACTCTTTTGAGGATTGCATTGTGAATATTATTATGTTGTGGCATGAAAAAAGTGATTTTCAATTTACAGAAGTTCAAACTTTTCTATGAAAGAAGAGGTTAATCAAATATAGAAGAGAATTATATTTTCTTTTTAGAAAAAATAAAAATAGTTATGATATTATTTTGACTTAACTTCAAAGAAAAAAAAAAGATAAAACCCTAACAAATACACAGAGGTGATGGTAATTTATGATTTATAATAATGGTAGAATATTTACCTTCTTTTTAGTTTAGGAATATTTATTTTTCATCCTACATTAATTGGATAATATTTAGTTTTCTTTTAGTTTAACATCTATAAAAAAAAATAGTATATTTTATTTATTTTATTACATTTATCTCTCTATAAATAGATATGTAGTCTTTTATTTTTAATGCAAAAAAAAATGTAATGAATCAATGAAATGAGTCTTTTTAAAATTTTCTCTTGGATTTTGCTTCTCATCTCTTCCGTTCCATAACAAATATGAGTTACCTAGTTGTTTCTCACAATTCGCTCAAACTGCCCTTTCAAGAAAAAATAATTTAGTTCCTTCATGTATTATTTAGGAGTGTATAATTTCAGTTTCACCAAAGATCTTTTTTTCTCGTGTTATTCACGAATTTAAACCCCCCACCCCCATCCCGCAGCTCCAAAAAAAAAAAAAAAAAAAAGAACATTTCACGTCACCTGATCAATAAGCAATTGAAAATAGAAGCAGATCAAGAATTTGAAGTTTATAACTTTTAAAGTTTCGCTCGTGCATTCATGTTGCAACTTGAATTTTCAAAAAGTTACTCCCTCCGTTTCAAAAAGAATGACCTATTTTAACTTGGCACAAAGTGTAAGAAAATAAAGAAGACTTTTGAATCTTGTGGCTTTAAATTAAAGTTGTGTCAAATGTACCAAAATGCTCTTTAATCTTGTGGTCCTAAACATGTCATGTGGAAAGTTAAAATTAAAGTATTGTCAAAAAAGAAAAGGAATCATTCTTTTTTAAACATACTAAAAAAGAAAGTAGGTCATTCTTTTTTAAACGGATGGAGTGAAACAGATGGTCTGGCATCATTGATATTTCATTCATTATTTAGGATTACTTGATATTTGATATGGAAAAGATAAGTATAATGAATAATGAGGTATCTCTTTCCATCCTTTTGTCCTAATTCCAAGTTTCCAAAGAAGGGAGAGGAAGTTATTTGGATAGTTCTAGTTCATACCACAAACAAGTTGTTATAATGTCCCCCACTTGATTGCAAGAAAGAAGGGAATTGCAATATGCCCACCACATATATGCACACGTACTGAAAGGACTGCAACTGTTGCCAACACTTTTAATGGTTTGGGGATTTTGGATAAGGAAAATTCTTGCAAAAAGCCCAAACTGAAAGCGATTGAGGAAGTTTCCCTTCTTTCCCTCCATACCATTCAATTATTTCAAACGAGACAAAAAAAAATGTTCAATTATTAATATATTTATTTGGCCCTCAGAAATTATGTGGCGGACCTAAAGGGAGACAAGGGGGTTCAACGGAATTCACTACACTGAAATGGTACTTCCTCTAATCCAATCTAAGTAAATTGTTGGAGCTATCGACTAAAATAAGTCATTTTTTAAATGAATTTACCAAAGTAATATATTTTTTTGAAACTCTACCAAATTAGTATAAATGTTGTTTCCAATAACGTATTATGCTTTAAAAAGAGTTAACGGACCAAAAAAAATTGTGGATGACGTTAAAATAGAAATCGTTACTGTGAATAACGTTTTTGACATAAAACGTTACTGTGAGTACAGGAGCGGCTAAACTCTTTCGGAGAAAAGGCGGCCGCCTAAGGCCCCCAAAATTTGAGGGCGTCATTATTTTTAGTAATAATAAATTACAAATTTTAAGAAATATATTAATTACTATTTATAAAAAAAAAGAAATTTTTTATATTAAAAAATTTAGAAGTTTGATATAGTAAAAACTTTTTAATGCATTGAATACATTATTAATTAAAAAGAATTATTAAATACGATTATATAATTTTAAAATAGACTTTATAAAAATAGTTGTTTTTTCTTAAAAACGTAAAGCCTCAGTTTGATTTTTGCCTTAGGCCACGGATTTGCTTGAGCCGCCCCTGTGTGAGTAACAAGACTCTGCAACTCTGACACATCAGAATTTTTGTATAAATCTGACGTTAAATTCGTTACTACCAATTACGTTTTAGCTCTAAAACGTTACTACCAATTACGCTTTAGCTTTAAAACGTTACTACCAATTACGCTTTAGCTTTAAAACGTTACTCCGAGTAATGATACTATCAAATCAACTCAAAACTCCGTGACGTCAGAGGTTTGAGTTACTTGGAGTAACGTTACTCGAAGTAACGTTTTAAAGCTAAAACGTAATTGACAGTAACGAATTTAATATCAGATTTGTACAAAAATTCTTATGTGACAGGGTTGCAGAGTCTCGTTACTCACAGTAACGTTTTATGTCAAAAAAATTGCTGAAAATAAAGTTTTATGTCAAAAACGTGTACGACAGTAACGATTTCTATTTTAACGTCATCCACAGCTTTTTTTGATCCGTTAACTTTTTTTAAAACATAATACGTTACTGGAAACAACGTTTATACTAGTTTAGTAAAGTTTCAAAAAAACATATTACTTTGGTGAATTCATTTAAAAAATGAAATGGTACTTCCTCTAATCCAATCTAAGTAAATTGTTGGGAAGTGACACAATGTTTAAAAAAGATATTTAAGAACATAAAACAAAGTATATTATTGAAATATTACCCTTTCAATTCTTTTGGAACTCGCCTTAAAAGTAAAAAGTCGTTATTTGGGATTTTAAAATGGAAAACAAAAAAGGTAAATATGGGGAAAGGAAATACGTACTTAATACACTGTTGAACTTTAAAAAATTCACTTATTGTGGATTATAAAGATAAGTCTTAACAGTTAGTTTATATTGGATTAGAGAAAATCTTATGCAAATAAAGTAAAATAAATTTCTATCTTCGTCACTATTTTATTCTTATAGATTATTTTTTTAAACCTGATAGCTCTTATGAACTTTCTTTCCTTTCATTCTATATTCTATAATACTCCCTTCATCTCGAAATAAGTGAATTGTTGAGGTATTTATTGGTGTTTCAAATTAAGTGAATCATTGATTTTTTTTTTCAAATTTACCCTTATGATTTGACACCCAATTAATTTTTGAAAAAGTATTACAAGGTTAGCTTTTACTTTTTTTGGGTAAAAATAGAAAGTTGTGTTAAATTTATGTCTTTACTTTTTTCTTAATTTATGTGTCAAATCCAACAATTCAATTATTATGAAACGGAGGGAGTAATAATTATCCGCGCCACCCTAAATGAGCAATATTGAAATGGTGCGTCGCTTCCTCGTTTTTCACTTGATTGTCGCATGAATCATCTGCTATTGAATTATTTGTAAGAAAACACATGAAATCTTTTTTTCAAAGTTCATTGATTGATCTAACGTGCTACTCGACTTAATTTGTTAGTGAAAAAGATCATTGAGCTTTGGTTTTTAGGGTCAGTCATTCTGAAGCCACCAATACCTACCATTGTTATGCAATTGGTCCACCAATGGTAAAGCACAAGTAGACGAATCTATTGACTCGACAACCATCCAACATTACTCTATTAGTATATACTAGTATTCCCTCCGTTTCAAAAAGAATGATCTACTTTTTTTTTTAATTTATTTGAAAAAAATAATTCTTCTTTTTTAATAATATTTTAATTTCAACTTTCAACATGACATATTTAGGACCACAAGAGGGTATTTTGGTATATTTGACATAACTTTAATTTAAGGCCACAAGATTCAAAAATCTTATTAATTTTCTTAAATTTTATGTCAAGTCAAACTAGGTAATTCTTTTTTAAACGGAGGGAATAATATTTTTGCAGTACTATGATAAAAAAAAAGTTGGTCCAAGAGAAAATCCACGTCATCCACTTCTGATACCAGTATATTTGCCACGTAGGATATGTGGGGTCGGTCAAGCTGGAGGAAGAATCAGAGAATCTGCGTATGGAATTATGCTTTTGGAGGATGCGAATATCCGTTTTTGCACAGAATAAATAACAATTAAAAGTATCTGGTTTTCTCAAATTTTA